>OX346246.1:64871455-65248158 GCA_947049315.1 Epistrophella euchroma | reverse complement strand
GCCAGTTATAAGCTATTATTGAAATTCGTTATTGAAAATTTTAATAATTTATTTTAAGACGTCTACAAAGCGAAATCTATGATTATTTTGATGCAAAGATAAAGGTTACTTAATATTTCTCGCCAAAAAAAATCTAATTTCATTGATAAGGTAGTACAATCAAACGAAATTTTGTTTTGTATTTACAAACAAATTCTGTCATTAACCTGTGGCCTATTTCACCAAATTACAATTACAATTACAAATTTGTACTTGTAATCTACAATTACAAAATTTTAAACAGATTTTCTGTTTCACAAACAACAAACATAATTCGAACAAATTTGTAACAAAGAGCAAAAAAAATAGAGGAAATTGTAGTTGTGATTTACAAATAAAAAAAAAACAGTTTCACCGCATGTTTGCTAGACTTGTAAAAAACAATTCTTTCTCACAAATTTGTAAAAGTCTACCGAGTCGGAATCGAACATTAACGTTAAGCACTATGAATAAACAAAACAAATTTTTTGTTGCCGGTTTGATTCGCAAAAAAAAAGACATATTATTTGGAAAATTTTCAAATATTATAACACACAATGTTAAAATCATCGAGTGGCAAAATATTTACGAAACAGTTAAATCTCATGGCCTTCTTAGTCTTATATAAAATACATAATAATGTCTTTAATAAAAATCATTGCAGACTAAAATTGACAATAGAAAAAAAATTGCTGCCTTGGTGTCAACGAAAGGTTTTTTTCAGACTCATTAGCAATCTGCGGTCCAATTATTCGTATTTTTTCCTCTGCCCTTATACGGTTTATCCGAAACTTTTCTTTGAAGGCAAAAGCATCTGAAATTTCGTAGTTTATACGCAACCGATAAATTTTTCTTCGCCTATTTGTCACAAAATATTCACTTGTATCACTATCGGTACTACTATGCCTTCGCCGTAAAGACATTTTTCGGTACAATATGAGATTCCTATTGAAAAAGTACAAATTGTAAATAAAATTACACACGAACTTTCTTCTGTAAGAATTTTTCTACAAATGAACAAATTTGTAGAATTCTAATATTTGGTGAAACAGAAACTTACAAAAATACCTGAGTTTTTACAAATTTGTACTTGTAAACTACAAACAAAAATAACTCTTTGAGAAACGAAAATAATAAAATTCCCACAAATTTCCCTTTGTAAATTACAACTACAATTTTGTAATACAAATATTTTGTGAAACAGAATAAATCGATTTTTTAACAAATATTGTAAGAAATCACTTGTAAATTACAATTTGTAAGTTGGTGAAATAGGCCACTGGTGCCTCTTACATAAAAAAAGAAATAATTTTTAAAATATTTTGTATAGATTTTTTTTTATAAACTCTGAATGATGTTTTTTTTTTAAAGGAATGATCATATATAATAAAAATCAACAAGAAAATTTAGAATATCTGCAGTTAGGAGGAAAAAAATATGTACAAATTAATAAATTCCGTAAAAATTTGTATGGGAGCCGTAGGGCAGAAACTTTATATACAGGGGGTGTCTGATCTAAATAATATGTGAGTTTGGGGAAATAACGGAAACCATAATATGGATGCACACTGCACAGGCTGATAAAATGTACCTTTTCAGTCCAAATAATGAAACGAAGATTTTTATAAACACGCTACGAGGGTTGTCTGGGTCGAAATTCTGCTTTCAAAATTCTGCTTTTCAATATTCTGCTATTCAAAATTCTTTTTAACAAAATTCTGTGAATAATAACAAAAAAAAGTTTTGAAAATTAAAAAAAAATTTTAAACTTTTTTTTTATTATTTGCAGAATTTTGTAAAACAATGTTTAAAAATTATGAATAGAAATAATGCTATTACTTTTAGTAATGTGTCATAAGAGCTGGTTGCTTGGAGTCATGTTATTAAGTTTTGAAAATCTCAATGAAAAAAAGCCCTTATATACTTTCAAAGCTAGATAGCAGATAGAGTCATAAAATGTAGAGTACATATAAGAAAAAAAAAGAAAACTAAAAATTAGAAAATAGAAAATAGACCTGACCGCTAAGGCCTATAAGCCAAATAAGATTTCTTAAGAAAATAGTTAAAAAAATCATTTACTTTTTTTTTTTTTTCACTAAATATACAAATTTAATGGCACAACGGCTCATGAAAAACTAGAGCCTAGTGAATTACAACTCTCAATTATTCCTGTGTGCGTATCTGCAGACCATGGAGGGGGACCTATAGTTTAATTGCCGTATCGCCGAACGGCTAAGGTGAGTGGCACTTTTCTATGACAAGAGATACTGTAGGAGGATTTTTCACTTCCTCGTAAGAGGCAGTAGCCCTGAAAGAAACTTAAGATGAAAGCGGCTGGTATTAAACCCAGACCTCTGGCATGACCATGACAGTCCAACGCACTTACCATTACGCCACGTGCTACTACAATTTTTTTTTTCACTAATTATTAAAATTTGTACCGACCGATATCTTGTTTATTTGTATTTGTATTTGTATTTATTGGTATAAAAAGAACTTACTATTAAGATAAACAAACATCTTTTAGATAATTAAGCCTTGTTGTGGTATTACGTTAAGGATATAACAATTATTGAGTATGTAAATAATTAAATAAAAAATAATAGATAAATAAATATTTTTAAACAAGATTTACAAAAAAATAAATTATGTTTTGAAAAAAAAATAAATTATGTTTTGAAATAAATAAATAAATGAATAAATAATTTGAATATAATATTTTTTTTTTTTTGTTAATCTTTAATCGCACAACAATCAACCCAGCTCCACCAACAAAAGATTTTCAGCCAATATTTAATTTTAAAAATGATTTGAAACATAAACCGGTTCAATTTTAATGATTTGAAACATAAATTAATTTGAAAAGTATACGGTTAAGTTTCTCTGAAAATGTTTCAGATCATCCGTTCTTCTTAGTTGACGTGGCAACGAATTCTAAAGACGAACAGCACTAACGAAGAACTGTCGCTCAGATATCTGACAAGTAAAACGCGGAATACAGACTTGGTTGGTTCTGTTTAAAAAAATAAAATAAAATGTGAGTTTGACGTACCATATTGTGGGTTTTTCTGTTTTGGTTAAGAGTAGAGCCTGAACTGTCAAACAAAAAATCGTGTTTCTTTTTTAGCCCAGAGTGTATAACACTTCAGATTTGTGTTTCTTTTTACGTTCAGAGCGCGCTCTATTAGCTCGGTATAAAATAACCGAGCAGACCGAGTAAAAAACTGAGCGTGGCCAACTTCGGCCAACCTGTAATATGACAGATATGGCAATTGAGTACTCGGATGTGTTTCATAGTTAAATCGGAGTGCTCTGAACATACTCTGCTCAGAGTCTATTCAGTGCTCTGCTCTGAACCAACTCTGAACTAAAAATTAAAACGCCCATAACTATGTTGCATTGTTGGAGCCATTCCAGATGAAATACCGCATGTTGGGGTGTCAATATTTTGAATGTTCAATGGCAATTTAAGTGCCGAGTGCGCTATTCGACCATCATCCAATAAAGTTGCCGCTGTTTCAGATGATGCAATCGCCAATGCAATATTATTTCTTGATCGTATGGTTGCCAATATCAAAGAAATATGTAATGTTTTACCTGTGCCGCCTGGTGCATCCAAGAAATACATTCCACCGATATCGTCAGTTATTGCTCACATTATGCTATCATACATTTTTTTTTGTTTTGGAATCAATTTTTGAATATTTGATTCAACAAATGAACTTAATTCATTTACATATGTCGAAACATTTTTCGCGCTGTAATTCACTATCACATACCTACATATATTATTTAACAACCGATAGGTGATATCATTCCCAATTTGGACAATTCTTTATTAGCTATTGTCAAACATTTGTCTTGAATCAACATCAATGATTTCGGATGAGAATTGCATTTAAAAATCTTCTGCGTTGTCGATGCAGAATATTATCAGTCATACAATCCTAATATTTTCCTATAAAATCTTTGGATTGGGTGGACAACATGTAGACAGTATGATCCCACCAAAAACATTTCATGTAAAATAGGTCGCCAAGACTCACAAGCTCATAACGCTTTCGCTATGAAAAAGTTATGAGATCTCATGAAGAGCCAAGCCCTTAACTCTATTAGGCCTAACTCTTCAAGCCCTAACTCTACAAACCCTAAATCGTGGTCAAAAATTATGGCTTGAGATTCCAGTAGATATATTAATAAACTGCATTGAATTACCACGTGATATGTATAGCTGCGTATTTCCTAACCTATAATGCAGCAGTACAAAAACCATCAATGACCAAGTGAACATGCTATATTAGCGGCAAAAAACGTAGACGTGAATGTTATAAATGCCACTATCCAAAATAAGCTACACGGTGAAACAGTTACATATACTTTAATGGATATACTGTTATGGATAAAGATGAAGCAGTTAATTATCCAATTGAATTCTTGAATTCCCTCAAGCTAACTGAATTGCCATTAAAATAATAAGAATAATTTATTAGTTAATACTATGTTGCGAGAGTAGGTTTAGGTCACAGGGACATCTTTGGTGCTAGTAGAAGGGCAGTGGCACGCTTGCTCTGGCTCGGCTTAGCTCTTTGGATTGGGGGTTGGTTCCTGCCCTTCTCATACCTAGCAACTCCTGCTCAAACATCAAGATTTCGTGCCTGTATAAGGAAAAGGATAGGATTGGTATAGGAATCAGAAAAAATCGGAGAAAATACTAAAAGCAAGTAAGGATCTGCACAGATTCAGGTACCTATGCCATCGCATAAAGGGGAGGCTAAGCTCAGGAGTGTAATTCACTCTATCTAACTAAAACTATTCCCTAAATCTAATTTGTTCACTTATACATTTATATAAATAAACATATCCTTATATTTTCTACATGTATATTACACATGTGCATATACATTATATACGCATACGCATAATATTTATAAGTACAAAAAAAAAAAAAGAAAATTTTTCTTTTTGCCCTTTTTTCTTTTCTTCTTTTCTACTTCTAAATTTAAACTTAACTTACCTAACGAAATACTAATCTAAGCTCTGCTTAAAATCACTCCCATCTTCATGTCCCCTTCACACAATGGTTCGACGAGTGCAAAAGGACTTGCCTGATGACGTTGGCAAAGGTCTGGCCTGTCCCACCCTTATATCGATGAAATAACCATTACTACCTCCTAGCCATTTTTTTTTTTTTTGGAGATAGCCCCTAAAGTGTTCTCCAGTCGCAATCTAGTAACGTTCAAAAGTCCATTGTCTTTGTAACCCTTATATCAATTTTACCGTCGTTATAAGTCATGTCATAAGTGTATATATCTTAAATCATCCAGTTGTCGTAGCTTGTCTCGTTAGTCCTCGTCCCTTAAAGTACATTGTAAGTTTGGTCTCGCTGTCTAAGTCGTCGTCATGAAAATGTCCTCTCCCCTCTTTTAGGCATCCTGATGGCGGCCTGGTCAGGCCTCCACACAACTCTCGCTACCTTTAGCAATTCATAGTTCCTCCAGAAATAAAAAAAATCAGTTGAATATGACAAAGAATTTACAAATTTTAATAAGATTACCCATAGACTTTAAAACAAATTAAATTTATAATAAGTTTTTTTTTTTTTTTTTTTTTTTTTTTTTTTTTTTTTTTTTTTAAAAAAAGTCAATTAAAAAAAAAAAAAAAACGAGGATAAGAAAAAAAGGTTAAAAAAATTCAAAGGATGGTATAGCGCGTTTGACCTCTCCTTTTTTTTATTTTTTTTTTTTATAATTTCATTCAAAATGGTTGGTCTTTTTCTTCTTTCACCCACAAATATATGTACATATATAGATACTTATATGATGAAAACAAAATGGCATCAAAATGGACTTACGTATATTATCTCCTCGTCCCTCGATGTCTTGCCGGCAGCACGTTGCAAGGTGACGGTAAGTTTTCCAAAAAGGCTCTCCTTTCGGAGCCTTCACCGCGCACAAATGAAACTATATATATATTTATATAAATGAATTTCGGAAGACAAGACACTTCACTTCGTTATGATAGACCGCAAAATTATATCTTTAACCTTTCTCTGACCTTTACAAAGTTAAAATTAAAAAAATTATTTTGATCTTACTAGTTAAAATTAAAAAAAAAGAATTAAAAAGTTAAAATAAAGAATTTAAAAAAAAAACTATATATTTCACTGAATGAGGAGGTTTGAGGTTTAATGGCCTCTTTTTAGGCTGGTGGTTCACGGGAGCACCCCTTTAAAGTTTTCGTTTGCCCTTCAGGTGCCCTTCAAATTCGTCCGTTCAACACCATATAACAAAGGCCGTAGAGGTTTGGGCCACTGTAATTTTATCGTAGAATATGCATGGATGTTGTGTCTATATAAAATTATATTACTGCAGCTAGACTGAGATTGCAGGTAAGAAATCGTTTGTCTGACCCAAAACCTAAGACAAATGAATAGTTATCCAAATGACAAGTAAACCCTCTCGTACTATCGAACCATACCTCTACTCCATAAATAATGGGGATCTCACGCTACTTGCTTCTTGCGACTCAAGCCACCTCCATATGACTTCCCATCAGCTTTTCTCTTGATTCCCAAGTTCTTCCAATAGATATGATTTTTGTATATATAATTAAAACATGTATATATATATCAATATATATATATATATATATATATACGTTCGTATCTAAGTAGTCATGAACATTTCATCAATTGATTTATTTAGCTATATAAGTGCAGAAATATTATAAAATTTCACCTTTCAAACGTCGTCGTAAAGACTTATATTCAGATGTTATATATATTATCTAATTTTTGTTTCATGAACAAAATTTTTCTATAAAAAAACTATTTGCTTGACGGCAACACTTGGAATTTAAGACAGATGATTACTCTTCGGTTCTTAACTTGCAAATGAGAAATGACGACACCACATTAAAAAAATCATAATGGGTCATTACCTTTACTTTCATCTGTGTACGTTATCCAATTAGATTTTTCTCACTCGAGGTAAAAGCTCCCCAAGTTCTTCTACATAAACCTGGTGGAAAGATTAAATCTTTACCTTATCCTATCATCTTTGTGTGCGTCTGAGTGTATTATTTTATGAGCGTTTGATTAGTAGGTACTAAATTTAGGACACCGAACTCACCTCGTTGAAAAGTCTACCTAATGTATAGTTATATGAATTAGACACAACTATCTTTCCCCCAGCTAATCATGCTTTCGTAAAAGTATGTAAACTTTAAAATAGTTACATTATACCTGTTCTTAATTTTTCTCCGATAATATTCATTAGTTTTTAAATACCGACTATGTACTACGTTACTACCCATAAAGCTCAGTCCATTGGAACGTGAACTGCAGTATCATTCCCGAAATCGGTCATATCTATTTGTTCTTTCTTTCATTTATCTTTTGTCTTTTTTTCTTTTGAATAATATACCTATTTCTTACTCCTACCTATTTCGTATTCCTTTTTCTTATTTCGTCTTCGTCGTTTGTCTGGTACCGCGTCTCTCAGTTTATTAAACAACGTAAAAAAAAATATATAAAAAAAATCAATATATAGTTACTACTAACCAAAGTAAGGATTGTCAACAAAATTATAAATACTATTAACATCAATTAAAGAATACAAAAAGGAAAAATGTTGGATAAGTCGCCACCAAAAATGTTCTAGTAGCGAGTGCTGCGAGTCGGTGTCACCGGCAGGTAAGTTTGTATGCTTACCTACCTACATTTTTACCATCTATTCTGGTTCTACTTTCTTTGGTAGATCCTGATTTCTTAAGAACCACTAGGCGAGGCTGCTCGTAAACCGTGCTGTGTTCAACAGCTTTCAGGGTCATTGACTTTTCCTTGGAGAACGATTTGAAGAAAGCAGCAAACACCAATCACCTTTGCGTTGGTGTTGTGCGATATCCCCCAAATCAATTTTAACTTCATATTCTTTTCGACGTATATCTATTTTGTTTTGAATTTATCTTTAACATTGTCTGCAGGTTATAATGAAAAACAAGAGTGATAGGCTACGCAACAACTATTTGTGTTATAATGTTTCATGGTAAAACTAACAAAAAATAAATTTGTACTTTTTAGTTATTAAATAAGCAATTAAGATTTGATCTACCCGTGCGAAGCCGGGACGGGCCAGCTAGTACTCAAATATAACGTTTGAAATTCTAAGCAACTTGAGATCCATTCGTACATTTTATTTATTGTTGGTACTTTTGATATTCTGAAGCAAATTGGTAGTATCTATTGACGTCACCGGAAAATATGTTAGAAGGTACAATGTTTGGAATGTTATCTAAACCGTTTGATCTTTTAGTATTAAGTTTCAAAAATATTTCCGACAATTCTGAGTATCATCGTAAGGCAATTTGTTGGTCTATTTATGTTTTATATTTAAAATGTATTCCGACTGTTAGATCTTACTAATACCTATGCAGTGCTAGATATTTAAATATCAAACAAATCACACTTCTATGAAATATGCCCATATCGTTATTACTACATATAAACCAAAACCCATTTGGCAAAAACACGTAGATATCCATCAACAACAAATTATCCCGATTACAAAACCATAAACGAACCAATAAATCGAGGATTTTATTTAATTAACTCCTCATGATTTTATTAGCCATCTTAGCCAACAACCTCCAACTCAAGACCCTCTCAAAACGAAGGTAGATTCATAGTGGGGTAGACGTTTCCGTAATCTCGTTTTTATCACTTTTTTTCCTTCTTTGACTCTCTATATATACATAAATGGTCTTCGTCGGATCTCTGTCTACTGTCTATACCTATGGACAGTTCAAAAAAGACCTTAACCAAAAGGTATGTGTTGAGTTGGCTCTCCAAAAAATACATAAACGCAATCGTAAAAGAATTTAGTGACGATATAAACACATCATCAATAAATGAACGTAGTTAACATAAAATTCGCACTCGTAAAACATAAATAAAAATAAGAAAAAAAAAATAAGAAAGATGTTCTTCAAGATGCGTTCTTCTACATACATCAGTATATGGTCCATCTTTAGTCCATCTGTCCCGAAAGCACACACATCATGCAAGCTATAAAGAGCTATAAAAGTGAACCACAAAAATCCATTGTATATTATACTGCCGGGACCACGACCCGAAGAATGAAGATGAAATACGAGCGTAGAGGGTAAGGGTGAAGGGGTTCTATTAAAGTTCAATCTGTGTATGGAATCTTCTATGAGTACCTATATATCGTTTCATTCAGGAGTAAGTGTATTGTTTTTCTTAACTTTTCTTTGAGTAAAAATTGTGCGGAAGAAATCGAAAGTTAGTTTTTCAAAACCGCAAAAACTTTATCTATACTTGCAAGTTCCAATTAAGGCTACAAGATCATTACTCTTGTAATGTTTACTGGAAGCCATAAATTAAAGTTAATGTATATATAAATGTATTTACCTGCTTATTTCAGAAGAAAGCTGTAAAGAATGCAACAAGTAGTAAAGTGTTCGACAGGTTCCAGTAGAGTCCTGTAGAGTAACGTGTAGATTGACTTGAGAGAGCTCTAAAATGCACGACAAGGTCGCACGTACTACCTCTTGTTTTAATGGTTACAAAGTAGGTAGACGCACTAAATTGTATGATATTGATTTTTGCAATAGCTTGACTAACAATTAGTTAAGTTAAGGAGAAAGTGGCGGAAAAGATTCAAAAGTATCCCGTAGATAGGTATACTAAATTAATTCATGTTTTTTTTCTTTAGTTCCTGCGATATACACTTTTTTTTTATTATGGGTAGGTATTGAATTATTTATTTAAATTAAATTTGTAAAGCAGTAACATATTTTCCATGCCCTGAATCTCCCTAAAGGTGATATTACATTGTCATATATATATGACCAATGCTAGTCATATAAAATATGGCACAATATTTGTATATATGACAAGTAGTATTAGACTATGCCATATAAGTATGCCATATACATGATCACAAGCTTTTTATGTCAATTTTTGTTTACAAATATGACACACTAGCTACGAAAAATAAAATATTTAAAAAAATATGATTTATTTGACCAATCACGTTTCATTAAATCAAATATTTTTTTAAAACTCAAAATAATTCATGAGTGTCATATATATGGAGTCATATAATATTTTGTCATATAAATATGACTATCACACTTATATGACATTTTTGAGCCATATTTATTTGGCAAACTTGCCATATATATATGACAATGTAATATCACCTTTAGTCTTGCTCTTAGCGATACTACCGAAGAACTTTTTTGTAGGAAATTAAATTTTTGCCATTTTTTTAGAGTCGATTTTTTGGCTAAAAGTCTTAGTTTACGAAAATATTGACGAAAAACTACAAAAGGCAACCTTTACATGCCCTTCCTTTCTAAAGCTCACGGCCTTGGACTAGGGATTTCTGATATGTTATTTCTAGAGGACACCCCTACTACTTTAAATAATAACCCAGACTGCATGATTTTTGCATATATTTTTTTCTTGTTTTGACGGGGCTATAACTTGATTCTAGGATTCATAAAAAGAAATTAAAGAGTATTCACTGATTCCCATACACTTTTAACACTATATTGAGGTATATCATTAGTTAGATCCGCAATGCAATTTAACTCTTTTTTTTTTTTTTTTTTGTAAACAAGATATAGTTCAGTTCAAAGAATTACTAGCACTGATGATGTAGATGGATAGGGCCTTTTAATAATTTTTGCATATATTTACCTAAAACTTTCAACGTCTGTGAAGTTGGCAGGACAATTTTCACTCAGGGATGGGCCCAAGACAGAAATTTGCAGTTTTTTTTTGCATTTTTTTTGCATTTTTGTTCCGGATTTTGCAGTTCAAACCATTGTGGGAACCGCGTGACCTGTCAACGTCACTGTGAAGTTAGCAGGTCATGCACTTTTTTTAACAACCGGTAAAGCTATTACATTGAAGTTAGGCTCCAAATTTGCAGTTCCAGAAAATCCTAAACCAAATTTTGAAGTCCTCATTTAAAAACAAATTCATACTGACCTAACTTCAAAGTGAACTCCGGGCTGAAATATGTTTTTTTTGATTTTTTTTTTTTTTCAAATTTGGAGCCTAATTTCAATGTGATAGCTTTACCGGTTGCTAAAAAAAAGGCATAACCATCTAACTTAACAGTGAAGTTAGCAGGTCACGTGAATACACCCACTATTTTTTGAACTGCAAAATCCGGAATAGAAATGCAAAAAAAATGCAAAAAAAACTGCAAATTCCTGTCTTCGTCCCATTCCTCTTAGTGAAAATTGTCTTGTCAATTTCACAGACGTCAATTTTCAGTTAGTAGGTAGGTAAGATACACATATTCCAAATAAATAGCTAAATTTAAAAAAATCTGAGGAAAAAAATTCAATTTTCCATACAAAACCTGCTCTGCTAACTTCGATTCGATTTTTCTCGAACAATTCAACTTTTTTTCACCCAAAATCTTTTTGGTTTTAATTAATAGCTCATCAAAATTTTTCGCAAAATGGAGTATAACTCCCATAAAAACATGTTTTTTTTTACTTTCACTTTTCTCAAAAAGGAATAAGCTGAAAATCCTCTAAAAAATTAAAATAGCATTGTACCAAAATTTTCCAATTTTATTTTAGTTTTTAAAAAAATTTACATTTTTTTTTAAATTACCTATATATTTTTAAAAACGACTTCATTTATTTTTATGAAAACTGGTACCGAGTGGTTTTTTAAAATTACCTAGAATATTAAAAAAATTTTTTATAATCAAAAATATCGGTACGTTCCATATAAATTATAAATATTAAAAAACCGTTACAGAAAATCGAAATTTTCTCGAAAATTTGTTTTTTTCTATAAAATTTGAATTTGTACGGTCTATTATTTATCATAAACATAATTTACAGTTAGGCATTTATTAACAATACCTCTCATAGAATAATTTTTTTTTTATTTAGAACTATCTCGATCTGTCTAAGTAAAAAAATTTGATGACACAACTCTAAAACATTGCTGTTTGTGTGTTGGCACTCTGCAGGCATAGAGGGAACCTACAGTTTATTGGTAAATCCGAACGGCTGATTTGAGCGGTACTTTTCTATGGCAAGGGATACTCTTGGAGGTTTTTTTCAATTACTTAGTTGGACGAGGCTGGGGATCAAACCCAGACCTCCGGCATGGCAGTCCATCGCGCATACTAACCACGGCTATACGAAACTCATTATGTGTATAACTAATTTAAATTAAATTTATTTGTACTGAAGCTTTTAAAAAGTTATGATTTCAACATATCAAAATTTCCAAAAAAAAAAAAAAAAAACAAATTTTGGATTTTTAAAAAAAATTTCTTTTTATTTTTAAATTCGATATTTCAAAAACGGGAGGGTTGTTTTTATTCGAAATTATGTTTTTAATTTAACATTAATAAATATGTACTAAATTTTTTATGTACAAATTTTTTTCTTAAAAATGTTTACAAAATTTTGTATATCTACAAAATTAACTTTAAAAAAAACCACATCTATGATTTTAAATTTTTTGTCTTAATAACTAGAATTTATAAAAGAAATCAGATAGTGTACTTTTTTTAGCTCTAAAAACAATTTACTATTTATTTTTTGATTGATTTTTAATAATTTTTTTAATTTATTTCCATATTTTTCGATTTATTATGTACCTATATTGAAAAATATGTATATTTATATATTCATGATTATTAATTAAATATATTAATAATATACTCAATCTTTAAGATTCAAAGACACTTTTACTACAAGAACAAGTTCGTGCGGTACGGTGGTGCGTTTTAATTTTCCCTGCGTTTTAACCAGTTTTTCAAAAAGTACTAGAGAACTTAATTTTGTGATTGGGTACTTAATTTCGATTCTGTTTTAGATAAGAAAATTGCCCCTCCCGGCTTAACGGGGGGAAGATACCACCCCTCTATACCATTTTTTTTCTGTCTTGACCAAACCAAACCTACATATGCTCTAGCACGACACAACAATGATGGAGAAGTCCGAAAAAGTGGTTTTCGTCATAATGTCCGCCGTCTGTGCGGTTGTGCGTCTACGTCTGTCCACTGTAAACTGATTTCCGGTGTGCTGCTTTGCTTCAAAAGGAGTCAAATAGACTAGTTATAGTAAAAAAAAAGTTATGGAGGGGGAAGCGTTGGGAGGAGGGAATTCACTAAAATTTTGTTTAATGATTTAAACTTTGAGGAATAATAAAATACCAAGTTCGACAAGTTAAAAAATATTGCGATATCAAAACCTATATAGTTTGACTTACTATCACTTCTCATAGAGAATGTTATCTACTCAAAGTCAAAATTTATTGTCTAATGTTTGCAGTCGAAAACGCGTCATTATAGTCTATAAAGAAGATGTCATCTTAGTTTGTGTTGATATGACGTCACTTTTGTGCTCTCCAAAGATGGGGACACAAATCAACCTCACAACACCCACTTTACTTACATCAAAGTTGTGGTAGCAGAATTCCTTTTCAAACAACCGGCCGACGACGTCTATGTGGCGCTTACTGCCGCTTCTATATACATAGGTATTAACTGTCTGAGCCATAAAAATACTTTCATTCTCTGTGCACTTGTAATAAGAGCTTGTAAAAAGTATGGTGTGCTAGAAATGGGGCTGTTGGAGCATTTAGTTAGTTACAGTCAAAGCCGGGCCAAGCTGGTGCCGGTAACGGCAAAGGCAAAGGCAACAGCAACAGCAAACCAACAAGTGGCTCATAAAATTTAAATCAATTCATTTATGTGTTTTTGTGTGTTGTTTCTTTTATTCTCTTCCTGTTCCTTCCGGTTTCAAGGAGCACAAAGCAAAAGCACTACCACCATACGACCACACCATGATACGTAGACACAGAGTTTTTATTTGATTCCATTTTCTGTAACATTATTTTTTTATGTCAACGAATTTCTGCATTTTTATTCACTTTTTTCCTGCTACTTTTTCTGTCTGTGGCAAACAAGTGTCATCCTCGCATCGCACAGGCAAAACTCCACACAACTCCTGAGCTCCTGGATACTCTTGCAGGATTTTCGGAATGTTTCGCATGAAATGTGTGTGTAATGGTTTTGCAGTGTTTTTCTCATTGCGTTTATGGTTTCTAGAGGTTTTTCGTATAATATTTTTCGTAATAAGGACTTGAATGGTTTTTATTGTCCTTGGTGGTACTTTGCTGTGTTATACAGTGGTTGTTAAATATGTTCCATGACTGGAAGTGGCTCATTAAAATAGATTCGGTTCATATAATATATACGAGCATAAGAGTGTTCATGGAATGACATAATAAATAGACAAACTTAGTTGGACTCTAGCTGGACCAGCATCACGGATATATGGCTTAAGTGATGAATTCATATTGCGGCGATTATGGTTGTAATGCGGACATTAACAATTATTATTTCCTGCTGCCAAGAAGATCATGCAGTGGTGGTTTGAGGTTAAGTGCATATTATGGAAAAGTTAAATTTCATAAAAAGGGATATTTTTCTTTCATTCGATTTAGGTATGAAATAATTAATTAAACGTCATTTCAGAAACTTGATTCGAAGAGACCATAAAACTTAAACTGCTAATCAAACAATAAAAAATACTTCTGCGTAATTTCCAATTCCGATATTATGAAAGCGAGGATATTCAGAACGTATTGTTCCGGATTGGCGAAAAGCTTTCGGCAATTTTAGGATTTTTATATCTATCTTATATACTTGCGTGCAAGTCCTTTTTTTACACTTTGTAAACACAATGGGTATTATTAAAATGATTACCGCTTAACTATATGGACCATAAAACTTGAGGTAATACAGAAAACATTGCATAAAACCGCGATGTGGCTTGAGCGAATTATTGTAATCATTTTTGTTGGGAAATTTGCAGATAGTAATTACTTTAACTTTAAAATAACCAAATCTGGTGGTAAATAGAACGATTGGATTTTTACTTGCCATTTGTACATAAAGGAATTAAAAGGAATAAGCTTTTAGAAAAGCCTAAGCTGAATCGGTGAATTTTGAAATGAAGAACTGAATATCTTCGGAAAATAATTACTACGATTGGGTTGAACTCACTGTTCTGTACGATCACTCTTTGGTGGGGAAAAATCTGGCAAATAAACAGGGCCTAGTGACCTGTGTATAACTCTCAATTTTTTTTTCTGTACCTGTTCTTAGGCAGGGATCGAAGGGACCAATCATTTTTTTTTTTTTGCGAAACCCGAACGGCTGAGAGAAAGGAATTTTTAAAGACAAGAGATACTCTTGGGTAATTTGTCACTTCCTCCTAAGAGCCCCGCAAAAATATTTTTTTGGTTTTTATAGGTCGAAGCGGCTGATGGGAATCGAACCCAGACCTCTGATAGTGAATTTAAAAAAAAAATCATATACCTAACAATTTTTGAATTTTAAAATAAAAATTTTAAATTTTTTGTAAATCTAAAAAAAAAAATTGAAAATGTATGTAATATTATTTAAACTTTTTAAATGCTCGATCTTGCTAGCTTACCTAAATCTTTGTATCAAAGTTGAAGGATTCGACCAAAGAAAATCAACCGGTTCGTTTTGGCTGTAGACGAACAAAGAGGTGGGCTACATTTACCATATGGGCAGAATGGGCTATAGCCCAGGGCGGTAAAAACTTATTTCATAACATTCATATTTTCTTTCGTTTTTACGTTAGTAGTTTTCTTGGCTTATGAGAAAAAATTAGAGTCAGGCCCTGGTTCTTCATGAGATCTTGTGCCACCAAATTTACTTACGTAAATAGTCTTAACTACAACAAAATAATGATATTTATCTAATAAACGAGATGCTACATTCAATTAAAATAGTGGTCCACTGGGGCGTATACGCAATTTTTCTTATATTTTAATTTTACATATTTTAATTTTTATTTTTACACGTTGAATTAGTTTATGTCGACTGAGTAAGTTATTCTAATGAACTGTTTTTTTTTTTTTTTTTGCAAAATGATATGCATGCTTTTGGTTTGTATTATGTTGGTTGGATGGTAGTAGGATGCTCGTATTCGGTGTTTTTGCTGATGTAGGGTGCTGCGGTCTCTTGTGAATATTTTCGGTTAATGGTTAGTTGAAGTGCTGGGGGATGGTGGGAAAAATCCCTTTTTGTGGGAATTTTAACCTCTTTTTACCCGGAAAAGAGCAAATCAACAAAATTATAATCAATTAATTCGAAACAAGTGAAAATAAAGTTCAAGAAATGTCAGAATGATTTCTTAGAAGATCTTATAACACCTGATAAATTACACAAGGTACAAATCGCGATCGTTTGGTACTTGTATGCACTTAATAATATACAGGGTGTCATCTACTTCGTGTAATACATTTTAGGGGGATGATTTTTGGGTCATTCCAAAAATCATCCTGAGACTGGAGGTGGCATTTTCTGAAAAGTTAATTTATAATGGAAAAAATTATTTAAAATAAAAGGATGTTTTGAGGGCTAATATTTTCATTTTTTTAGTAATTTTTTAAATCAAGTTGCTTTAAAAAAAATTATTTTCATTTTTAAAATTTTCGTCCTTTTGTTTTTTAATTTCTTAAAAATTCAAATTAAACATTATTTATGTGCTTTGTTGGTTTTTATTTTTTTTTATATTTTTCATTTTAAGTCCACTTTTCAACTTTTTTTCTATGGGAAATAAAAAGGGAAAAAAGAAAATATTTGTGGGAAAAAAGGGAATTTACCGACTGCGTGGAGGTAATTCCGTAATGCCGTAATGGAGGTAATGCCCCCCAGCACTGGGAGTTGCTGTAAAATTATCTTACTTACTTACTTTACTTTAGATGGCGCTCACAGCCCAGGACGGACTATCGGCCTCAACCAACAAGCCCCTCCAGCCATCTCGGTCCCTAGCTAGCTGCCTCCAGTTACGCACTCCAAGTTGGTTGAGGTCGTTCTCCACTTGTGTGTACCACCTAAGGTGGGGTCTTCCTCTGCTGCGCAAGGGTAGATTCGAAGACTCGTGTGTGCATACGCTCCACGTGCCCCAGCCATCTCAGTCGCTGTATTTTCAGCTTCTTGACATATATAAGGTCTCCTTGGTTCTCCGAGAGACGGCTTTATTACTCAAATGCCTTCTAAGCCCGAAGAAACAACGATTGGCGGGAGTAATTTTTCGTTTGATCTCTGCACTGATGTCATTTTGCGATGTTATATTGGAGCACAGGTAGACATAGTCTTTGACGACTTCGAAGTTGTACCTATCCATCGTGACGTTTTGCCCGAGTCGACTATGTTGAGATTCCTTTCTCGATGATAGCATATACTTCGCCTTGTCTTCATTAACAGCCACACCCATTTTCGCCGCCATTATCCGCAATGTTTAACAAAAAATTAATCTTTGACTATAACCTTTAACGAAGAACAACTATTTCGCCGGCACTCGAATTGATGGGAACTTCGGGCGCATTTGTAATTATGAAACAAAGGTCTATAGAAATTTTAAGCAAGATGCAAATTTGTCCTAAGCAAATTGTTTTGACTGGTACTGCTAACTGATGAAATTCTTACCACAGGGTTACGTGCGAATGATCAACAACAAAATTTCGACTCGTAAAAATGTAGATCTATATATATCTCCTTTTTTTTTTTGAAAACTTCGATATTTTTATGACCAACTTACACAATGATAAATTTTTTAAATTTAAACTTCACAACCAGTTAGCTGTAACTGACCAACTGACTTCAAAATTTGTCTTATCGAAATGTTTGCCTAAATATTACAAAAAAAAAAAAAACATCTTTAAAGAGGTTTTTGTGTGATAACAAACTGGCTTTCACATCACCATATTGAAGATTTGAAGCAACAACAACTTCTTGAGTGAGCTGCCAATAAGTTTTAATAGGCTGGAGCTATTGTTTTAATTCATGGTTGCCAGACCTTCACTGGGATAGACATGATCACGTGACCTTCGCTGTGCATATGGCCCGGAGACGTTTAATTTATGAACATACATAGACTATAAGCACCAAAAAAAAAAGAATCTGATGATTCGCTTTGCAGACATGTAATAGCCTTAATTCCAGCCCTTAAAAGCTTTTGATAGCTCACTCAACAGCTTTTTTCAATATTTTAACCAATTTTTTTTTTTTGCCGAAATTTTGAAAATCGACACTATGGATTCGATGTTATAAAATCGAATCCAATAATATTTTGCTATTTTTCAGAGTACAACTAGCAGTCCTAGCTATGAATTTTGAAATGCAGGGTTAAGTAAAATTAAACTAGCACTTTTGTAGAGAATTTCCTGGTGGCGTAATCTACTTTTTAAATCTCATTAGATCCACCTATAGCCGTTCGACCGTGACTAAATGACAAACATCTAAACAAATTTTATTAACATAAAACCTATTAATTTTTTTTTGTTTATTAATATTTTTCTAAACACCAATCGTCACATGTATCTCCTTCAAAAACATAAAAAAAAATTCCAAAAAAGAGTGCCACTGACTGACGCGTATCTTCAATCAGAATGATGGACACAATAATTCTCAATTCGCATGCAAATGCGATACATCGATACGCAAAATATCGCCCCAAGGATAATTCCCGTCGAGAAACATTGAAGAGGCTTCAAATAAATGCAAGAACTCAAAGCAGAAGTTACATTCTGTTCGAATCGTCAATAATTGTAATCCGGTAAAACATACGCGAATCCCCCTGAGACGACAAGTGCCCTACTTATTATCATGTATATGTGTATGCGGTGCAAAATTTCTGGCACGAGATGAGCCGCACCATCATGCACCAATCACCATATACCGAGGTTGCATGAAACAGAGGCACATTACCCCTTTGGTGCTTCCTTTATTCTGCAGGTTCTAGTGTGTGTTGCCCTTTTTATATGAAAATGAAAAAATCTCTGAAGCAGATTTGGTTTGGCCAAACCATCTCACTTGTGTGTGCTGTGTCGTCATGCTACTAAACTGTTCGCAACAATGATCATGAGAAATTTCGCGATAATGAGTGTGGAACCGGCGAAGAAGCCTTAGTGCAGCCGTGGTGGCTTGGGATTGGGATGATGGTGGCATTCTTCTCGGTGCTCTGCTAACCGCCAACCACGAGATTTTAGCTTCTTCCTGTCATCTCAATCGGTGCGGTGTCTTCATGTCTGTCCTCTGGAGTGCATTTGGTTCAGTTTTTGTTCTTTTTTTTCACTCGAATTGACGGATTAACCGAAAGGAGAGCAAGAACTAAACAAAAAAAAAACGACTTCAAATGTCAGAGGATACAAAACAAAAAAAAAACAAGCTGAACTAAAAAAAAAATAAAAAATTGGATGAGTATCGACATGTCCAGAGGCTCCCATAAGAACTCAAGGTTGATTCCCTCTCTCTCGCTGGATGGATGCAATTCAATCTCTTGGCGCTGCCACAATAATTCGTTCGGCGGAAATTACGAACACGCGATTTTTTAATTTTCGCATCGCACTCGTACGCTTGGGTGATGTTGATGGCTGTTGGTTGTTGTTGCTGTTGGTTGGTTGGATGGTGCACGGGACGCAGACGCAGCAGTCAGTGGTGGCGCGACCAGAACGATGACGCGGTTTTGCAGAGTTTTGCAACAAGTAGTAGCCTGTGGTGGTAACCAGCGATGAGTAAATTTTCGAGGAAGAATATGCAATGACATTGTGTGGCAGGTTTTTTGTGCGTGCGTAAGTAGAGGATCAAATTGCTTAGAAAGGTTTTGTATTGTATCTTCGCTGGCGATGCAGCGGCTCGGCGGGGATGGCAATGGCGATGTCGGCGACGTCGATGGTCAATGGCCTAGGACTTGGCTACCTATGAACATCATTTAAGCATCATCTTACCAACTTGTCATTCTTGTGAACAGCACTCTAACTTTTTGCGAAAGTCCGCCTACCCGTTGGTTTTCACTTTTGAATTGACTCCTGTTAGATAACTTGTTTTGCCGAAAATATTGTTGGCATAATTATTATTAAAATAAAAAATTAATTAATTCATTCATATTGTAATACAAGAATAGGTATAACAGCTGTAACAGTTTGGTAATAAAGCACTATTCGCAAGGCTGGATAGGTAAAATTTTGGGAAAAAATTGCACATTTTGTGTTTTAGGAAACTTCCCAATCGTGTTTTTGTTTGTGGGGGCGTTTTTCATCAGAAATTATTAAAATATATTTTTTAAATCTTTTGATGTTTAATTGTTTTTAGAGGTGTTACATATATACATATTCACCGCAGCAGAAGAAAACCATGGGTTACGACTGGATACTTTGATTTTCTTTTTGTTTTTTTGTTACATATTTTTAAAATGTTTAAAAGCAATATTGTGAGAACTATTAGCGTGAAGCATCAGATTGCAAAATTATAACAAAATTGGTGCATCCACTAAAAAATAGCAATGGCAATTTTTTACAAAAAACATCAAAGCCCTATTAGGTTAGGTTATCGGGCTGATAGAGGATCTTGTTTCTATCACACTTAGATCAATGTAGATCCCTTGTGATACCCTGGAGGATTGGACACTCCAAATAGTTTAACCTATAAATTTTCATGGATTATCTAGCCATCTAGAGGCATTAATGAATTTCGACAGTTGCACACCAGGAAAGTTGGAGAGCTCTTCCAGGTTATTGAAGAAGTAGTTTCCTAGGTGCTTATGTCTTAGTTGCGAGAGTGCTGGGCAGTGACATAGGAAGTGAGAAGAGTCTTCTTGTGCTTCTTCATCGCCACAACCTCTGCACAGATCATCCGTGCTGAGCCTCAGTTTTTTCATGTGGTACTTCAGCAGATTGTGTCCAGTTATTGTACCTACAAGTGCGTACAATGATTTCTTATTTAGCGTGAGGATCCTATCTGTCTTCCCCTTGTCGAAACACGGCCAAAGTTTTTTGGTATTCGTGCAGGAGTCGAGTAGGGTCCACCTTACATTAGTTTTCTCAAGAATTTTCTTTGCCACAGTCTGTTTGAAGGTGCAGATTGGTGCATATACGTTTAGTTCTGCTCGGTTTGGATCAATTGATGATCCAATTCGTGCCAGCTCGTCTGCTTTCTCGTTACCTGGAATTCCTATATGGCCAGGAACCCAACAGAGCCTTACTTTGTGCTGCGAGCCAAGAACCTTGAGCTCTTCACGGCAGCAGGAAACGAGTTTTGATTTTATTTCGATGGCAGAGAGTGCTTTTATGGCTGCTTGGCTGTCAATGAAGAAAGTAATCTCGGCTGGCGGAATCGCCAGCATTGACAGCCGTTCAGCGGCTTTGGTTACTGCCAGAACCTCAGCTTGGAAAACACTACTGTTGTCTGGGAGTCTAAAGGAGCTGGCTAAGTTTAGGGTTTCCGAATAGAATCCCGCTCCGACTCCACATTCCATTTTAGACCCATCGGTAAAGACTGCTACCGTTGAGCCATGTGGTTGAGTGACTTCCCATTCCTGTCTATCAGGGATGTCGGAAATGAATGGTCTAAAGGAATCTAGTTGGGGAGTAATATAGTCTGTGCAAACATTACTACCTATATATTTGGTTAAAATCTGAGCGTGACCAACTTCACTGGGTTTCCAGACATTTGTCTGGCTTAGTCGTAGTGCACTATTTGCTGCAGATTCTTGTACAAATAAGTCAAGAGGCTTGAGATTAAGAATGGCTTCAAGCCCTGCTGTCAGGGTGGTTCTCATTGCTCCCTATTTCCACAATGCGATGTTTTTGGTAAAAACAGGTTATTCAGTTTTCTTACAATTAAAATATGGTCATTTTTTTGAGAAAATTTGAAAGAAAAAAAAACTGAAATATTTGTAGCTGTAAAAAACATTTTGTAGGCTTAAAATTACCCCAGGAACTCATTGATTTTTTTTTTCCAGCGGTAAATATGAGACACTCTTAATACCTTTATACACATACGTAGGTGTCTATATTCTTATCGTGCATTATATTAATTTGTGTATTAAATTCATATAATTTACTAGCGTTTGTCCGGGGAATCCGTACACATGGATTTTTTAAGTTATTAATCTAGATTTTTATCATAGTATTTTTTTTTTTCAAAACACGAGGTTTCCCAACCTAATAGTAATAAAATTGACATAAGTCAACCTAAACTGTACAAACAAAAAATTTAGCCAAATTTAAAAAAAAATCGATAAAATTAAAAGTGCGTATACGCCCGAGTGTACAACAATTTTAATTTAATTAATTGTTTTCTCTTTTTATGGATCATCTTGTTGAATATGTAAGTCATATATTTTTTATAAATATATATTTCCATAAATAAGTAAAAGTTATTTGCGAAAAAATTTCGATTTGATTATTTTTTAAAAAAATATATACATTTTCTTATTCATGAAAACGTTTTACAGAAAATTTATTTAATTGAGTAGTTTTTTTTAAGTGATAAGACCCAATGTTTCAATAGCCAGTTGCACCTCAGATGATACTTATTTTTTTTTTTTTCAGATAAAGCAAAATCTTGGTCCTATTTATTCCTTAGACAGTTAACTGAATGTTGAATGTTAATGATTGAAAAATCAACTCTAAGATAATAATAAAACTAACAAGGAAGCCAGTAAGTACAGTGAAACCCGGATATGTGCCTATCGCATAAGTGCCTAACCCGTTTAAGGACCTTTTATTTTTTAGAACCAAAGTTTTGAGGAATTTTTCGTATAAAACTCATCTAATAAGTGCCTTTCGGTTAACTGCCTTCCCCGCTTAATTGCCTTATATTTTGTATACTTTTATTGAGATTTACCTGAAAAAATTCTTTTAAGTACACAATTGAAATCAGCAGAAAAAGACAAAAGCTTTTTTTCATCTAGCTTCCTTTTTAAAAGGTTACCGATACTAGTCAGTTGATGTAATGTTATTTCTTATTTTTTAAATAACATTAAACGTTTTTTTATTGTCATTTTTGTTTGCCCTCAAATATATGAGTTTTGATATCCAGATTTAAAAAAAAAAAAAAACGATTTTTTTTGTTAAATAGAAAAGTATGATGGGGTTAGTTAAAGGAAATTAAGAAAATTAATTTTTTTGCCAAATGAAAAGAACGAAACTTCGGAACCTATAATGGTGTCTGAAACAGCTTATTACGTTTTAATTAATTTAAATTGTAAAGATTGGTCATGTGTTTTGTTTATCTAGCAAAATAAAGTCATTTTCCAATGTCCCCACATGTTTACTCTATGAGTGAAATCTGTAATATTTTTAGCCCAACTTTATACATGAAATGACTTTTATTAATCTATATTATGTACATATATAAAAATTAATCCATTTTTGTGTTCGTACGCGCATAACTCGGCTAAGCATCATCCGATTTGGATGGGGACTTTTTTGTTGGATTTGTATTGAATAATATTAATACACAACAAAGTACGAAAATCGTGAAAACGCCTCGAAATTTCAAAATTTCTGAATTAGATTTTTTATTCGTACGCATATAACTCGAATGAACATCATCCAAATTTGATGAGAATTTTTTTAGTAGGTTTGTATTGAACCAGGTAAACAAACTATGGAGATAGAAATTGAAAAATTAGAGCGGAAAAGTCGGAAACTCGTTATAACAATTGAAGCTTGCTCGACTTTCCAAAACATTAATAACACTGTGCTACAAAATTTAAAAAATTGCACGAACTTTTGAAGTGACATAGTAGAGGTTCTAGGCCTATTCGAGCACATCAGGGACCTATACTTTAAAACTTTCCTATACCCTCAAAATATCAATTTATTGTTAAAAAACGTTTTCGAGTGATCTCCCTCAATCAACTATTTTAACTCGGCCATATTTCATCTGATTTATAACTCATTTACGGTTTTAAAAAGAGAAGTAATAGCCCTTTCCAAAGATGTATATACATGTGTAGTACGGACAATAATATCTGTAGATTTCTCAAAGGTTATCTGAAATATATGTACCAAAGAAAAAATAATTAATGCAAACTGTTGCCAAAAACGGTCTTCAAAGTTTAAAAAACGGGAAAAATTAGTATTAGTTTTGGATAACCTTAAAGAAATCTACAGATATTATTGTCCGTACTACACATGTATATTCATCGTTGAAAGGGGCTATTACCGCTCTTTCTAAAACCGTAAATGAGTTATAAATCGGATAACAGATGGCCGAGTTAAAAATCGTTGAGTGAGGGAGATCACTCGAAAGCGGTTTGTTTAACAATAAATTGAGATTTTGAGGGTATAGAAAGTTTTCAAGTATAGGTTCGTGATGTACTCGAATAGGCCTACAACTTCTACTAGGCCAGTTCAGAAGTACAAAATCACTGTAGCACAGTATAATCAATTATACGTGGAATGAAGTTCGCAGGGTTAGTTATAGTTTATTATAATAGTTCAATCATTAAAATAATAAAAATCATTTCATGAGAAAGGTTAAGTCAAAATGAAACATTTGCATTTGAGTCAACAATCAGATTTGACCGTCAATAACTTTGGAAGGAGTGCTGTAATTAAATAAGCAGTTAGCGACATTTTTAAAGAACATCCAATTTCCTATTCCTGACCGATAACCGATTGTAGTGGCCCGTGGCGTAATGGTTAGTGCGTTGGACTGTCATGCCAGAGGTCTGGGTTCAATACCAGCCGTTTCCACCTTAACTTTTTTTTCTGGGCTACTGCCTCTTGCGAGGAAGTGACAAATCCTCCAAGTGTATCTCTTGTCATAGAAAAGTGCCGCTCACCTTAGCCGCTCGGAATCGGCATTCCTGCAGACACGCACACAGGAATAGTTGAAAGTTGTCAGTCACTAGGCCCTGGTTCTTCATGAGCCGTTGTGCCACCAAATTTATTTATTAATTTTTTAACCGGTTGTAATGTTATAAAAAAAGAAGCAAACAAAGGAAAACTTCCCATACAATTTGTATGGAAAACAGCAATTAGCGATGAGCGTTCTCTAAACATTAATCTAAACGGCTGAAACTTTACCAGGCTTATAATTTCACTAAACTATAATTAAGAAGCTATAGTCGCATTAAAAATCAGTGACATTTTATAAGAAACATCTGAAATTAAATTAAAAAAAAAAAGTAGAGAATTATCAGTTTTTGTATAAACTCAATTAGGGAATGTTTTGAGTTGTTATATCTGCCAATAAGCTCCCTTGAATTGAATTGCCTATATTTACATGTATGTGATTCATCTCAAAGTTCACTTTTACAACTAATATTATCTACTAGTGCTTGGACTTTGAATTGCATGAAGTTCATCACCATACCTATGAAAAAAAATAAAAAATCATGATATGATATGCCGATGACGATATACCTGCATTCATCTATCTCCGTGCAACATGGGGCCATCAAAGTACATACCTATACAACTGCTTCAAAAGAAAATTTTAATATCGCCCAGTCTCAGTGTAGGTATAACTTTGTTTTTGTTCGTCCTTTCAACTAAAACATATGAAGACATACCTAACCTAACCTATTCTCAAATGCAAACCAAGCAAAAATATGCCACTTGAAGTTTTGTATGAGAAGGCATCGCAGCAAACGTGGCTTGGTTATACCACTACGTATCTTCATAAATATGTTGCCTTGTCTATATGCCTTATACACGTATGCTTTGCTTTGCTGACCATTCCGCATAATAATTCCTCCTCAACAGGATGACCTTTTATATTGGTTGCCAATTCTTTTGAAAATAAAAAATACCACGATCAAAAGACAGAAGCCTTTTTGAAAAAAAGAAAATAAAAAAAAAAAGAAAATTCTTAAATAAAAGAAAGGACTCATCTCCGCCAGCCAACGTTGTCGTAGTCGTCGTCGTCAGCAATGATATGGCATAGCAAAATATGGAGAATTTCCATGCATTGTCCTTGCAAGCGCGTCGTTCTTTTTGCTCACACATCACAATAGCAAAAATAGCACAAAAATGAAGACCCTTAGTATTCAAAAAAAAAATCACAAAAAACAAGGCTCGCGTCTACCAGCTATTTCTTACTTCCACCTCCGTCGTTTCTGCCGCCGTCGTCGTCATCGTTCTAGTTTACTGCTTACTCTTTCTCTTTCTTTCTGTCTCTTGAATGAGGCGACTTTTCATGCATGTCCTCCACAATGATGCGGGTTTTTCATATGATGCCCCTTGTGCCACGAATGCTTCTGCTGCAAGTGTCGGTGCCACTGCAGCAACTGTTCTGCTGAGATATGAAGTTTCAATGTACCGCAATCCCAGCCTACTACCTAACCTACCACCTCCGCCATCTTTTTATATCGCCGTTATAACTGTGCGCCATGCTGTTGTCCATGTGTCGTTGTACCACCGCAATTCTCTGGCTGCTTGCCCTCAACCTGGTCTTCCAAGCTCCACACACAACTCATGTACACTGATTCTGCTCAGCAGCACATCCTTCCAACATCTTAAGAAGGATATAGTACTTCGCTGGGTATAGGTAGTTTTGTTGTTGGTGTGGTGGCTAAAGGCTGCAGGCTTCAGGATGCTTCTTCATGTCACGGCTACGTGTGTGTGGCTACGTTTGTTGTGTGCCTTCAAGTGGAATTATCTGCTCTGGTCCATCCGTCTGTTTCGCCGTCCGATCATTGATTTTATTGGGCCCACCATCCCCCATCGCTATCCACAATCCACAGAGCAAGAGCACCCAACCACTGCATAATGGGGCAGAAGGATTTGGTCCTTCGCGCCAGTCTCCGCCGCCGCCAATGCTGCTGCGCTTATTCATTTCCAGTTGACATATGGCGCCTATTGCTGGCTGACATTTGTCGTAGTGGTGGGCCCTGGTGGCCGACCAGCGACTGCGAGACGTCGTTTCACTTGTTCAGTTGTCGACGGCCATGACAGCAAGGCTTGGTTTGGTTTGGCGGGGCAAACAACGAGCAATTGCACAAACTGCCACTGCATGTAAATATATAAATTTTTTTTCCCACTCGCCATGGATGATGTGCTTGGCATCGTATTAGTGTCGGTCGTGCAGGGATAATTGCTCAATTTAGCGGCTATATCGTCATGGATATGTCGGAAAGCTTGTACTTTGGTTGTCAATGAAAGTTCAGCTTAAACTCTTACTTGCATGTTTACTGAAAGGTTTATTATGCATTGGAGTAAGGAATGCACTTGATATGCCGGTGGTTTTAATTTAATCGGTAGATGAAAGTATATAAGGGGTAAGGAACCTGAGAAACTTAAAACATCATGGACGAAACGTCCTGCGACTTACAGGTTTACAAAAATGAAGGTATCTATACCTACTTACACAATGTGTCTATACAAGTATATAAATTACCTATATTCATGTTGGCACACTTGTTGTAAAATGAATGAATGTATTGTATGTGTGTATGCTGTAATAGCTTCAAAACAATTATGTTAATACTGTATCTACGCTAATAAAGTCCAAACAAAATAAAGGAAAGATTTTGGTAGGTTTACTGTTCCAGTTTTTAAAAAAAATTTGAAACGTGAGTAATTGAGTAATAAAAAGAAAACTTGCCAAATAAATCTACCCTTGTTCGAAATTTTTAAATTCTAAGGTATGCGTGTATGGAAGAGTTCTATGTATAATATAAAAAATATATTTTATGAAGAAGGATAAGACAAAGAAAAGAATTATTTTTGTTTTTGTTTTAGTGGACTGTATTGAAAGAAATTCAATTTAATTTTTTTTTGTGACGCATTGCGTTCGCCAGGGACGACAGTTACTGCCTGAACAGAATAGAATGACGGAACTAAAAGAGCTGTCAAAAAGTGTCATACGTTATTTTGTTACCTGTCCACAATGCAGCTGTACAGCTTTGAATGTATTTTGATGAAAAACAGAAGAATATTCTTGTGCACAAGCTCAAAATTCACATTTTTTGTTTCCAATAATTTTCCATTTAATAGATAATTTTTTTCGCGATACAAATAACCACAATATTTTTTTCCGACCCAAAAAGTTGTTTTTTTTCTTCATACAATTTGAAACGTCAAAAGTACCGTACGTGAAAAGTTAAAAGTTGGTGAACTCTTCCGTCTGCGTCTGCAGCTCCGTATGCCGCTACGTTCCGTTGTGTTCGCAACATTGAATTTGCGTGTATTCAATATTTTGACAGCTATTCCAGCTCCGGCTCCAGTTCCGTCTCCGTCATCATTCTGTTCAGCCAGTTATGGGCTCATCAGTTAGATGCTGTCGTACCTTTCTAAGACGCAATATTAAAGTCGATGACTACCGACTCTTAATAAAATATACAGTACATATGCACTGCAAATTATATTATACTAGGGGAAATGGTTACATTCTTGCACCTAGAAAAATTGTTGTTGTTTGCCCGGGGTCTGGCAATGAAGTTAAGAAGAAGGAAAACCAGAACTGATGAGCCCAACTGCCGTGCCTGGGCGCAACGCATTGGACTAAAGGTCACAAAAAAATAAAAAATATGTCACAAAGTGAGTACTGGAGACTATTAAGTCACTAAGCTTATTTATTTTATAGGTATATCTAGAACTATTACTGAAAAAAATAAAATTTAACTGCTAAAATCGCGAGATACAGCTTTAGTTGGTGATAAAAACCATCTCAAGAATTTCAAACTTGGCTTTGATTAAAAAAATCGACAGATGTTGGATAAATCATATTTAGTTAATACATACGCTTATTTATCAATTAATGTATAGGAAATATTTGAAAACACAAAGATTTTTATACCTGAGAGGGATCGAACTCGGAACTCCTGGGTAGTAGTCTATACTGTTCTATGCACTCAACCATCTAAGATATAATTGGGAATATGCAAAAACTTGATCAGTCTTTTTAGAAACTTCAAAATGATTTTTAAACAAACCCAAGCTTCAATAAAATTTTTTTCATTGATGCGAGTAAGACACGAATTGTAGAAAATTTGATGACGTTTATATGTAAATTAATTCAGTTCAGGATTAATTTTATATTTCAATTTTAATGTCAGCAAATAGCATATAAAGTAACACATACCATTACAAAAAGAACGTCAATCTGGTTTGAAGTTCCGTTGACCGCGGTTGATCTGTGGCATTCCCAACATAAAATCTGTCATGTCTCAGAAAAAGAAACCTTATACATATCAAGACTTACAGCATATCAATATTTCTTAGCTAATAGAAACTGAAATTTTAGTTGGGAAAGCAGAGTTGACCGATCCAAGTCGTAGTTCTATTGATTTTGCTTTCGACAAGGATAATGAAATTGCAGCTGTTCGTTGGAACGACAATTCGATTGTTACAGTTTTATAAAATCATTTGATAAACCAACCATTCAAACAAGCAAAACAGCTTGATCGAAACAAGAGAAAAAACGTCGACATTCCAATGCTAAATGCAAATCGTGAGTACAGCATAACGATGGGTGGAGTTGATTTGTTTGACAACGCTACAAGAAAATAGCGCATTCGAGTTCGAGGTAAGAAGTGGTACTGGCCACTTTTATCAAATGCACTGGACGCAGCGTCGGTAAATGCATCGAAGGTACATTGCGTTTGCAAAAAATTAGCTAAGGAAACACCAATTCCACCACCTAGAGATTAGAACGTTTTGATAATATCAAGTATATACACACAGGCATAAAAACAGAAAAGCGTCTTCGATGTCGCAAGTGTTCAAGCCAAACCGTTCTTTAATGCCAGAAATATAATACCCCGCTTCATCCGAAATGCCTCGATGAATACCACACAAAAACCAATTTTTTGTAAAAATAAACACAATGTAAACCTTATAATGAATGTCTGCTTTTTTATGATTCAACTCCTTGTGGATCTACATATGTATATTTAATACATTTTTCATAAAAGTATTCAAATCAAGTTGATTCATATTTCATGTAAGAAGAAAATTTTCTTTAAAAAATTTTGATACCCCTTTCAGCGAGCGTTGCGAAAATTTTCCGGAAAACCAGAAGCTTGTCTAATTTTTTTTACAGATTGGCCTTCAATTACCTACACAAAAAATAGACAGTATGTAAAATTTCAAGTTTCTAAGTCAACTGGAACTGGTATAGCCGCCGCCGGAAATGGGTTAAGTGACGTCTATTAATTTTTAGTTTCACCTTATATGAAAAGTGATCTAAATGAAACAGACATAGAAACCAAGTATATAGTTGAAAACAAAATGGAAAAATTCAATTACTTCAAAACTTAAAAAAAAATTAATTATGATTCGTACAGAATTTTGACAGCAATTCCTTACTGAATTCAGGCAGATAGGTACACAAAATAAAGCATAAATCGTATTTTCTTAATCTGAATAAGCGAAAAAAAAATTTGAAATACCTATGAATTATTCATCATTCTCAAATAAAAATGTCGAAAGTCATTAAAAAATACCAAGCCCCTGGACTGCGCTTTTAATTAAATTAGCATTACTGTTTGCATAATTCATATTCCCATAATATTATTTTTATGCAAAAATTCTGAAAGGCTATTCGAAGTTCACACGATTGTCCTGTTAGGTATTGAACTTCAAAACAGCCCTTCAGATTTTTTTTAATTTTTTCGAATCGCGAAACAGTCAAAAAACCATATCAATGCAGCTGTTTGTTAAAATATCCTTGCGCACGCATAATTTTTCTTCACTTACACTTTGCCTCCTTAAGAAAAAAATATATGACAAACTTATACAATACAATACAGTTATTATTCTTGTAAGGAGTCGATTTCATCAATGCATGTTCTTTTCGCAGTTTTACATTGTGCCATATACATACCCCCTGTCTGAAGGAACAGAATACCACTTCATGTAAGAAATATTCTACGAATTTGTTGTAGCCTTCCTCCATTTTTGCTATTGTTTCCTTTTCCGCTTCATTTACATCGAAAGTCGCGTACGAGGACTCTGACAATAAGCAAAAAGGACATACCACCACTTGATTGACAAACACGAACGAGCGCAGCGAATTTCGAAAGAAAAAAAAATCAAGACAAAACCTCTAGGGGGTAGCGACAAGGACAACAACGACGACCAAGATGAAGACGAAAAGGACGGGGACGAGGACGACTTGAAAAATAAAATACAAAGGGCAAAGTGACATTGCAAAATGTGAACAAGTCGATTGCCCTTATTGATAAAGGACTTTTTTTTTCCAAAACTATACGAAATACAAGGACAATCGATTCGCATATGTACAATATACGATGACTCCCAAATAATAGAATGAAAAAAAAAAAATAGCTGACTTGGAAAATGTAGTGCATCCTATTTTTTTGTTTGTGTCCTAAAGAACAACAATAGTGCGAAACTGTGGCACTTTAAATGCTAATTTTTGCTGTCTATTGCCTTCTTGAAGGATTCACACAAGGACACAACCATACAACACATGTCATTCAATCAAAAAGCGCATGTAATCGATACCATTTCTTGTGTTTGACATGCAATTTGCAATCGCATTCGATTTGGTTGCGAAAGGATTATAGTTTTTTTTTTCTTTGTTTGTGTTGTTTGGGAACCATGAAACCGATCCTTAAAACACGATCATTCAAATGCAATCATGTGGAAATTATCACCGGATTTGCATAAGTCCTTAAAGTGAAATTCTGATAAATTAGCTTGAGAATTAATTGAATTTAAATAAGGCAGACGATGAAAATAAAAAAGGCCCAACAGATTATGACATGTTTTCTTTTGGCGAATTGAGCTATCAGAGCCGTTTTGATTGATCAACGCGACGAAACGATTTGTCAAATTGGATTTCGGGATCGTGTTTTGCATACATCGTTCGACTTAACTTAGAGAACCCTTTTTTTCGATTTGCATGCCCTCGTATATTTTGCAAAATATTTTGTCACCGCTGTTTCCTGGGATAATTTTGTTCACCTTTGTTTGAAGTAATCTAGGTATTTCAAACATAAAACTATAAGTATTATGTTATTCTGGGAGTGATCCAGTTAGGTATTGCTGATTGATTGGTTTCGGTTTCAACTCAATCAAGTCTGGTATTGAAATGCAAATTGGAAGTGCCTAAAAAAAACGCTAATTTGCAACAGTTCCTTTATTGCCCACAGATAAACCGTACCAATACCTTTCTGTGGATCTGTGGGCAACTTCGATAGTATTTTTGAATCACGCGAAACTAGTAAGTTTTTAAAGCTAAATTCGATAATCTAAAAATCTAAAATTATATTTTAATTTGCGATATATGTGTGTACATAGGTACTAAGGTCCATCCACTGATCTCTATAATACACTGGATAGTGTATTCCCTACAAAGTATAAAAGTTTTTTTGACTCCAATTGAAGATGACATTTGGGAAGGCAGCTCCACTCTCTGACATCTTCTGAGCACAAAAAAAATCATTTTGACGTAAAAACTAGTGATGCTTAAACATCGATAGTTTCCATTTTCGATAGTTTTGGAAAAAAAACTATCGATAAAACGATAGTCGAATTTGAAAAAAAATTACCCAATTTTTTGTTTTATTCAAATAAATAATTATGTAGCTTGCTCACTTTTAGACTTAAAAAAAAAAAGAAATAAAAAAATATGCGCCACCCTAAATCTTTGTGTTTTATTATTGTATGTGAGTCAAAGTGACATTTCGGTACAAAAATGTGGGCACTATTCAACCTCCAAACGCGTTTAGCTTTTAATGCCTCTATGCAACGTTGCATAAGTTTTCTAAATAACATTTTGGCGTTCAGAGGCATTATAAAGAGTGTATAACATTATGCACTCGTTATAATGCGATTATGAATTAGGCTATAAGTATTTAACCATAGCCCATTGCAAACGAGTTTCGATTAATTTTTTTTTTTTGTGGCTGTGAGCATTTCCAAGTACCTATCTTTGGTTTCTGTTTTTCACATATACCTATACATACTTGATGAGTTAAATAAAATAATTCGAATTTACCCCCTAAAAAATCACATAAAAATGCTCTGGACCCAATTTAAAGCAAATCGGTCCTCTCGAATTTGAAATTATTGAAACTATCGATAGTTTTCGAGTTTTTTAAAACTATCGATGTACGTGATAGTTTTTTACTATCGATACTATCGATGTTTAAGCAACACTAGTTAACACTGAGTAAAATTCTTGTTTCCAATTTATTTGTGCGGTAATTGTGTTTAAAATGCATTTTGTAATCTTATAAAAGTTTATTTTATATCGATCGTTTTAAATACATTCATTTTATGCAATTTGAAATTATTATTTCAGAATACATGCAGTTAAAGCAATTGGAGTTTTGTTCAAAAACGGAGTCCAGCAACCGCAATGCATTAAAAAGCGAGTATGCGTTGATTTTTCATCGCCAAATATTGCTAAACAAATGCATTTACGATCCACCATCATTGGTGAAACAATTTTTTTGGCTATTGGAGTTTATTTTTCTAAAGAAGATTTAGTAAATTCAGAACTATAAAGTTATACTGTTATACAAAAAAGTAGGCAGCTCCACTATAACAGATCTTCAAATGGAGTCAGCTTTCTTGTATGGATACGCTATCCAGTATAATATAGAGATCAGTGGGTCCATCCAACATAAATTGGCAGTACACGTCTTATGGGAGAGCTTTTTCAAAATCAGTAGCGCACCATATTTTAGCACCATACTAAATTGAAAGAACTCCTTCATAAAAAGTGTTTGCCCGCCCGTAAATTTCTGAAAGCATCTAACGCAGATCCAACGTCCTATCGAGCGCACATCTGAGTGCGCACTGAATTGCTGTGGCCTATGGCTGCTGCTGCTATTCAACTTCAACCCCCATAAAATATTGATGTGCATTCAGGGTTACCCATGTCCATTTGGCAACTCGTTCAGATTTTTTTCCTTGGGTTTCTGTTGAGGTGCTTTTGGTTTTAGAGCTTTAAAAAAAGTTTTTAATGATGAGGGTTATCGTAGAGTGTTTTCATCTTTTGCATTTCGTTTAATGTGTGGAAAATACGTTGAAATGCAGTTACAAAATTTTAAGCTGTTTTCTGTGAAAGAGTATTATTTGCGTAGATTTTCGTAGCGATCAATTAATGTGAAGTAAAGTATTTTTATGTAATTTATTTTTTTAAAAAGTGTATTTTTTTTTAAGTTTTGTGCAATTTATGTTTTTAAGACGGGTAGTTTTTTAAGAATCGTTTGTAAAGTTTTTTTTTTAAATGTGTGTGCAATAAATTATAATTCAAGTAATATTTACAAAGGTTAAATAAAAGAATAAAAATTTAACCCAAGTGTATATTAAAAATAAATTTAAGAATATTTCAAGTGTCGACTGTTTCTTTTGGGCCTTCGTTAGTACCAGACTTCTTTTCTTCATCGTCCTTTAACTTGTGCAATTTGTATTTTAACTCGTGTATTTTTCAAGAGGTGTGTTTTTTCTAGAGTTTTGTGCAATTTGTATTTTAAAGTCGTGTATTATCTTACCTCATGGTGGTATAGAAAAAGATAAATGTGTTTTAATTTGTATCCATAAAACAATTAAATGAAAATTTCTATCCAAAAAAAAGGCGGTAACCCTGCATACCATTCTTTCATATTTGAGTCCATTCAAAATAAACAATACGACAACCCTGTGAGAGCTTTAATAAAGGACAGATTTATGCAATCCACTATAGCCAGAATGAGAGGCAAACGTCCTATCTTGCCTACAACTGCCTTTTTTATTTGGACAAGGTATAACTAAATAAGGGCAAGTTTTGGATCCGTAAAAAAGATCGAACTTTAGATTTCAATAGGACATAATGATTGAGAATCCGAAAAAAATCTATGTATATGGTCTTTATCTCGACCCTACAGGCCTTCACCACTGAAGCTATTTTCTTGAAACTCCGTACTTAAAACTTTTAATTGAGTAGAGGCCAAATCGAATTTTTTTTTTAGCTTCAAAAATAACGGCAACTGTCATACAAGTAGGTACATAACTACATATTTGGAAAAATCTTATTTATCTTAAAAACAATTTAACAATTTTGATAAAAAAAAAAATGTCTGTATGTATGTACTAATTTATAAGCGTGGTCCACATTCTTGTGCAAAGAAAATACCACGAATTGTTATTAACGGTACCTATACCATAAAACCGTTTTCTTACAATCCACTCTCTCTTTAACAGCTTAACCGATTGTTATCAAGTTTTTTATTTAGAAAATCTTTTTAAACTTGGATAATACATTTGTCAAAACAATTAAGGGAACAAAAAAAAAAACCATTTTTTTTAGTGTTTTTTGAAGAGCTGTATATCTGTGAATAGTGTTCGTATTGAAATGAAGCCTTTATGTTTTTGTATTGATAAATTTTAGCAAATGATTTTTTAAGGTACCATAATTGCGCATTCATAAGAAGCAGCACGACCCAACAATTTTATTTTAATTTTTTGGGAAGTTGTCATTTTCTTTGTAAATTTTTTTTGAGACAATTTAATGTTTTGTTTCAATAACTTGTTCATTCACCTTTAAGGTCGTCTTTTTTCATCATTCTACAATTTTTTTAAGAAAAATATCTGGTTTTGAATGAAAAAAACAGACTTTTGAATTTGACTACCAATATATTCGCAAGGAATGACGACACGGAAAATTTAAGGGCAGTTTTAAAATTAATAATCTACAAAATTATTTAATCTACAAAAGTTTTTCAAGACTTTATGACGATTATTTTTTTTTTGGCTCCTTGCCGTAACATTCAGAAAAGGTAAAAAAACGACTTTTTAAAGACTTTTTGTAAATCTTTTACTGCTTTACAAATACTGACTGCAGGACTTAACTTGGTAAATCATTTTAAAGAACCATAGACCACCAATATTTTTGTAAAATTTCAAATTAATCCATTAAACCGTTTTCACGTACCGAATGATCAAAGTCGTAACAACCAATATTAAAGGAACAAATTGGGTGGTTCATAAACATTGTGAAATTGTGATCAAAATGGGGAAGAAAAGAACAATTTTGTCAATTTTTTTGAATACGGTTGATGAATTTTGTTGAAATTTTGGTTCCTGCAAAAATTCACATTTTTTTCAAGAATTTAGATGGGTTTCTTCATTCTGAGATTCAAACATTTTAATTACTTATTTTATCAATTTAAAGAACGTATTTCATGCTATTTTTCCATATTCAAATTTCCGTTCTTCAATTTATTAAATAGATAAATATATACATATAATTATTAATTATGTTTTTTATATTACACTCAATCTTTTAAATTCGAAGAAACTTTTACTACAAGAGCACGTTCGTGCAACCCAGTCGTGTATTTTATTTTTTAAGACACGCGTTCTCTATTTTGTGAATAACTTGAAACATTTAAAAAAACCTTTTTGTTTTATACCATTTAAAATATTGAGTTTTGTTCTTATTTTCAATATTCTCCAATTTATTATTTAAATAAATTGAACATTTATTATTACAACAATATTATTGCAAGCAACTTTATCCATACAAGATTCAGTCAAACATTTAATTTTGTATGGAGTTTTGGCCAAATTCAGTTGGTTATTCAGAAATATTCAGAAAAATTCAACTGTTATTTTGAAGACTATTGGATATAGCTTTTACCTACAATACTTATTTAAGAAATTAAAATAAACTATAAATTTTTGTTTTTCAAACAAACATGTGAATTTTTGTTAAAAGCATTGCTAATTTATGAAAGTAATAAAACAAATTTTGAATAGCTTGTGTGGGTTAAAAAAAAAAAATAAAAGGTAAATAAGATGTACAGTAAAAAAAAAAATAAACTTTTTAAAATTCGAAATACATTTTTACTTTAATTAAATTATCCCACGCCTCTTTCCCCCCCCCCCCCCCCCCCCAGATACCGCGCGAGCTGGGGTCCAATTACACCGAGTATGACGGCAAAATTCGGTTGCAAGTCATATCGGCGCTTATTTAAAATAATTAGATGTTATATTAAAGAATAGAAATAGATACTGAAGAGTATCTTGTTATAAAGGACCCGAGTATCATCGGAGTCAAGAGTTTGGGACTGCTTAGTACAAGCAGATCAAAAATATATAACATAAGTAATCTAAGGTAAGAACATGAAAATTTTAAAAATTCTAAAAGGAAACAAAGAAAATTTTGTAACATACATATAAAATGAAATGTAAAATGAAAACATTGAAAATGGAAAATATTAAGTATAGCATGCTAAGGCAATTGTTAATTTTGTAAAGTATGTAGTTTCAGTTTCTCTTTAGAAATAGGATTTTAGTTATTACTATCTACTACCTAGGTTAGTTAAGAGGCGAACTATATAGAAGATTTCTTTGTGTGGTCTTGCTATTATTATTATCAAAAATATTACCATAAGCATTAGCTTCCCTCAACATTCTTGTGACGGGCTTATTTCTACCATAGTCAGTTCTATGAGAAGTTAGATGGAATTGTGGTACTGATCTGAGAGAATGTGAGTTGATATTCAAGCTCATTGCCTCAAGGAGGACAGAAGAATCAGTTACACCCGATAAGATTTGATGAACAAAAATAATATCAGCTACTTCGCGACGTTTTTCGAGAGGTTGCAGGCCGATGAGCTTCAACCGATCTTGATACGGTGGAAAGTTGTAATTATCAACCCAAGGAAGTCCCCTTAGGGCGAATCGGAGAAATCTTCGCTGTATTGCTTCGATTCTTCTAATGTGGACAAGGTGATAAGGGGACCAAACCTGACTAGCATATTCGAGTAAAGGGCGAACAAAGGTGGTATAAAGAGATTTAGTAACGTAAGGATCTGAAAACTCCTTAGACCAACGCTTAACAAAACCAAGAGCAGTGTTAGCTCTAGCTATTATGTTTTCATAATGGGATCGAAAGTTGAGCTCACTATCACATATAACCCGTAAGTCTCGAATAGTTGTTACTCTAGAAACTAGCCCATCGTTTATGTAGTAGTTTCGTGGTGGTGGACGGAAACGTTTACGGGAATATGTGATTGATTGGCATTTACTAACATTAAGTTCTAAGTTATTCTTTTCACACCAAACTGAAAAATTTTTTAAGTCGTTTTGCAGAAGTAAAGCATCGTCAAGTGGAGTAATAGATCTAAAAATTTTCATGTCATCAGCATACGTGGAAAGTTCCGAATGGTTGATCACGGATTCGACGTCGTTGATTGACAAGATAAAAATAATAGGGCCTAGGTGGCTGCCTTGTGGGACGCCAGATTTTGCAACGAAAGGATTTGATACCGAAGATCTAAATAATACTCGATATGTACGATCGAGTAAGTATGATTTCATCCAATTAACAAAACCGGAAGGAAATCCAAAAGCTTTTAGTTTGAACAATATAATTTGGTGAGATATTTTATCAAAGGCCTTGCTAAAGTCTGTGGCTATAACATCAACATCATTCTTTTTTTCTATTGAATTTAATGTATAAGAGATAAATTCTGTTAGATTAGTGGTCGTAGATTTACCTTTAAGAAAACCGTGTTGTTTTGTGGAGAATAATGGTTTGCAGTGAACATTTAACATAAATTTTTGTGTTTTTTTAAATGAATAATTTCAAAACAATAATCAATAATAATACTAACACAATTACTTTAGGTACCCTTTATCACTGGTGGCCTTTCAAATGGTATATATTTTTTTTTCAAATATCCCATTCCCATTATGAGGTGATTAGATCAGACAGCCTTATTTTGTATGCAATTTAAATATTTTTAAGAAAAAACTGAAAATTGATCACGATGTTAAAGTTTAGGTATATATCGTGTTTTTTTTTTAATTACAAAAACAAATAATCAAAATCAGTTGAACTGTACCTAAAGCGAATATAAAAACAAATATGGTTCTAAAGGTGCGCGTCCATTTGAGATATCTTTCGATAGTAAACACTCTCGACAGCTACATGCAAAATACGAACTGTGTTGGAATTCTTCGAACTAATGCTCTCCGCTAGCTACTCCCAAAGCTCTGCCCACTTTCAAGTTTACCCTCGATAGTGGCCTGACCTGATAGGTACATAATTTTAGTGATTTTCCTCTCAAATTGACACGAACCATAAGGGAGGGTCATGAATACGCAATTTGTTGTATGATTTAAATCTTAAAAAAGCAACAGATTAGCAAAGCCCCAGATTTTAATGATTTTTTTTTTGTAATTATATGTTTCATGTTGTTGGAAAATTTCATTTTATTGAATTTTGACAAAAAACTGACATTATAAATAATTAAAATTGTATTAACATGCATTCTACATTTCTATGTAATTTTCTCTTCCATGTGACTTTCATTACGTTTTTTCGACAAAATATATCACACCCACACAATATCGATGTTAACAATACCAACGAAAATAAACCTACGCAACCACAAAATGCAATAGACATGTACATATGTACCTTCTCTTATTTAATGAATGTCCTTGTCCATGCATTTATCTTTCAATTATTGCTGGGTACATACTCTGTCAATATGGTTCCCGTTGTGTTTGCGACATTCTTTTCAATCAATTTCCACGAAAAATCGCAGTAAAACCAACAAAATAGACTTAAAAAAAAAACCATTACCATCCTTCATCAAATGAGCCGTTAAACAAGGTCGCAGCGTGCTCCTAGAAATTGAATGCATTTGAAAATACATACTATCTGCTTTGCCACTAATCTTCTTGACATCTGCCTGTACATATAATTTTTGTTGTTGCATCTTTATTGGTAGGAATTTAGAAATGTCCTGTTGAATTCAAAATACGAAAAAAAAATTACAACAACAGAAAATATAGCAAAGCATTCCGGTTTTGACTTTACAAAAACGTTGCAATGTGATTTTATGTCCTTGTCCTTGTTGTAGGTAGACTGCACGTTTGTACCGCACCGATCCAAATGCAATGATGAGAACACGGATCCTACCACCAAATGAAGGATTACAAAACAAAAATGCCAGAATTGAATAGAACACAAAAAATTGTATGGCGAGTTTGAAAAAAGTAATTCACCACCAGTCCTGCATAGAGAAAGTGCAAAATCACATGCACCGTACAATTGCTGCTGCGGCAGCATAGAGCATCAATGCGCGGTTGTGTCCTTACAGAACATGACATCCATCAATATAGGCAGCTAGAGCAACACAGCCATCCGGAATCAGGATGTTAGTTATTGACAAGCTACACAAAAAAAAAATTAACAAAACAGCGGGATGCATTCGGAAAATGCGCGCTTTTCAATCGCATCCCTGCAGGCCCTAACGTGGATTTGTAATCCGTACTTAGGATTGATCACTGCAGATTGGCCGTTGATGTCTAAAAAGTTGAAAAGAAAAAAAGGATAATGAATAGGAACGATAGGAAAACATTTATGGAGAAACAATGGGATTGAACAGGATTTAGGTGTGCGATGTGCATGGTATGGCCGCTGACACCCGAGGTCGAATTGACTCACCTACGCGTATCCGAAGGATCATCCAAAGGACTAACCACTATAAGGACTATGAATGCAGTTGCTCTTGTTAATAAACTGCCTGTTCAGTGCGAGTATACAATTTTGTATATTGTATTTTTTTCGCAGTAAAATTGGTCGTTTTGTAAAAAAAAAAAAAATGCAAGCATTATCCTTCGGTAAACCTGACAGTGTGTGGGCTGAGCGAGAGCATGCATTCTATTTGTTATATCCCCTTGAAATAGATCGCAATTACACGTATCCTTTACTGGTTCTATTGTTTGTTGGTAATTGCCCTGCAGCGATTAGGATTAGAATTGCAGCAACAACTAATGGGGTGGGATATTATGGTTGACACGAAGAACTTCGTGTGAATTTGATAATATTTCCACAGGGAAAGGAAATAGAATTAATTTTTTTTATGATCTGCGGAGTGTAGGTATTGTTAGTATGAAGGATTAGCAGCGTTACATTCCAGCTGTAAAAATATTATCGGTGAATTAAAATTATTTCTAAGTTTATTGAAGCTTTTTGTTACTTGTCAAATTCAGAACAATATTTTTGAATGTTAAACATGAAATGTTTTATTTTGATGTAGTCGAGGAAGGCAAAAAAAAAGTAAAAGTTCTAAATGACTAGGTAAGGTAGGTATATCTGTCAAAAAGTAAAAAAAACGAGTTTTTCAATTACTGGCGATTTTAACCCTAAAGGACTAGTTTTTCGACTCTAACTTCTATCCACGATTTCAAAGTAATTAAATGATCTTCAATTTGAGCCCAGAACCATCTATGTAGACCCAACAGTTTATACAATACAGCTATTCAAAATTTAATAAAAATAAATTTATAACAACAAGTAGTATAATCTGCAGTGTAATAAATAAAATGTTGTTTGGCACAAGATGCATAACAATACTACAGCGTGAAGGTTGAGTCAAAAGAATAAAAAAAAATAACAAAGAAGGGGTAGTCTAGATCCCTCAGTTCAAGCGGGAGGAGCAGTTTTCCAAAAACATGACTTGAAACAGAAATAGACCCATGAATATCCAACGATAGCATCTGGAAAACAATCCTAAACCTATTCTTAAATTTTATTTTTAAATAAAGTTTTTTTTCAATTGATTGTATTTGAAAAACTTATTTCTAAACTCAACATTTTGAAAAAAAAAAATTAATGTTTTTTCTTAAGAACGACAAATTAAAATATATACAGGGTGTCCAGTAAATAATGGATAACCTTGGTACCACACATAGCAGGCCTTAAGACCTTTCAGAAAATAGCACACATAAAAAAATATTTACCAGGTGGTCTCCATGGTATAACATTTTTTCAAAAAAAATTAAAAAAAAATTACGTCTCTCCTCGATTACCTTAACACTAGGACCACCAATGAATGGTTTTTGTTGTTTTTTTATTTTTATTATTTTCTTGAATAACTATTCTAATAGACAGATACTAAAATTTAATACTTGTTGTTGTATTTTTTTTATTATATTTTTTTTAAATTAATTTTCAATACAAAAACTACTAAATATTTATTTTTACAAAAGTTTGACCATCTATACAAAAATAAAACTGTATGACAACATCTGTGGCCAACTACTTTAAAAAGTTGCCTGTTTAATGTACTCTTCAAAACAATACAACAAATGGTTCAGACTACAAAAATAACTATTAAAATTTGCTGTTAAGGTATTCGAGGAGAGACGTAATTTTTTAATTTTTTTTGAAAAAATGTTATACCATGGAGACCACATGGTAAATATTTTTTCGTATGGTATTTTCTGAAAGGTCTTAAGGGCTGCTATGTCTGGTAGCAAGTTTATCCATTATTTACTGGACACCACAAAATTGAAGCAAAATTTTCGCACAGAATTAATTGCCTGTACCATTGATTGTGTACGGAATAGTGATAACTCTATTCGTGTTTGTATTTGTTGTTTCTTTCATCACAACATGGCTTTCTGTTATTTTTATGCGATTGTGTTTGTTTTTTGTTTATGCAAACGGTGACACTTCCAAGGGGTAATTTTTCGTTGTGATTTTCGTATTCCTGTTGGAGACCAACTAAAAATTTCGTTTCGTATCAGCAGCGTACTAGGCTTTACTAAATAAAAAAAAGATACTGGGTTTGACTCTGACTGATAAGTTCCCATTGGCTGCCTTTGAAACTCGAAACCCGATGTTATTTTTTACAAGCCAATTACAAATTAAAAATCTTCGAAAAACTTATCGGTTCTGCAATCAAGGGAAGGCTGTTCACTTTAAATTTATGCGACACGAAAATATACAACAATTTTTAGCAGTTTCTTTTGCAGTTTTTTTGGTCTAGAAAAAATAACCGTCAGTTTAATTTTTTTTTTAAAACCTTATCAATTATACTAATTATGGTATTTTGTGTAGACTAAAATTATCCGGGAGTTGATATCATTGGTCGTTCTTGAGATATTAGAGCCGAAAAACACTTTTTAACTATTTTTTTTTGCAGTTTCTTAGCCTAGGAAAAAAACCGTTAGTTAAATTTTTTTTACAAACGCTACCGATTATCAACTATAATCTTGTGTATTTAATAAAATTAACCCGAAGTGTGTACTCAAAATATTCGATATTTTTTATTTTTAATGTTTTTTTTTAATTAAAAAAACAAAAACTGTGGGTTGATTTTTTTTAAGTATTACCAATATTTCACTACGTCATTATGCATAGAATGAATCCAGGCCGAAGTCGATAGCATTACTTGTTCTAGAGATATTCGAGAAACAAGCCATTTTAACACTTTTTTTTTAAATAACTGTAATAAAAAAAACCTCTGATTGAATTTTTCTAAAAAAAAATTTCTGCACATTATGGCCTTATTATCTGTAAAATAAAATTTATTTTAAGTCGATATCTCAATGCGTTATCGATATATCGTCGGCGAAAAAAAGCTTCCGAACGTACGAACGTACATGGTACACAAACATCTCTCTTAAAACAATGTAATCCGACTCCAGAGACCTCAAAACGTCGAGAAATGTCAAAATTTTCAATTTTACAAATCGGACCGACTAGAATAATTTCCAATGTGAAGTTAACAAATAAAATAGTGTATAAATGGCTCCCCTGTGGTATTCCAGTATTTAAAGTAAAATAATTGAATGTGCAACCGATTACCGATCCGTTTAACAAATAAGACAGAAGCCAGAAAACAAAATCTTCGTTCTTCGTTTTATTTACTCAGGTCTGTAAAGAGTTAAATACCCAATCTACTTCTTTCTTTTTCTTAACTGCATCAGTGCAAACTTGGGTTAACTTGATGAGAAAGGTTGCAGTAGAGAAACCTTTTGCAAGGCCTGGTTGGCACGGGGCCATGACTGATTTTAGCGTTAGAAACAGAGATATTCACAGATAAAAGAAACCTCCAAAAGTTTGGGAATAACCGATAAAATCGAGCTAAAGGTCTATAGTTTTGAATTTCGTCTTTTCTACCCTTTTTATGCAGAGGGAAATTATTTGCAGTTTTTTTTTTTTTAATGATAAAAGGTTTACCATCTGAAAAAAAAAACAGGCAACCATGTAGAAATACCGAAAAAAAAGTTAATTCTTCAATAAAATAATTCAGCTCTTTATAGTTGTACTTGTTTAATGTGATAGTTTTCACACGTTTAATTTACTTCGAAATAAAAGAAAATCGATCAAGGTTTTTACAAAGTATATATTTTAATCTTAAGCTTGCTGCTGAACTTCCTGTAGTGAGTATTCAACGACTAATCCTCTATCATTCTCTAATACAATTCAAGAGTAGGTATCTATATTTCATCAAGTTTAGATTGAGTGTAATTTAGCATAGTTTTAAGTGTTTACTATTTAGTTTAATTAAGTAGTATTTTAAGTTTAATTTAAAGTAGTTTTATAGGAAAAAATAATTCAAATTTATAAATTTCAATCTAAAACGTACTGGCATTAACAGTACTGTTGAATCTAATGTAGATAACAGAAATATCCCAAAACTCCCAACTTTAATTTATAACAAAACATAGCAAGATTTTTTCTAATTTTCAAGATTCAGAAAAATTAAAAAAAAAAATAGATGAAGAAGATACCTTTGTTCTGATGTCGAAATGAATGAATGCATACATATATCTCTTTCTTTTCAAGCGCATTCAAATTGAAAATGTCAACTTCATGAGCGCAAGAGAAGACAAATACACATCTCCGCGACCACGACCACGACTATACGACCATCCAATGTCCATAAATATTTCACTTGAACAAGTTTCCTTAACTATATGGATACGGATTCAAGAGGAGATGGCAACGAATTTCTTCTCTTAGATATATCAGAAACAGCGGGATGAATACAGGACATGGACTGAACGTATGATGACGATATAGTCTCTAGCGCCGAACCCACACATATACCTAACTGTACAAAAGACAAAAAAAAAACAGAAAAAAATGAAGCAGCTCAGAAAAAAAAAAATAAAGAGAAATACCTTTTACATCTACATCTGTTGTATATCGAATGGTCAAGTTCTGGAAAATCGAATCGATAATCTTCGATATATGCGCGAAACACAGGAAAAAACCCAAGCGACAGTTGACGAGAACGGTTTTTTTGAAGAAAAAAAAAAAAAAAACACCAACCCTGGATCACCCCTCAAACATCCTCATCATCCCAATAGTCAGTAACAAAGGACTTTCGTAGATATATTTGGTGTACACACCCCGGGCTGGCTGATGTGGGATCATCCCGAGTCTAATGTATCTTGAACCCATCATCCCCCACACATGAAGCAGCAGCGCACAGAAATCAACTACCCCCACCCCTGCAACTCGCCTGCCAGCCGTATAGTCTATCTATATATGTGCGGCGCAGATTGACATGGCACACAAGCATTCTAATCTAAAGTGGAAGACCCTTACACCCCCATCCACCTGCCAGCCGGCATCAACTGTCCAATGTTGAGAAAACGGGAATTTGCACCCGAAAAAAGTAGGGAGATCCACTCAACTTCTCCCACCCCTCCCTAACTCTATTCGAATTCTAGCAACCGACCGACCGTTCAAATGAAAACTGCCCAAGTTTTCCCTCCCGGTGATGTATGCACACACATGAGATGGTCGGACAGGACAAAACCTATTTCTACACAAACACACATCAATATTTGTTTGGTCATGTGTGAGTGGCGGGTGGAGGCGGCAGCGAGCAAACCCACGGCGAAATATCCACTTTCATCTTATTCACGTATCACGTCCTCCCCGCTAAGGGATACCACGTCCACGTACCACGTATAAGGACGTCCAACGAATTCGACGACGACGACAGCGACAAGGACGATGGCCGAATGGTTCTCTGAAGTTTGCACTTTAGTGCTTGCTCGATGGGTCAGGTGGAAGTTTTTGAGCAAGATGAAAATCCATGGGAGGCTTTGGTTGGAGGGTTATTGGTGTGAGGCGAACGTTTGAGTATGTATAATAGAAGAGGTCTCCCACCACGTTTAATTTTCGCGAAAATTGACAGGCCATCCCCCCACGGAATGAAATGGAGACGACCAACGACGACGACGACGACGTTTTGAGGACAACAGCGAGGCTGAGTATACACACAGGACATACGAGAATGAGGAGAGGGTATGGGGGTTTATATCCTGGCAGGCCATCGGCATCAGCATCGTCGGCGGTAGCAACAAAAACAGCTAAGCATATACACTCACACAGCATACATAGACTTATATGAGAGTCAAAGAAGAAAAGCGAAGGACATTTCCAGGAGGCAGAAGAAAAGCACGAGCTAAAGGAGGCATGGCACGGCACGGCGGCGGCGGCGGGTGATTTAGAGAAGCGAAAAGTATACGAAAGGACAACCACGGCTACAAGGACACAAACGCGAGATGGGTTTGACAGCGCCAGCTAAAGGACTTGGTCCATTATACCCGCAAGGGTTATTCATTGTGGCGCGCGGTGGCGGTGGTCGTTGAATTTTATCCGCAGTGATGCGAATGACTTTTGTGATGTGAAGAGGCTAAAGTCTATCCATTCATCCATCGATGGATGTTGTAGATATTGCATAGGGGATGGGATCGGATCTTCCGGAACTTCCGCTAACCCATCGCTATCATCATATCCACCCACCATTCCTTCTTTAAGTTTTGGTTGGAGTACCTATGTGTGTATGTGAGTTGCTGCGGGGTATTCGGGGAGTATGAGTGTGACGCGGGCGTTTGATGATAAAACCCAACAAAGTTCAGCGCCATAATAATAACAACTGAAGAGTATAAGCTTTGATGGTGTCGAAGCCAATGCCATTTTCGTGCTTGTATACGTACAACTAATTCTTATCGCCTTTCCCCATTGTTGTTGTCAATTTATCCTGCAGCGAAAACAGCGAATGTTTCTTCGCCATTGACAACCATCATCGATTGCGAAATCAATTTCTTTGTAAATCGAGAGAGGGTGTTAATTAAGCTTTGTATGTACCTAGGTATTGTTCATGAATGTGGTTGCTTTACAACATAGACGTTCGTGTGGAAATAAAAAGATTTTTCATTATTTTTAAGATAATGCTTTAATAAAACGGTCCCGAAAAACCTCCAAACAAAAACAAAATTAAAAGTTGCTGAAAAACTTTAAAAGTAGATAGCTACTAAATGTTCCTTTTCTCTGTTTTTGATTCAATAATTTGAAGTGAAAAACAAATCTTTATGAGAAATCATATCAAAAATATCATGCAGTTTGTAAAAGTTTCCACTGGAAGACATCTTGTGAAGACCTTCACCACTTACGGTTTTGTAATATCCTAGCTATAAGTAAGGAGGAAGAAGCATATGTAACTAGCCGCATTGCCTTTGAAGGATCAGATGATTACAGGGTTTACCAACCGGATGTTTTTTTCAAAGCCTATGTAATTCCTACCGTTATGGATAATATTATCAGAAAAAAAAAGCATGATTATATTTGTTTGTAATTAAAAAAAAATGTCCAGGTTCCAACATCATTTCATGAATAAAAAAAAAATTATTTTTATAAATAGATACAGGGTGGGCCAAAAGGTATGAACCGGTTTTGACCGGATGGCGCTCGGCCAGTGGTTGTGGTGGAAAAAGGGGGGAGGGGTCTCGTTATGGCAGTGAGATAGTCTAGTTTTCATTAGCAACCATGGTTTGGACGGGAGAGCATCGTGGGTTTGCTGTTAGGACTTTTTTTGAAAATGGCCGTTCTGTTATCGCCACGCAGGGAGCCTTCCGACAGCACTTCAATATCCCTGTTGGGGGAAACGTCCCTGGCGGTAATGCAATTAGACGTTAGGCTAGGACATTGGAAAACACTGGTTCAACAGCAACTCCTTCGGCAAATGGAAAACCTTGGTCCTTACTTTTTCGAGGACAATGGGTGAACCGTCAGTGTCACCGCTACTGAGCGCTATGTGACAATTTTGGAAGAGGTTTTTGCACCCGAGCTGGAAGAATTGAGTGAAGCAACTAATCTGGGGGATATCTGGTTCCAACAGGACGGGTCTACATCTCACACTGCTAGGATTTAAATGGCGAGATTGAGGCAAGTGTTCCCCCAGCACCTCGTCTCTTTGAGGTGTGACGTGGAGTGGCCTGCGCGCTCACCAGATTTGAGCATTTGTGATTTTTTTTCTTTGGGGGTACATAAAGGAAAAAGTTTTTAAACTTCGTCCACATACCCTAGAAAATGCCTAGAAGAACTTAAGCACAGAATCAGAGAGGAAGTTACGGCAATACCCATCGAAATGTGCAGAAGAGCGGTTGAAAACTTCAGAATTCGCCTTCAAGAGTGCATCGCGGCTGAAGAACGCCACCTACGTGATACCATCTTAAAAACTTAATGTAAAAAACTAGATTATGTACTGAATTAAACAATATAAACCTAATTGCTGTAAGTTGAATTGTTTTTGTTTTACATCCCTTTAAAACCGGTTATAACCTTTTGTCCCACCCTGTACTAATTTCAGTGCTACACCCAGAGAAAATATCAGTTCAAAAATAACCAGAAATTAACCAAATATTATCAGGTTGATAATTTTTTTCAACATGGATGTCATATATCATATGAAATATGCATAACTACTTAGGTAGTAATCGGGGCAGAGTGGTTAGTGCTTAGGACTCAAGGATGCCACATATTGTACCTTTATACAATATATCATTGTAGGGAAATGAAATTTTTGAGCGTATTTAATCGTTTGGACTTATGTCGTTTCCGCAAATCGTAGAATTATGTATGAATAATTCAAGGTGTGATTTCTTTTTTTTTTTTTCAGAAGTAAACTCGTGAGTGTATAGAGTCTCTTAAGTTAACTCATTTTCGGAAGTCTCTAGGCGTTCCAGGACGGATTTTTTTTAATATGCAGAATATTTTAAAACAAGCACCAAATTTACTCCTGTGTTTGAAACTAATCTGACCCTTTATAAAATTGACATGAAGACCAACTGTTACCATATGGCCTTAATTAAATTTTTTTTAAAGTGTCATAATGCCAAAGACCCACATTTAACTTTATGTTACTTGGCATTATGTCACGGCAACTCAGTAATGATGGAGGTCTGGGTCGATTCCCAGCCTCACTTCCACCTAAAATAACAGAAAATAGTTTTTATACGGCTACCAGTATACCACCTCTTGGGAGGAACTGACTTAATAATTTTGGTCTAGAATAATAGGTTGAATTAACATAGCAAAATGTAAATTTAACAATGCTTACATATGAAACTTACATGACCGCTTGTCATACTAAACCAATGAGCTTGTTACGTTTGAATGAGAATCAGGATGAATAAACAATGTAATTTCAACTACCTATCAAAAATGTTTAAATTATCGACGTAGTGAATAAAACATCAAACGAATCGAAAGAATAACATTTTATTTGATCTATTTGTAAATTGCTTTAAGTATGCTGCTATATTTCTTATCAAAGCCAGTTGATCAAACACAACGACACACACGATTATAGAACATTAACACGATGCTTGGTTGAAATGAACAGGCACAGCGCTAAGTTAACTCAAGACCGGGTTAAGTTATAATGAGGTAAATAATTGTAAACATAATTCTATTAAATTCTAAACCAGTCAATAGTTACGTCATATAGGAAAATTGAAGTTTACCAGATACATTGTTAAAATACCATGGGCAATGTTAAAATTATTTCAAAATCTTGCTGAGTTTCTTTCAACTTTATATGGAAAGTGCATCTTGTAAATCCATCAAAACAGTTCTTGTTAATTTTGTACCTGATGTTTTTCTCTGAGTGTAGGTTAGGCTCGGTGTCAGAATAATTTTTTTTGATTTTTTATTCAAATACATCAACCAGAAAAAATAACACGATTCTTTAAACTAAATAGTTTTTTTTTTAATTTTTTTTTAAGTTTTTGAGTATTATTTACCTTAAACTGGGTTGTCAGCTTTAACCAAAGTTTATCAAACTTCTATCAGATTTGATCAGATTCGGTTTATAAATCATGTTCAATAAAAAAAAAAATGTTTTAATTTAATCCCGTGGAAACAATGTGCAGCATTTTATATTTGTGTTTTTGAATTTAGGACATTCATTGATTTTGATACATATCACTCTCACACAAAATTATGTACATGTATGTACCTATCGACTCTATTAAACACTTAAGATTGACTCCGTTCCTGACAATGATACACCTTTTTTTAATTTTGAAATTTCATACCATAATTTGACCTAAATTGTGAATTTAAAAAAAGGTGTACCAAATTTTGTATTTTTGAACAACAACAACAACAACTTAAAGGTGCTACCATCAATTGCTTACGAATTAATTTTAGGTATTGTAATTTGTTTTTATTTTTGTTTGGCTAGAGATATAGCTATTTCAAGGGGTGCCAAGCCCTATCATCAGTCTCTTTTTACCAAATGTCATTAAATTTGGATCGTAATGAGCTTAGAAAATGGTTTTTGTCACCAAAATTTCAAAAAAAAATGTCAAATGTGCCTCCATTGGTACGTCAAGCGTATATTTTAAGCAAGAGCTTAAAAAAATGTATGAAGTTGTTTCAAATTTGGCCCATTGAATTTAGACAGAATCGAATTTCTTTGCAAGTTCATTCAGAACCATAAAATGATTTTTTTAAAAAAATTTCGCGACTGAATTTTAGATTTTTAAAACAAAAATTGCCTAACAGATATCACAGCGTTTTAACGTTTTTTGAAAATAATGCTTTATTTTTGAATTTGGCATATGTAAATAATACATATTTACAATTTTTACAATCTGGTGTGTCTAATTCTTAGTATAGCAATATGTATATAATTTGAACAGTTCGAAATTGTTGTTTTAATAAACATACAAAAAAAAATTTTTAATGATATTTTTCCAACCATATTCCTTATCATAACTTTATTGAAACTTCAATATTTGATATTACATTTCTGTAGTTTGGAACCATTATGAGGAATTTCGGCGATTCGGTCGTGTATTTTACTTTGGCGAAACGTAAAAGTATGATTAAAAGTTGAAAAAATAAAAAGTGTAACGAAAAGTAATTTAATGGAAATATTACTACAATTTTTTCTTCATTATTTAGTTCTGCGTCAGTGTTGTTATTTTTCAGAGCTTTTTTTTGTTTTTTGCAAAATTGTGGCAAAATTTTACTTTTATTTAAAATACAAATACGACGAAAGTAACGCAGAATTCCAGTTAAATTTTGAAATTAACTCATTGGTTAAGATGGTCTTCTTCTTTCTTGATATTTCTTGGTGGGATGGATATGGATAGGATATATTATTACATTACAGTGAAAGCTCCCTTAGCCGGACAGCGACGGCCGTAACACTTTTGTCCGCCTAAGGGAGTTGTCCGTCCTAGGGAAAAAATAAAAAAAAAATAGTTATGTGAGGAAATTTATAGTATAAAGTCGCATAATGAAACAATTTGCAAGCCATGAAATTCATTCAAAATAAAAATGAACATGAAGATACAAGTAAAAAGATACAAAACAGACTACAGCTGCAGAAATAAAATCCGTTATGAATTTGATCACAGACAGTAATTTGGTGAAATCGCATCTATGTCGCTGTAAGCCAGGGGGACCGTTTTTAATGCAGAATAAATTTATGTGAAAGTATTACTAAAAATAATGGTTGAAATTTAAATACTAAAAAAGAGTTTTTGTCCGCCTAAGGGAATTTAATTTAACAAATCGCGGCTAAAATTCTTGTCCGCGTCCGGGTAAGGGAGTGTCCGCTTAAGGGATCATAAAATGTATGGAATTTACATCCAAGATCCACGGTCGTGAGAATTTTTCCGCGTAAATGGATTATCCGTTTAAGTTGTCCGCAATAGGAGCTTTCACTGTATATTCTTTGTCGCATATGGGTATAGGTACAATACATTGAAAACTTTATTGTGCATTTTGTACCTACGACAGTTACAAGAAATAAAGAACGATATCACAACCAGCATCTTTGTATACGTGAGGTGAAAGTAATGTTAATTATTTATAATTATTTTCACTAGGCCCTGGTTCTTCAAATTTATTTGTTTTATTTGTATATATAAGCCATGCGGCCGGCAGGTGGCAATGAAAGCGATAACTAAGGCTCAAGTTTTCAAGAAAAGCATTTAAAATTACAGGATTTTCAACTAACCCGCTTGTGTTAATGCTGGCATTATTCAATAACCACCAAACCTTTATCTATCTAACTACTTCATCTCATGAACATGACCAACGGGATAAATTGAATTTGAATAAAAGAATTAACTTAACGAGTCCTTAATTTTAAGTTCACTCATCCAAGTAATTAAGGACTCATAGATATTTATGATGCTGTATAAGTAGTGATTTTTTATTTAACAGCTTTTAATAGCATAAATCCCGTTTATCAACCCGAAGTAAACAAAAATTTAAGAACCGATATATCATCACATTTATACAAAAATGTTGATGCATTGAACTAAGTAAACATTTATATGTGTGAGTGATTAAAAAAAAATATCTAAGTGAGTTTTCCTGTTTGTTATCCCATATAATGTAAAATGTATATTATGCCTATACCTAGTCCCCTTTTGGTTATGTTAAATCAAAAAATTTCCTCTAAAAAACCTCCTTTTCACTTTTAAATAACTTAACCCCCAAAAGTAACTAAACAGCCGACCATCAGAATAGAAACTCAAACCACCCCTCATTTAAAACTCACATCACTCGCTGGACCGGGATTTTCGCTATACCCATCCATAAAGGATTTTCAAAAAAAATAACAAAATAGTGTTTGAGTTAATAGTTTTGTCCTGATCCGGCATTCGGTCCCTTTTCTTTTATACCCAACCCCATCATGTTTTTCTTATTTAAACAAAATTAAATAGCTAGCGTGAAACGGACATTGCAAATAAGAGAGGGGTTGCTAGCTGTTTGTCAGCGTTAGAGAGATAGCCTCTTCCAAAACACACACGTCCCAATATAATGTCTGTTCGTTAGTGGTGCAAAAGAAAAACATCTATACTTTAATATGGTATGTCGTGTGTGTACTGTGCAACATATCTACCTACTTACATATATGGGAATATATGTATATTATAAGCGCGGCAGTCAAATCAACCCTTCGCCACCATATATAGTAGTCGTTGATGCTGATGCTCTGTGTGTTAACCTTCGTCTTTTGCCAAAGCAGCAAAAATTGTAGAAAAACCAGCGAACGATATAGGGGGGAGGGTGTGGTGTAGCGCTCCAACTTGGCATAACCAGCAGAACCCCACGGACATGGGTCGGCTATTTGATGAAAAATCTACTTACAAACAAAACCAATTTCTTATGCTGTCCACTCTACGTGCCATATCCGCAAAGAAGGCCATGACCACCCAGACTCTCACAACCACCACTAGCGTCTCCTGATGGCAAGGATATTCACGTCATGTTGTGCCCGCACAGCATATGTATGTATCCCCATACAGTACACACTATACTACACATCCTTGGTCACACATGAGACACGCGAAAACGTGTGTAGGTGGCATTTTCTTGCCATTTCGCAAGATGAAAAACGAACAAAATTTCAAAAATTATGGTTCAATTGTGTCGTACAAATCTTCTCAATTTCTCATTTGATTCATATAATTCGTTTTATTCATTCAATTTTTTCATTTCATTAATTTCATTAATTTCATTCATTTCATTCATTTCATTCATTTCATTCATTTCATTCATTTCATTCATTTCATTCATTTCATTCATTTCATTCATTTCATTCATTTCATTCATTTCATTCATTTCATTCATTTCATTCATTTCATTCATTTCATTCATTTCATTCATTTCATTCATTTCATTCATTTCATTCATTTCATTCATTTCATTCATTTCATTCATTTCATTCATTTCATTCATTTCATTCATTTCTTTCATTTAATGATATTTAAATGCGATTCATTTCCTTGTCGTACTATTGCTTTGAAAAAATAACTATGAAACTTAATAACTCAAATTTTTTAAAACCGCAATACTCATCCTTTCTAAGAACAACTGCAAGGAAAAAATAAACTCATATACGTACGATGTTTCATGTTGTTAGAAAGGACCCAAGTCTTTTGTGCTCACAAATGCGCGCTAGTCGCTGTCTCAAGCAATTTGTACGGGTCCAGCAGCCCATACGTCAAATACAAATAAATTCGCTGAGACTGATACTACATAACCAGATGACAATAATTGTAAGAAAGAAGAAGATTTTTCTTCTATACCTTGTAGTACTTGTTTTTCCACACGGTGCGGCGTGTAGGTATATGCGATCATTTTTAGTACGTGTACGTATTTGGCACGCAACATACAAGTACCAAACCGTGTAGCGAGAGGGTGGGCCGTTGGCGTTGGGGCTCTCTTGAGGATGGCAAGGGTGGTGGATGTATTGAACGTATGTCTCTGTTCACTAAAATATCCTTGAAAATAGAAAATTTCTACGGAATATCCTAAGGATTTTTTGAACAAAAAAATACAATTCCCTCAGTCTCCATCTACTTTGACTTCTTCTCCATTATCCTTCAATCAACATCATATGCATAGAAATATTAAAGGATGTGTGTAGTTGTTTCTTCATTTTTTTCACATTCATATTCTAGCCCCCAAGCTATACCTATATCTGAAGCTAGTCAAAATAAGAATAAAACAATAACGTTTCTCGCGTGTCCAACATCCACAACGGCGATTCTGCTGCGGCATTATTCTGATTGATATAGGGGACGTTGAAGTATTAGGTGCACCATCGGAGGATGTGAATCGTAAATTTGCGCAGTGGTGCCTCTAACAAAAATTCAGAACAATGATTTTCTTGGCAGTTAAGTGGCATGAAGCATTTTGGAAGGCTGATTTGTTAATACCGCATAAGCAGGTATGATCGATATCGACTTCCTAAAAAGTTAAATGCGCGATCTAGATCAAAATCATGATCTGAATTTTAAAATATCGAATATTAAATCGTCAACTTGATTCTCTAACGGCTATATTATTGACTATCTTCAAAGATAGTTTTACTGAAAAACTAGTTCTATAGGGTTTTCGAGTTTTAAGTTTCTCAAAAAAAATTATTGATTTGATTTAGATGTCAAACTATGTATGAATATTTTGATTTAGATGTCAAAGTAATACAAATTTGTAAGAAACTTAAAACTCAAAACCGCTATAGATCTAGTTTTTCGGTAAAACTAGCTCTGAAGAAAGTCAAAAATATGGCCGTAAATGTCGATTGCTGTCGAAGTTTTGAAAATCGACATTTAAAAAAATCGGTAAATTGATATTGTGAAGTCCTGATCTCAGCTCTCCGTGGAGAACATCGGGTGTCTAGTACCATTAATTGAAGATGGGGTTCCAATCTCTGTGGACGGTTTTAGGCGGCAGTAAACTAGAGGGCGGGGGGATATGGAGGAGTGTTTCCACTAAGGCACTTCTTCTTTATCCGCGCGGCAACGGAGGAATTCCCCAGATGGAATCAACGTCTACAGTTCCAGTCAGATTGAACTTCTTAGTGAAAACCTTATATGGGCTATAACGACAGCTCAGGCGCTTATAATCAGCGGTTTATCCGGCTTCCCAACCTTGGAGTTATAATAAGGGTCTGGTCCTTCAGGTCGGGATAACTTCCCTGTCACGCAAAACAACAACGGTTTCGAAACAACAATTTTTTGGATATGGAATGAATGACTTTAATGTTGACGACCCCAGGAAACGAAACAAGGGCAGTGAATTTCGGATCCGCATGTGGAATGTCCGGATCTTAAAAAGGAGCGGCTTTTTGGTTGTAGTTTTGTGGTAAGGTGCCCGAAGTACGACGTCAAGATTATTCTTGGCAAATTCAATGCGAAAATCGTAAAAGGAGGCAATCTTTGTCTTTGGTTCGATAATCGGAGGACACAGCCTGCACGACAAAACATCCAGTAACGAACTCAGGCTGATTTATTTTTTGGCCGGCGCGGTGGTGGAGGCAGCGGACCGGGGCGAAATGTCATCATAGCAAGCACTCAATTTCCACACCCTAATATACACAAAGGGGTCTGGCGGTCTCCGGATTAACGAACCGTCAACCAGATTGGTCATGGTGCGTTAGACGCCAGTATCCTGGTTGTCCGAATGTTCCGAGGTGCCAACATAGACTCGGATCACTACCTGGTGGTAGCTCGAGTACGTGTGCGGATATCCATGAAGCCACAATGACGAGCGGATGCTGTAAAAAGATTTAACGTCGCGAAGTTAAAATCGCAATAGATCACCAGGACTTTTGCAGACTGTGTAGTAGCCGTGGCGTGATGGTTAGTGCGATGGACTGTCATGCCGGAGGTCTAAGGTTCGATCCCCAGCCTCGCCACCTATTTATTTAAAAAAGAAAAACGGCTACTGCCTCTTGCGAGGAATTGACAAATCCTCCAAGAGTATCTCCTGTCACAGAAAAGTCCCGCTCGTTAGCCGTTCGGATTCGGCAATAAACTGTAGGTCCCCTCCATTCCTGCAGACACGCACACAGGAATGGTTGAGAGTTGTAAGTCACTAGGCCCTAGTTCTTCATGAGCTGTTGTGCCATCAAATTTATTTATTTTTTTAGTCTCTCTTAATCTCTTAGCAAGCCCGCCACCAGCATCATCTGCAGAGGGCCAGTGGAAATATTTCCAAAGTGATCAGAAGAGCTGCGGTTGATATGCTAGGTCACAAAGTCACCAAAACAAAACTCCTGGTTCGATGAAGAATGCGCAGGCTTGCGCATGCAGCAAACAATGAGGCCTACCAATTTGCTGAGAAAGCAGCCCGGGAGCTCTACGGTCAAAAGAGAAGGGAGGAGCGCCGACTTCTCTGTAGAAAAAAGAGAGAGAGCACGCAAGGCGGGCAACCGAGCCTATTGTAAGCTGTAGCTGTAGCGGCAGGGGTGATGTTCGAATATTCTATCGAAGGGTTCAGAAATATACCAAGGGAAGGCCAGAACGGCACACTTCTCTAAACTGCTGAACGGCGACCTGGTCAAAAAGTTTAAAATACAACGACTGAGATGGCTGGCACACATGGAACGTATGGACACCGACGCACCAGCCCGACGACACGGTCTGATGGTCTGCGAAGCAGAGGAAAACCCCACCTAAAGTATGCACGCACACGTGGAGGACGATCTTAACCAACTTGGAGTGCGTAACTGGAGGCAGCTATAGCTAGGGACCGAGCTGGATGGAGGGGTTGTTGGTTTTGGCCATAGTTCCATCTCAGTAAAAGTAAAAGTAAAGTAAGACAAGAAAAAATGTTTTAATAGCAACGGAATGGAGTCCTGAACTGGCCTGGCGGCCCATAAAAATGACAAATCTTTGATCAGTGGAAAACTATATTCCCAGTGCTTTTTTTGTTTAATTAATTTTAAAAACAAGTTATAAAAGAGATTGAATTTTGTTCAAAAAAAACTCCGAAATGGGAGCGAGTCAGAATTCCGCGTTTCGAAATTCTGTATGACCCAAATGTTATTTGTTTTTTTTTGCGGTATTTTCAAAACCAAAATTCTGCATTTCAGAATTCTGTATTTAAAAATTTTATATATATATATAGGATTTATATTTAAATTCCTTAATAAAAAAAAATACTGTGAGCGTAAAATTCTGTTTCCAAAATCTGGTTATGCCTGAGTTCTGAATTTTGAAAATTGGATACTGATAAACAACTATTTTTCAATGTCATTGAACCAGAATTTTGAATTACAGTACATTAATTTAAAAATTGGGCCTACATCATTTTGACCTCCAAAAGCTATGGTGGAAAAAAATTGCACAAAACGAGATCAAATAAAACGTTTTTGCAATGATCCACGGCCACCGCAGCCGGTTTGGCACGTGTCGGCGCTACTGTGTGGAACTAAAAGATGGTCATTGCATAGAAAGTAGGAACCAAGGCAATACGAAACGCCAAGGATGCCGCTCAAATTATATGTATCTAAAGCAAAAAAAAAAAAAATGAGAAATACAAAATCCCATGGACATCAAGATGATGACTGTAAAAAGGGTCGCTCGCGGCAAAATTTTCCTAGCAATAGATCACATACGAATGTTTAATGTTTTCAAAGGACCCGTCCATCGTCGTCGTCGTCGTCTTTCATCCGCGCGTTCCTTCTACACACAATCTATATTCCTTTTCTCCCGTATAATACATGTGTACTGTACATACATATATGAATGGGAGACGATTGTGTCAGGTGGTCCGTCACGGAGGGAGGTGGAACTGCGAGGGGACTTATTTGAAAGATGATGTTTGATGCGAATTGCGGTATCTACACGTATATGACGACTAAAGAAGTAGTCCAGGAACTGGACTTTCCAGCACCGTGTTTAGGCTTTTTTTTTTTGCTTTCTACATTATTACAATGAACTGAAATACAATATTATATTTGTAGTATAGGTGTATACTGTATACATATTCCTTTTGCATATATACATATATGTGCATGCATATGTATGTACACACACATGATGTATGATGGGGAAAAAGGAAAACAAGGGTAAAAAAAAAATAAAAATTAAGCAAGGGGGCTGATGATGTGAAGAGGAAGTCCATCCGCTGTCAGGATAATAGCGAAAGATTTCTGGACCGTTGCCGATGACTTTCAAGCGAAAAGCATCAAAGAAAATGCGGCTAAAGGATGTGGACATGAAAATGGGGAGGGTGAGTTATTTTAGGCCGATGCGGATGTTGATGCTAGAGACCGCTAGTAGAACAAAATACAAAACAAAAATCAAACTTTGAGAGCTAAAGCCATCGGGATGAGAAAGCGTGTTTTGTTCGACTTAAATTCTGTTTTTTTTCGAGTAAAAAAATAGAAATTGAAGAAGATAAAGAGAAAAAAGATTGAAAACTGGGTAAAAAGGACCCTTGGAGCGAAATTGGATTTTTATTTTGCTTCCAGTTTTTCTTTTAAAATTATTGTTGTTGGTTATTTATATGTAAAGCTATTTTAAGGTAGTACTTTTACATTTGAAGAGGTATCTTCATACATAAAACGTAGGTAGATATGTACATATAATTACATATAAGTAATATGTTTGAATGCCAATTCAAGACCTGGCAGGTAAAGCAGAAAAGATTTTTTTTTGGAAGACGGTTTATGAAATAGGTTTATTTCTGACTGCAGCTCCCTTTTTTTGGAAAATCGGAACAAATGAATATGAAATAGACTTTTGAGTCTTAGTTACATATTTGTAAATATTAGTAAGGTACCTACCTTCAGAAGGTAACTATCGCACCAGAACGATGGACACAAAATTACTTAAGCGTGTTAAAAATGGAGGTGGATATAGTTCTCCTAGAGAGCAGTTGATAGAATAGTTTTATTTATTCTACTAGTATACCTAACTCCTAAGACGCAGTCAATGGCGTGTATTTTTGTTCGTCATTGTCTGTTTTTTCCCTTTAAAAAAAACATTTAATCCGATAAGTATTTAAGTAAAAAATTTAAGTAAAATAATTATAACGAAATATCTACCCATGCATCAGAGTAGAGTCACCTATCGCCGGCCCCCTCCAGTGACCAGCACCTTAACAAGAAAACCATTTTATTAAGTGAAGCTATAGCCCTACCTTTCTCTTTGTAGTCTCAATTAAAGCTGCCATATATGCTTTATGATTAGCTTGGTTAAATTTGCCCAGTACTTTCCGAGTAATAAAGCATTAAATGGCCAACTGCCTTGGAAATTTTTTTAACACTGTTTTATTTTTGTTGGTAAACAACAGTGAAAATTTCCATGTTTCCTATAATCGGCGCCTCGGCCGAAAAGAGCAAAATGATAAAAATGTAAGATATGAATAACTTATATAAATTTTAAGGTTTTCGCGGTTGTTTACATATGACATTTTAAGATTTTCGGATTAGCCGCGTTAATAAATAATAGATATTAAGCGAGTTCAATACAGTACTCACCCCGAACGTTTCGCTACAAATTTCATTGAGCGTGGTCACCGACACCACAATTTCAATCGGGACGACAGTTTCAAGCTGTCGCGAACATGGGATCCCATAATAAACACCTCTCGGTCGATCCTGTTACCATTTCATACCAACAGGGATACAGTGAGCACGGTTTGCTCTCAACTTGCATTCCAACAACAACAACAACAACAACAACAACAACAACAGCAGCAAGAGACAGAACCTTCAACGCACCGCTACAAGCTGCGTAGTCAAAATCGCTTATAACATCTCTCAGGCAGTTTCCCGGTGACCACGCTCAATGAAATTTGTAGCGAAACGTTCGGGGTGAGTACTGTATTGAACTCGCTTAATATCTATTATTTATTAACGCGGCTAATCCGAAAATCTTAAAATGTCATATGAATAACTTAGCCATTACAACAGCATTCGAGCAAAATCTATAGTTGAAAATAATTAAACTGTTATATTCGGCGGCCTTTCTGCAAAAGGAAACTAGGAGGCCGAATACTGGAAAAGTATGTCCTTACTTCGGCCATGACATGTAAAATAAGCAATTCTTCACTGGATTGGGGTGATTGAAGTCGTAAGCCGAGGTGGCCGGTGTTAAGATAAGGGGCCGGCCACAAGAAAAATTGACCTTTTCGTTAAAACTGTTTATTAATTCAGATCAATTAAAAGAACCACAAGGAACATTTTGCATAAAATATCAATCGAAAAGTTCGAGAATCGGAGATTTTATGTGATATTTTCTATTTAAAATCAGTTAAGGGGCCGGCAACACTGGCGACTCTACCTTATACCTATTCAATAAATTATATACTTAACTAAAAAAAAAAGTTGGTGCTTTTGGTTTATAAGGTTTATAGAGGGACAGCTTTTGTATATATTGTGGTAAATATGAAGCACTGTTTTGAATTTTACAGCGCCGCTGCAAGCAATTGATGCCAACTTTTGGTAGTCGAAAAGTTGGACTCAAATTTATACCAATTCTATCAACAAATGGTATACAATAGTTTATAATACTTAGTCGTCAAAACCACGGCGATAAAATAACCTCAAGAAAACTAGTTTTTTTTTTAAGAGTTCAGAACTCCAATTAATCGTCAATTTTATTTGACCTTCCAATCTTACAAATTAATTGTACTGAAAATAATATAACACGGTATTTCATATAATTTTACAATAGGTTTACCTAAATAACTAACCCGGTGCTTCATATAATTGGTAGTCTCCACCCCAGTCGAAACTAAAGGCACAATTACAGCTTAAAAGCCAAAAACTTCGAAAATACTATTAACTGCCTGAACAGAATAGAATGACGGAACTGGAGCCGCAGACGGAACTGAAAGAGCTGTCAAAAAGTGTCGTACGTTATTTTTTTACATGTCCACAATGGAGCTGGTACAGCTTTAAAAGTATTGTGAAGAAAAACGAAAGAATATTCTTGTGTACAAGCTCAGAATTCAAATTTTTTGATTCGAATAATTTTCCTTTTAATAAATAATTTTTTTCGCGATACAAATAACCACAATATTTTTTTCCGACCCAAAAAGTTTTTTTTTTTTTTTTTTCATACAAATTGAAACGTCAAAAGTGTCGTACGTGAAAAGTTAAAAGTTGGTGTGGTGAACTCTTACTGGCTGAACAGAATAGAATGACGGAACTGAAGACGCAGACGGAACTGGAAGAGCTGTCAAAAAGTGTCGTACGTTATTTTTTTTACCTGCCCACAATGCAGCTGTACAGCTTTGAAAGTATTTTGAAGAAAAACAAAAGAATATTCTTGTGTACAAGCTCAGAATTCACATTTTTTGTTTCCAATAATTTTCCTTTTAATAAATATTTTTTTTCCCGATACAAATAACCACAATATTTTTTTCCGACCCAAAAAGTTGTTTTTTTTCTTCATACAAATTGAAACGTCAAAAGTGCCGTACGTCAAAAGTTAAAAGTTGGTGAACTCTTCCGTCTGCGTCTGCAGTTCCGTATGCGTCTACGTTCCGTTGTGTTCGCAACATTGAATTTGCGTGTATTCAATATTTTGACAGCTATTCCAGCTCCGGCTCCAGTTCCGTCTCCGTCATCATTCTGTTCAGCCAGTAACTCCAACATGTGCTCAGAAGTATGTTTGGTACTTTTCCTTCGAGAATGGTATGCACCACACACACCACTCGTGAAGACAGAAGACGAATTTCTAATTGCTGTGCAAATTACAAATTCACTTAATATATTTTAGTGTGGAGGAGTAAGTGTGAATTATTTAGGTGCAGAAAAACTCATTTAATATTTTTCATCATTTCAATGTTTTCATATTTTTGGCTTATAACGTAGAACCACATATTAGGTGGCTGGTGGATGTTATTATTTGAATTTGAAAATTCAAAAATAAGTAATTGAAGTGATATTTGGTTCGCCACTGCGCCGGCCGGGTGATGATGGCGGTAAGTAGAATAACTATTTGGATAGAAATGTCTAACTTCGATCCAACTACAAAACCCTTTTAATAAACGAATAAAACTTAAAAATAGTTCTTAGAAGACTCATTACATGTAAATTAAGCATTCAAGTAGACCAATCTACCACGGTATTGATTTGAAGCGAGTGGTCCCCTTATTTGAAAGTAAGTATGTAGGTCTGCGTATCCTATATATAATTCATTTAAGTTTATATTTATGTTATGATCTACACTACTTAAAACTTAAATATGACAGGTTCCGCCTGATGTCACATCACACTTTCATTGTGGGGCGGATATTACTCTATCTTTTTTAAAAATCAAAAAATTTCTATTTTTGTAGGTTCTTGATAAGGAATTAATTCCATTATAAGTACAATATCACAATAGTAGCCCGTGCGTTGGACTGTCACGCCAGAGGTCTGGGTTCAATACCAGCCGTTTCCACCTTAAGTTTTTTTCAGGGCTACTGCCTCTTGCGAGGAAGTGACAAATCTTCAAAGAGTATCTCCTGTCATAGAAAAATGATGCTCGCCAGCCGTTCGAATTCGGCAATAAACTGTAGGTCCCCTCCATTCCTGCAGACACGCACACAGGAATGGTTGAGAGTTGTAAGTCACTAGGCCCTCGCCCTAGTTCTTCATGAGCTGTTGTGCCAACAAATTTATTTAATTTTTATACTTACGAAATTAACGGATCTCATATATTTTCGTCTGTGTAAAATAACAGCAAAAACATAATTTTAAATTTTTGCTTCATATTTTTGACAAAAAAAAAAAAAACAATTTTTTTTGATAATTAATGTTCATGATTGCTGATATCTCAGTACAGCGGGTGTAGCTTTTTTGTCCAACTGGATGGCGATATATATAAAAAAAAAGTATATATAAACACGCTCGTATGCAAACGCAATGTCGGTGAAGAACTTTCGGAGATTACTTATAAGGAACAATTTACATTTACATTTTTATTTATATAAGGTGCGTTTTAGTGGCAATTTTATAGCTAGCGCAAAAACATTTCCCTTAGTGAACAATAACAAAACCAAAAGTGCCGATAAATTAGCCAGTAAATTATTGAATATAAAAGTGGACAAATAGTGTGGACTTGAACCTTAAATCTCGGTAACATAGTTTTTTTTTTTCACTCAAACAGGGTATGAACACATCCAGAGAATAAAGAGTGGACATAAAAGTTAATATAGCGTTTTATTGAACTTGTATTACTGCGCTAGCTATGAATTACGAATAAAACGCACTTATAGATTTTAGGTACAATATCATATTAATTTTCTATAGAATATGATATCGATTATTCTCGAAGCCAATCAGTCTTGACGCTCGTCCTCATGTTTAAGTTGAGAGGGCTTTTTTTTAATCGCGAAACGATAACGACTTCCAAGTCCGTAAATTATGACTAATTCCTAGAACGCCACATAGCTTCTCGTCAATGTCACTTTCGAGTTTTTCTTTCAACAACAGATTTCCTGAGCTCATCTCATTTCACTTTTTTTACACGTGATATTGTGAACACTTAACACAACACCCCTTGGTCCAATTATTACACATGAAATAAAAACAAATCACTGTTTACGCATCCCTCTTCCCTTAAATCCGCACTCCAAGCATCCTCACACTCACACCCCATAAAGCCAGAGTGGATGTGTGCCGATGTGATGTGTTGGCTTGGCATCAACGATTTATTCGTTCATTCATTGTCTCGTCAGACTTGTTCTTTGTCAAATCGAAACCAGTCCGATGGACACACGCGCCGCGGATTCCTTCCCCCGCACATTCACGTGGAAAAGATGAATAGGCTAGCAAGCTGCTAAAAAGGATATTTTTCCAACCAAATGTCATATGCAAATGCGAGATCATATAGACGCGAGTGACCTTTACCTGTCGGCGTTGTTCTCATCGTCCTCATCCACCACGAATAGTCGTTGTCGTCGTCATCGCTCTATCAGTAGAGTCCTTGTTTCGCATTTATGGATGTCGCTGTCGTACTTGGTTGGGTTCTATGCTTTCAGATTGATAAGCGTGTGTGTGCTTTTATATTTTCTGGAAAACACACAATTTTCACGTTGATTGGGGTGTCGCTTCTCGCGTTCTAATTTATGCGAAAATTTTGAAATTCCTGAATCCTGTTTGTGTTGTGTGCAACACGTGTCCTTTGGTAAACAGGAGGCAATAAATCGGAGCGCGAATATACTTTTTTATGTACGAACAGGGAAACAGGATTTTATTTCACTAACCGATGTTTACGTACATATGTACATACATTGATGAGTACATGCGATAGGGACTGGTTTGGAGGGATTTGGTTGGCGTGAGGATTGATATTACTGGGATTTTATAACTGAATCTTTGGGAGGCTGTCCAGACTGTAATTGAGCTGTTACGATTCCGTGAATATGCCTTGCGTACCGTATGATACCTATGAACCTTTGGGAAGTGTGTGGGCTTTTTTAATATGGCATTTATCCTTTTTTATCAGCGGAATTTATTTTGACGCGTTAAAAAGGCAGCCAAATTAAGTACTGAAATGTTAATTGTATTTTGGGGCGAGTAAAGGTTTTAACACTGGCAGACTGAATTAAATATTTAAACCGTTTGGGAGGTGTGGCGTTGGCGTGTTAATTTAATTTTAGGGGATTTATGTAGGTAGGTTGGTAGGTATTTGATTTTTAATGAGTGCTTTTAAATATGCCTTTTTTACATATGATAAAGCAAAGTAAAATTTAGGGCGATATTTTTCCTCTTTAAGTTTTTTGATAATGAAAATCTAAAGGTACCTTAGCTCTGTAATTTTTTTCTTTTTTTTTTAGGGATAAGATTTTTGAAGAAAAAATGTGTACATTTAAAGATAGTTCCTCGAAGAAGTTCATTCAGAGGTTCAATTCCAAAATATGTAGTTAATGCAGGGAACTTAAATAAACTAAGCGTATTATGTATCTTAAAATAACAAAGTTGGGAATCGCATGCCTATAGCAGTGGAAGACACTTTGAGTTTGAATTGGAGCATGTTTCTTTAAATATCTTTAAAAAACATCGTTGTTAATGTGGAATTTGTTCGTCATACCACATTTTTTTTGGAGCCAAATGAGATTATTTTGCAAACCACATAAAGTACATGTTCTTTGATCTAAATTTATGTTTGAAAGCGCATATCATTTTTTTGAAATAATCGAGTCCTTTTTTTTATTAAATTCCGTTAAGAATATGTGTACTGCGCCAGGTGTCTGCCAATAATTTTTAATTTATTTGAACTAGATTTAAAAGAAAAACTGCAATTTTCATTTTATATGGACATAGCAGAACTTGTATGGAGATTTTTCGAGTCCTTGTTTTAAAATTCCGTTAAAAAATAAGTACTGCACTAGGTATCATCAAGTTGTTTTTTTATAAGAGCATACTATAGAGCTTAACATATGTAAAAACTAGACATATTGCTTTGAAGAAAGTAACTTTTTTTCATTTGGAAGAAACACTGAAATTTGTTTGGAAATTTTGAAGGACATTTTTTTTTTCAAAATTCTGTTAAAAAGGTAGGTGTCTGCCAATAATTTTTTTTTATATCGACTATACGAATTAAGACTTGAAAAATTCAGACTTGCCTAATGTTTTCCGAAAAAGTATTTTTTTTAAAAGATTTTTGAGGTCTTATTTTTTTCAATTCCATTGCTTGTGTAGGTACTGCAGCAGATGTCTGTGATTGGTATTTTTGAATAACGGAAACTATATAGAATTACATATCAAAGAGGCAGACGTGCTGCTATGCTATCACGTTTTAGAGTTCGATTTCTTTGACCTTTGGGACCCTCCATTCCCAGAAGTTTTATCAGTTGACATTATGAATGCCCATTTGATCCTCAGGAGCTCTAAGACAATGACTACATACTTAATATAAATCGTGCTGAAATACCGTAAGTCTGCCTGCCACTGGCTCTTGGACTATTTTTGTTTATTAAAAATATAAGAAAAATATATTTTTAAATTTTAGTTAAGAGAATGTGGCCTTTCAGGACTTTTGGTTTTCGGGATGTAGGGTTTTCTGGATGTAGGAGTTTCGTGATTTTATATAATTTATGGGTTTTGGGTTTTCAATATCGTGTGTTTTCAGGATGGGTTTTCGTTGTCATGTGTTTTCAGGATTTTGGGTTTATGATTTTATGTTTTCGGAATTTATTTCGGTTTTTTTCGTCTTCTGCCATTAATTTTTTTTAGTGTGTCAAACTTTACCCGTACCTTCCTACTAAACGCTCGACAAAAGTTATGATTAAAAACGAGTACCTTAAAATTATGAAAGCATAGCTATTGCAACAGTTAATATTTGTCAAACTATAAATAAAATTCATTCTTGTCAACACAAATTTGGCAACTCAAATTCAAATACAATTAGTACAAGTTTTAATACTGCCCTAGGAAATAAAATACTATTTAAAAAATACCTAACTGCAGTTTAAGACATGGGTATTAACTTAGCACTTTGTCACTTTTTCGGTTGCATATTAAAAACCATCAGCTGCTACTTAGTTGTTAATTAGTTAATCAAAAAAAAAAATTAATCGCTGTTTTGGTTTGCGAGAAAATGGGTGTCCTGCTAAGTTGCAAGCCACTTGGTACTGGTTAAATACGAGCTTTTGCGCCATAAAATTAAATTTATTTTTAATTTTTAGGCCTTTATACTTGCGTTGCGATATAACATAAAGATATTACATAAGATTAATTACAAAAAGAGTCAAGAGATCCATGCTGGCACTTTTCTCATTCAAAAAATCAAAATACTGGGTTTCATTTCGTTAAGTAGTACGGTTTTTATACATACGGCGTGGCAGTATGGCGACCAGCGTTGCCAAAGTGTCACGATCGTGCTTTTTTGACATGATAATTTCTCGTGGCACGGTGGCACCAAAAAATTCAATATGGCACGTTTTTTATATTTCCATTATTTTACTTAATATTAAGCAGATTTCAACAAAATTTAATGAAAATTGGTTCAAATTCCGTAAAAAGTGAACAGAAACACATAATTTTTGACAATGCACGAATAGAGCAAATGATTTCCATCCATCAATTTTTGTTACTGTATTACACCTCGCAATAAAATTGATAGCATGTTTTTCAAGAAAATAGGAGAATTCGTCGTTCTTACTTAGCAGGCCAACTTCAACTCCAAGGAAAATTTGCACGTTTTTTCGGAAAATATGGCACGTTAATTTTGTTTCGGGCGGCAACGCGAATGGCGACCCACTTTATAAAATCTATACAAAGTGACAAGCTTAGAAAAGTCCAAAGATCAGCATATTGTTTTATAACCGAAGATATTAGCTCGAATCTCTCCATTGCAATGGACATTCTGTTCCATCTGACAATCCTCGGTGTAGGTATATAGTAAATGTATACGCAAACGCAGCCATTTTGCCTAAAAGCCTCAATAATAAGGCTGGTCACTCCATTATTCTAAATTCTTTCAGATCACTTCCAAGTAGGTATACCATTGACTTCACCATCCTATGCCATCATTAAGAAAATTTTCATTAAGACAGGTACCTACATCTGTTTCTCTTTTATTGTAACGAAAAACAAAAGAACTGTATCCTGATGCATGCGTCCCTATTTTTATCATTTCCTATACTATATACGAGTAATACCTGATGGTTTCATAACAAATGTCCAACCGCGGAAACATTATACAAGAGTAAACAACTCATTGTATCCGGTAATCGAACAAGTATGTCGCTATTATTGTCCCCTCCCCCAACCTTTTCGTCAGGAAGGACTATAGTTAGTTATAAGTTTGTCTTAAGTGCTCTAGCGACAGCAGACAACCTACACGTTCTCCATAGTCTACTGAATACGACTATATCTCATCTCGGGATCTGCAACTCAATTGCAACTGCATCAAATACCGCAGCAGCAGTTGTAGAATACAGCATCACCCTAACTTTGACGACAACGACGAAGCCAATTCAGCGCATTTTATAGCACACAAGAAGAGTCTAACTCACTCTCGTCCTCCTCATCATTGCTATAGTAGTCAAGTCGTCTTCGTTGTCCTCATCGTCGTCGTCGTCCTCGCGACCTTATTCTCCAATTTAAACTATTGCCATCATCAGCAGGATTCGAAGGAGTTTCCGTAGCTTACAATGAGTTGCATTCTATGGGTCCCCCCTTTTTTCATCCTTGTAAGCATCATCATCATCATAGCACTAGAACACCAGCAGCAACACAACAACAACAACAACATCGTCCACCACTGCAGTGTGAGCGTAAATCAATAAAACACAATTGCGCGCGATTTTTCCCTATAGAGTTAGGTACCTACTTTCTGCATCTTCTGCCCCACACAGTGACTCTTCCTCAATCTCACAAACAGATATAGGTACATATATATTATATCCAAGGATAGATGGAGGCATTTTTCTTCCTTGAAACAAGTGCACAAAGCGCACATAACCGAGTGGATTTCCGCTCAACATATTGCGGAGGATGCCACAAGAGCCTAGGTATACTACAAGAGCATGTACGAACAGTACAGCTGCCAAGCGGTAAGAGTAGCAACCGCGATGGCTACTTCAGTTGCGATACTATTATAGAAAACCAAAGTGGCGGAAGGGGCCGCCGGCAGCATCTATTCAATGTGGAATGTATACCAGCGCACCTATACCTTATAAGAAGCGAACAAAACACTGCAAAAAGAAGGAGGGACGTAAAAAAAAATTGCAGAAAACTTGGCCATTATAAGTGGATGTGCTCACATGATAAAAAGAAAGAAACCAGCGCGCCGTTTTGAGAACGGGTATAATCCCTATCCCACCCTGCTCCTTTTTCTAACTGGCCTTTCAAAGAATTTCCTCCGTTTGCGGATTCACTCGGAGGGAAAAGCGCGACTTTCTTCTACACTAGATATATCCCTTCTAACGTCATATTGCGGCTTCGTGGAAGAAACAACATATCACAGGGGTGTATTTGTTATCCATAAGAAACCATTCATTCCTTAAAATGATCTTGTGTATATGCCTCGATAGTTGTTGCAGGAACGCGTTTATTGAGCTGATGATCCAATCCGTAGTGTACTCAGAATTAAGGTAATTTTTAAAATTCCACCAATACTTAGCTTATATGATTTGGTATCCTTGTCCTATAACGCCCTGTCGAAACACACCGCTTCCGTATGTGAGTGAAAAGCTCTGTCTTTCCTTCATCGGGTACCTATCTTCATTTGCCACATCATCTCAGTTCTAATGGACAATTCACAATTTCCTGACAGCTTTCCTCGATATTTGTTTCATGTGAACCGTACAATACTACACAAAGTGGAAACAGAAATACCGATAACAGATGTGCAGCTTTTTCCTATGCAGCGAAATTAGAAATAGAGAAATCGTGCAGCGAAGGCTGCTTGCAGAGAATGCAATATGTCAGCCCTCATAAGAACCTGTGTAAATTTATTTTCGCTGCTTGGGAAAAAGCTGCACATCTGTTTTCGGCAAAAGAGTTCTAGTGCGCCAAAAGTAGGTACTTTTCAAATATGTAATTAATCCAAAATTTTGAGGATTTTTCCATATAAAACTTTAGCTTAACTACCTTCCCCGCTTAATTGCCTTTTATTTTGTATACTTTTCTTGAAATTTACCTCAAAAAAATTCTTTTAAGTACATAATTGAAATCAGCAGAAAAAGACAAAAGCTTCTTTTTATCTAGCGCTTCCTTTTTAAAAAGTTACCGGTGCTAGTCAATTGATGAAATGTTATTTCCTATTTTTTAAATAACATTACATTTTTTTTTGTTGTCAATTTCTTTTTTTTTTTTTTTTTAGTGCTTATGCGCACTTAAGTGGGTTTTTTATAACTTTATATCTTTTTTTATATCTTCTAAAACGAGGAATTTATGGTGGGGCACTTATCCGGGTTTTACTGTACATAAAAATGAATTCCTTTTTGTGTTCGTACGCGCATAACTCGGCTAATCATTATCCGATTTGCATGAGAATTTTTTTTTAGATTTTCATTGAACCTGATTAACAACGAAACCGACAAAAAAAATTTCAAACTTTCTGAAATAGTTTTTTGTTCGTATGCGTATAACTCAAGTGAACATCATCTAAATTGGATGGCTATTTTTTTGTTTGATTTGTATTGAACCAAATAAACACAATTAGTAGATAAAAATTGGAAAATTTAATAGAAAAAGTCGGAAATTCGTGATAACAATAAATTGCATACTTTCTGAATTGTTTTTTGTTCGAACAGTCTTTTTATATTGGCGATTGATACAACTTTCGAAATGAGCACTAATAATTTCGCGCCCTTTCCGCCAAATTATCGTAAGCGACATTTTTATATGGTCACATAAAGTTAAATATTTCATTTTTTTCTGTGTATCGAAAGCAATCAAACCTTTTGTCATCTGTCAGTAACAGTATTGTTAATAATGTTCAATGCTTAAATTTGGCCTAATTGGTTCCGTTTCTGAGCAAACAAAAAACAAAATGTCGCTTACGATACTTTTATTTTTTGTCGCTTACTATAATTTGGCGGAAAGGGCTCGATTCAATCAATTATAGGTGAAACAACGTTCGCCGGGTCAGCCAGTATATAAACAAAACTATTTTAACAAATTCGGAAAAAATTTTTGAAAAAAGTGAATTTATTATACACAAACCTTAGCAACTGTTTAAAGTTAAACAACTCCGAGTTAATTATTCCTAGATTCCATTGTAAATGCCACACTTAACTCGCGTGGTGTGCTTTGAGTGGTGTATTGATATCTTTTCAATGTATTTCAAATGCTTAGAATCATTTTGTCTCGTGTGGTGTGTTGCGGAGTGGTATGTTGTGTCGGCATATTTTATCTTGTTCCGATTGAGTCATACCACGCGATGTTGCAGACATTTTTTCTGTGTTTGGGAAAGAGAAAACAGTGCAAAGCAAAAGTATCAGTTTAACACAGCAGTCTGAATTAGTGTGTAGAGTCAGCAACACAAAACCAACACACTACTCACACCAGACATGTGTGGTTCGAGCTTAATACATCCATTCACATCATCTGATCGTGTATCTCACCGAAAAGTAAAAACAATCTTTAAATAGTAAATAGCTTTTTTCATCTTTATTTTTGAAAGGTCTTTTAATAGGAACGTAAGGAATTTGTCAAATAATAATAGCCGCCATTTTTTAAATCAAAATCTATCAAACTGGTTGTGAATTATTCATGAGGCTGAAAAACGTGTGCAAATCATCAAATTTTATTTCAAAAATAACTGCTTTGTACGAGAATCGTTCCGCATATTGACTCAAATTTGCCAAATAAATCATCTTGAGCGTAAGCAACAAGGCAAATTGTTGGATAAAAAGATGTAGAAACAAGAAAAGTATTTCGATTTTGGTCGATACTAATCCGCATCAGTTATAAAAACAGCAACTGATTCCATATTAATGTGGATTTTAGTTTGCCAATTTATATATTTACTTCCTCCAAGCTATCGATGATTAGTAAATAGTAACTCCTTGAGGCCTAAATTCAATGAAATGGTTACCGACTATATTTGATTACAACAGGGAAGCTACTTTTATTCTTACATGCGACACCAGCATGTGTAGAAGCATAGCCCGATTTAAAGGGATCGCTCTCCGACAACGTGAACTTTTATGTCTCCAAGATGGTGCTTATAACGGGTTAAGAGTTTAAGATTACTTTCTGTGCGATTAGTTTTAACCACAGGTCTGCCATCAAAGATTTATGCGAAAAAGTCATAAAAAATTTGACATCCTGAGTACCTTGTACCATCAGCAAAGTCAAAACCGAGTTCCTTATTCATTGATGGAATACATTTTAAACTTAAAAATTGCTAAAAATCAAGATAATAAGAAATAATTGGTATATCATATCCTTTTTTGTAGAAGTTCGTGGCATAATAGTTTAGTTAGTGAAATATAGATTGTCATGCCAGAGGTCTGAATTCGATCCCGAGCATATCTTATCTTCTTACTAAAAAATTTGAGAAACCGGAAACAGGCAAATCATCCATCACGAGTACTTCTTGCTATGAAAAAGTACCCCACTTCTGACTATTTTGGATTCAACAAAAAAAAAATTTAGGTCTCTCATTTTTTGCCCGAAAAAACTACGTCCAAAGAAATAATTGAGAATTGTAAGCCCCTAGGCTCTGGTTCTGATCCACATTTATTTTATATACCAGCGCATATTGAGCTGATAAACGTAATTTATGAAAAAAATCATTAGAGCATTCATATACTCGAACGTATAAATTTTATAAACGTTTTAAAGAAAAATAATTAGTACATCAATTTTAATAATTTATTACTGTTGTCTATTTCGGAAAAAAATCATACAATTATTTTTGATAGGTACTACATATAATATATATGTATGTGTTAAAATTAAAAAAAAACAGACATTGAGATTTAATTTTACGCTGTTGAAACTGTTTGTGTGGAAGGTACCATTAATTTTTGGTCAACGTATAATTTTTTTTGTTTAAAACCTGGTACATAATACTAAGACAAGCGCTTGGTACTAAGTTCAATAAAAATCAAGCAAGTTGTTTTTGAGTTATTATACATTTTTTTTAATCCAAAAAAATTTTGACCGTTATTATCGGCTTTGAAAATAAATGAAAAAAATGTCTCGTGAGGATTTAAAAAAAGTTTCAAGTTTAATAAAAAAAAAAACTCCTTCCCGTTTAGGCTGTAGCCGAAAAGACAAACAGAATTGCGAGACTTACTATTTTCGTATGAAAATGTTAAGTTGGATCAAAATCTTGAGTTCAATTTTTTTACGAATCCAAACATGACATTTACGTACATCTATACGTTTGTAGATGAGATTCTGACAGTATCATAAAAACGAGAATTCCAGAAAATCCAATAAATCGAAAATCCCAAAAAATCCAAAAACCCGTAATTAATTGCGCGACAGGAATGAAGACAGTTATATTTTATTTTTACTTACTTAAGCCTACACTAAAAAAATAAAATAAATTTGATGGCACAACAGCTCATGAAGAACTAGGGCCTAGTTACTTACAACTCTCAACCATTCCTGTTTGCGTGTGAATGGAGGGGACCTACAGTTCAATGTTGGATCCGAACGGCTAATATGAGCAGCACTTTTCTATGGCAAGAGATACTCTTGGAGGTTTTGTCAATTCCTCGCAAGAGGCAGTAGCCGTTTTATTTTTTAAAAATTATTACATGGTGAGGCTGGGCATCGAACCTAGACCTCCGGTATGACAGTCCATCGCACTAACCTCACGCCAAGCCTACATTATACGTACATAAAAATGATGCAACGAAATTATAAACGAAAAAGTAATTTTCTCTAAAACCAACGTAAAACTGTGGTGCACTCGGGCGTATACGCACTTTTTTTTCTTATTTTTTTTTTTTTTTTAATATTTTACAAATAACTTGTCTCCTAATTCGTGCAGGATATTTTGTGGGATGATTCCTGGGTCATCACCCCTAGAGCGGGGCTGGGGTCAATTTCTGAAAAATTGACTTTGAATGAAAAAAAAAATATTAAAAATCAATTTTTAATGCTGATGTAAAAAATCTTTCTTAATTTTTGAGAAATCAAAATAAAACATAAAGTACTTTTTCCAAGAAATAGCTCAAAATAAACTAATAGATTTTATGATACCTGAGAAAACCTGTAACGCATAAATTCGTTTACTTTATTTTAAATAATTTTGATAGCCTTCAGAAATTGGGTTTTCTGACGTCTTACTGCGATAATGGCCTCAAATACCATCTCCCTTGAATACGGCCGTTTTTAAATAGCTACATCCTTTACCGTCATTGAGCACGGATTCTGTATATCGCATAGGTGGTGTGGGACACAAAGAACGGAATGGATAACATATCCTCGCGGTGTGGTGGTCTGATGGATGTCAAGAGTCAGGAGAAGGTGGTCTTCCATCCGTCCGTTGTCGACAAGTTTTGTGTGAGTATTCGTGTATGTGTGCGTTTATGTTTGAATGCTTATGATTCCTCTATTAGTTGGAATCTTTAGTTGCGGGTTAGGGGCGTTTTTTTTTTCTCCTATAGGAACAACTTCCGCTGGACTTTTTGTAGGGTTTTACTACCTCGTCAGGGACTTGATGAGCATCAGTATTACATATGGGGATTGTTTTCTTCATTTTTTGTTTCTTCACCCACTGCCATTCCTCTATGACCGACCGTCAACGCCGCCATCGTCATAGTCCTTATGCCTAGGCCCCTTAGTCCACGTCCTGTTTTGATCGCTTTGTACATTTTTCCGTTTTTCACTGTTGATGTTGTTGTTGTTGATTATATGTGTGGTACTACGATGTCTGTCGCTTTTGTTTCGTCGTTGCTAGGATATGATATCAATGGCTCTTAACCCAAATACAATTACTCATCTAGAGAACCGGTAAAGACACAGTAGCGAAAACGAAGGATAACAAAAGGACGAGAGCAATAGAAAAAAAAGCGCAAAGTCTAAAGAAATATACTAAAGAAAAAAAAAAAAACACAAAATACTCGTATATCTACGTGTGTAGCAGCAAAACTACGACAAGGATGCGATCTGACATGGAAATTTCATTAGAAAAAGGCGGCCAGAACTTGGAATGGGCGTTCAAAGACATAACGCTATAGTGCACGTATTTTTTTTTCATTTCCTTCAATCTTCGTTATATTTTTTTTTTTCTCGTTTCGCTAAGAGTAGTTTTTTTCAAAGAACACGAGAAATACGGAGCGATGAAGGAACAACATCAGAAAAAAAACAACGATTTTCGCTAAAGATTTTCAGAATACAAGACAAAAAAAACGTCCACTTCGCAACAAGGATGGACAGAATAGCAAAAAAAAAAAAAAATAAATCCAATACATAGTCTACCACGATGCTGATGTGTCCTTGTGAATAGACAATCTGAGCAACACATATCAGAAGATACCACTACACACATCACACACACTCACATGACACAGAAATTTATAAAAAATAAATTGTTAGAATTTGCCAATGTTTTTGTTGTCAGTCCTGCCTCGCGGGAAAGAAACATCACCCCCTTAGGCGAAGAAGGACTATAATAAAATAACGACAGAAGAAAATAAAACACTCAAGTCATTTTCTGCGATGTCAAGTTGGTACCTAAATTTGTTTTTTTTTTGTTTCTTTTCATTTTTATTGAATGACCGAGTTCCTGAAAATCTTTATTTCTCATTTAATGTTTTTAAGCTTTAATGTGGACAGAAAGAAAGTGGAGTATATTTCTTTTAGTTTTTTTTAGTAATTACTTATTGGTTCTTATGGTTTTTTTTTCAATTAATTCGACAGCACTTTTTGTGCTTACCTAAATCAATAAGATTTTCTTAAAGTATTGAAGAACTTTTTTTCCAAATTGATATTTCTTGATATTTGTCTCGTTAAATGAAGTAAAATTTTACACTTTTTACTTCTGAGAGAGAAAGGCCAACTCGTGTAAAAGAACGTCTGCATAAGTAAAATCTACTTTCTATAGATACCTACTAATCAGAACAAATGATAGCTGGCGGAAGGACGTATAAATTAAGGTCAAAGTGGGTAGGTAAGGTACATATATAAGAAGTCTTTTTCCATAAAAAAATTATTGATAAATAAGAACGACAAACAGGAAAAATTAAAATTCAAAATTTTGCCATTGAAAACTTTATATTTTCTGATCCAAAGAGCAGTCACGTTCGGTGTTTTAAATATGTTAAGAGAGCCCAGAAGAATTATCTTGAGAAACGTAAACTTTTAAATGCTCTTTGATTCGTTTAGACAACGTTCCATAGGATTTTTAAATATAAAATCCGTTTCATTCCTTACAGGTTATAATTTATAAACTCCACTTTTCCTTTAGGTGTCAGTTTTTGTTTTATTTTATTGTTGGAAAGGTGGTTTTAAATAGCGAAGTTATTAATAGATTAATACTAGCTTTAAAAAAAAGGGAGAACAATGTTTAAAAACAACAACGCTTGGGAAAACCTTACGGTAAATTTTTCTTCGTTGATTCAAAAAATTAATGAGTGATTATATATGGGTTTGACCCACAGAAAAAAATAGATAAGGGTACCTATATGGAGCCGTTAAGGCAGGTACATTTTTTTTAAGTATTAATTTTAATTTATTGAAGATTTAATAATTCTAAAATTTGGGGGATGATGACTGTCATAGATTTGGATTTTTGGTGAATACATAACTTAAAGTTTTCTTAAATTTGAGAGGTAAATGACTCATTAAAGAAATATTATCTACTTTTAAGTATACTTAGCTTAAAATGAGAACGAATTTTGTTGCATGTTTAAGTATTTAAGAAACAAATTTATTTCCGCAGACAAGAAAAAAGTGACAATTTACAAAACCATTTTTGACCGAAATTACCAATTCATTCGAATTCTTGCTAGAACAAATATTTCATTTAAAAATTCTTAAATCAAGCCCTCAATATACATATGCAAAAATAAGAAATTTTAATTTTTATACTAGCAACTAAAAAATGGATATATTACATCTACCATACCAATCGATTTTTTTCTTATAAATGTTAATATACCTACATACAAAGAAAGTATTTTTATAAATTAATTTGGCATTTTTTTATTTTAACCCTTAACTACCTACCACCTATTGAATTTTCAAATCAAAATATTTCAATGTTTGCGTATCCTGTGACAGAGTGCATCCATGTACATTTTCTACTGATCAGCAACTATCGTTCCATGAGCTGACAGAGTCAAAACGTGCACGCGTTTGGGCTAGATTAGTTAAAATATTTCGGCAGCGGTCTCTGGGACCGCACGTAGGTGGTGATGTGATTTTTTTGATTTTATTTTGTATAGTTTTTTTAGTGTCAACAAAAATATAAGCGACAAAAATATTGAAATATTGCTACAGCCAGCGATTTGTGATGAGAAAAATATGCCAGAAGAGGATTGCAGTGACTTGGAACCTGATGTGACCTAGAATTCCGCCTATTTTGAAGAAAAAAATGTTCTGTAACTGTCATAAAAATTGTGAATGTTAAGGGGCTGCAATTTTGTTGAAGATTTTATTTTGTGTTAATTTTTTTATTTTTATATTATTGTTTTATCCCTTAATTTATAAGAATTAATACCGAGAATTTGAAGTTTTAAGTTCCAACTGGTACTGCGTCTCATTTTTTGAGCAGAGTCATTTTTTGTGCTAAAAGTGTTAATTTTCGAAGATTCTAAGAATATTACGAAATTTTACTATAAATGCAACGATATTTGAGTCTCTAAAATAAAAGTTAAGAGTCGTAGCAAACATTTATTCACTTTTGTATTTAGTTAAAGCTGTAAATTCTAAATTAAAGTAATCTAAGGGACTGAAATAGGTGGTAGGTGGTTAAGGGTTAAATCATATGTAAAAAAAATTATAGGACTGGCATCAAGGGAATAATGGCTGTCCACATTATTCCCTTGATGCCAGTTTTGGAAATATTTTATTTTTTGGACATTATTAACTTCCTTGGAATGTCCTCTTTGCGGGTTCCAAGAATTAAAATTTTTGTTTGTTTGATCGATAAGCCAGACACCAATGTCAATAGTTTTTTTTGAACATCACTCCCTTCATTGATCCGTTTACCAATAAATCCATAATGGTCAAAGTCCGCAGATTTTAAATAAGAAACTTCGTGTGATAAGAAGAGATTCGCACTCTATTGCTTGTTATAGAGGGAAAGTTTGGCTGAGCTCTAAAATCCATTCGGTGCGCATTTGCTGCAAAGTCATAAGTTCCAAAACTCAAATGAGAAAATAATAACAAAGTACCAAGTTTCCAAATGCATTACAGTGCAAAATGGACGTCAATAATTTTATTTATTTTAAAAAATCAATTCGCTTGAGCAAGGGTTGGGGTCAGAATCCCGAAATCCGAAAATCCAAAATCCCGAAATTTCTAAATCCAGAAATCTCAGAATCAAGAAAACCAAAGATCCCGAAAACCCCAAATCCCGAAATCGAAATCCCGAAAAATTATATAAAATGAAAAATTTGCCCAAATTTTAAATTTAAAAAAAATGAAAAATTTGGACAAATTTCGGAATTTCGATTTCGAAAAAATAAATTTAAGTACCTAAATGTGAACATAAAAAATGTTGTAAGAAAAAGAATTTTTCATAATATTATTTAATGTAAATCACTTTTGACTGTTACTTGCCGTTGTTATTTTTACGATTGACCATTATAGATAAAATGTATGAAAATAAAACAGTGCGGATCAGAGTGAAAACAGCAATTAAAATGAACTGCCATTATGCAAGATCAAATTCGCAACGTATTGTTGCAATGCATGTTTTTCGATAATTGGTCAATTCTCATAAAAGACAGCTATGTTATAATTATGGTGACTATATTTCTGAGAACAAAACCCGGGACGAAAGTGAAAAATTAAAATGTTTATGAAAAAATATTTATTTTTTCTTTAATTTTAATAAGATATTAAAAGAGGGAAAAATAATAGCAGGAAAAACAATATAAAAAACGAAATATTGAGTTTTTGAAACTTTATTAAAATTTCCAGAATTGATTTTTTGAAAATGTTGGTATATAATATTAGAACTTTAAAAAAAAAAATTCCCTAAAAATAGTGATCAAAATCAGTTAAACCGTTTTAAAGAAAACTGAACATGACAAAATTGTTCTATGTGAGGTTATCATTAAAAATCACATAATATATTGATCAACTGAATATTTTTAAAGCCACTTTTGAGAAACAATACGATTTCCCGAAAATTCTAAATAAATTTCGGAGTGAATGTACTCCGGTAGGTTACCAAGTTTAAAGAAAATTCACTTATACGTTCAGGCAGTATAGCCAATCGGACAGACAGACAGGTGAACAGAATTCTGAGACGCGCTTTTTATTTATTTTCTATCATTAGTATCATCGAAATGTCAAGTTTTTTTTTAAAATATCGCCAATAAAAATCTATGAAATTAATAAATTTTAAGCATTTTAAGGAACAAATTGAGACAGCAAAATGATTAGCTTAAGCCGAAATGTAGTTATACGAAAAAAGCATCGCGTTTGGATATAGCGGTAAGGTGGGATAAGAAAAAAACGTTAGATTTGTTTTTATATATTTAAAACAAGTGCGATTATCGACAAATCGCATGAGAAAAAATTTTCCAGGGAAAAAGTGCCCAAAAATGTGTGCGTCATTAAGGCCTGCCTTTAATATGCGTTGGTTCCTACTTATCTACGCACTTTAATTAAAAATAAAAATGAAAAACATGAATTTACTGCCTTCGAAAAAATTCCGAAACTTTAAAAAAATATTTACTTTTCCCGAGTTAACCAAAAACTTGTCATAAAATTTTGTGAACTGAAAAATTACTAAAAATAGTTATGACTTGGTCAACCTTTGCTGTTATGTATACCTACATGTACCTAGTTGTTAGAAAAAAAAATGTATAACAACTTTTTTGACCCTTTATTTTCCACTTGCCTTAAACTTATTTATTTCTTTAATTTATTAATATTGCTTTCAGCATACTGCAGCACTTATTACATGTTTAAAAGTATTTCTCGCCACTGACTATACCTACTCGTACCTACTTACATAGAGTGCTCCATCTTTTCTTTATAAGCTCCGCAAAAGTTAATTCCAACTAAAATTGTTCCGCACATTTCGGACATCTGTGATGACGATAAATCACCCCAAAGAAGCAATCCCCAATATTGTCGTGGCAAAAGTAACCAAATTTGGGTGGGTCTTTTTCGAGCGTTCGTCGTCGTTGTCCGAATAGTATAAAACCTTGACACACAAGTCACCCCACCAAACCATCACCGCTGTATCCACAGCCAGCATCATCATCAACACAACCCAAAACTATATCAAGTGCCTTGTGCGAGCACTAAAAAAAAAAAATGGTTGAAATCCAAAAACAAAAAGTGGGAGTTATACACAGGTCGACGGACATCACCCAGAAACTACGATGACCACTTGTCGTTGCCAAAAAAGGTATACCTATCCTTGAATAGACGTTCTGCTGTCTCCGCAAAGTGAAGAAAAAACATTTCAGCCATCAGGCAGGACGTGTCCACTAACGGGCCAAAGCTTGCCAATACTTAGGATGGGAATAGCAAATGACAGAACCAACTATGTATACCTATACGTATGTATAACTACAGAATACATATTTACCATTATCCTTACCCCTCTGCACCCCACAGGCCGATAAAGAAGAAAGGAGCCAACATTAGCGATGCCAACGGTAACAACGGCGACAGGACACGAAATTGTGCTGGCCGGCAACCGCAATGTCCACCAAAAAACTAAGACTAAGGGAAGAAAACCCAAAAGTCGTATCTACACCCTCACATCCTACATCCAAGGCCACATCTCCTGAATATTATAATGGAAAATGCCTGCACGTGAAGTCCTTTTTTTACTGTTTTATCAACTATACTCATATAGTTGGTATGAGTGGTTGATGGACACAGGTCCGAACCGAATCTGGTGCTGTCACTGGCGGTAACCTGGGCCCAAATTGAATATCAGTGTTATTTTGTATAAATCTTGATTATGAAAAAAATATTTTGTTTAACTTATTTTCCGTTGGTCTCGCTATTAGTCATTCATTGACCATAACATTTGACTTATTTGCTTTTTAGCAACATCAACAGTTCGTTTAGCGCCTAAAATATAATAAAATGTTGGCCCTATAAGTTTTTTTCTCTTTTCCAGGGCAATTTCCTTATATTTTTTTTACCCTTTATCATCACCCAATACACAAAAACCATCCGCACCAGCACACTATGTTTTAGCAGAAAATAAAACAAGAGGACGTATGAAATTTCATCAATTCGTACCCAAGGTACCCAAGACAGCTAAGGATAGATACCAACACCTCCCGGAGTATGTGCAGAACTTATATTCGCACCGACAAAGGTTGAAGAAAAGGCGCCACAACGACAACGCTTACAAGAAGAAATTGCAAGGAATCAAACCTGAACCAGACGCCTTCAAGAAAAACAACCGCCTTATAGGGAGAAATAAACCACTACCGGAAGTCATGATGATCAACAACACCGAGCTGACATCAACGGTTGACAAAGTGAAAGCCTTTGCCAACCACTTCGAGCAGAGTTTTACTCCAGCGCCATCAACAAATCCGGCCTTTCGGAACGAAGTGGGGACATCTATCCAACTGACTCAACAGCCAAATATGGAAATGGTGCAGTTTAATGCCACTTGCCCAGCTGATGATCCAAGGAACAACCAACAATTCTGTAATCCGGAGGAGATGGCAGATATCAATAGCACACTGAAACCAAAGAAGTCAACTGGCGTGGATGGAATTTCCAACTATATTCTGAAACGACTTCCGCAAGTTTTTATGATGGTTCTGGCAAGTATCATAAACAACTGCATCAACAACTGCTATTTTCCACAGAAGCGGAAGACAGTAAAAATCGTGACAATCGCCAAGAAAGGCGCTAACAACATGGTTTCCAACTACAGGCCAGTTTCACTCCTCAACAACATCAGCAAGATTCTCGAAGAAGTCATCCTCAGGAGACTCAAGAAATATTGTGGCGAACACAACATTGTCCCCGACATGCAGTTTGGATTCCGTGAAGGACACTCCACACTGCATCCACTACTGAAGTTCCAGTTCGACGTCACCGCAGCGCTCAATAGCCACCGAGCCACAGTTGGATGCTTTCTGGATGTCGAGAAAGCATTCGACAGCGTATGGATAGAGGCCCTCATTCATAAACTCCGACTCACTGGCATTCCACAGTCATTAACATAAATTTTATTTTCTTTTCTTTCTTCCAGAAAATTCTTCGTGGAAATCGACAACTGCAAGTCAACGGTAAGAGACATCAAGGCTGGAGTTGCCCAGGGATCGAAGCTCGGACCCTTCCTATACAGCCTGATGACATCTGACCAACCTGTGCCAACCAACTGTGAGAACCCTCTCTTTGCAGATGACTCCCTCACATATGCATCGTCAATATCGCCAGTAATAGCAGCCAGAAGAGTTGAAGCCCACACCAGCAGACTCTACGAGTATTAGCAGAAATGGGGAATCCGAATCAACACTTCCAAATCGGAATTGGTATGTTTCAGGAGGCCCGTCACCAATAACATCCGCTGTCGATCGGCGGCAACGATTCATGCCAAGAAGAACGCCAAATACCTCGGAGTCAACTTCAACGAGCTGCTGAGATTCAACCCACACTCTAGGTTAGTGATAACAAAGGCGAACTATGCATTCCACCGAGTCCATCCCCTCTTGAAGAAGAAAACAGGACTGAGTACACCAACGAAGCTGCTGATATACAAGCAGCTACTAAGACCAGCCATCAGCTACAGTTTTCCGGTATGGTTTACCATATCTAAGACTGCTATGGAAAAATTCCAAGTATTCGAGAGGAAGATACTCAGGATATGCACTGGATTACAATTCGATCATCAAAGACGAAAGCACTATACCAACAGGAGAATCTACGAAGAAGCGAACATCAAGCCACTGGACCAGTTCCTTGCACAAACTGCAAGGAAAATTATTACAAAAGTCGCCAGCCACCCTAACGCACTGATGAGAAGGATGACCACCCAGGAACGACATCCCGAACCGAGATATCTCTGTGGAATGGATATCCTAGAGAAAATGCCAACTGACGATGAAGCTTCCTTCTATGCTGGCCAGGAGTCAGCGTTCTACCGAGGCTGAAAGCCGACCCCATCACTCAACACTAACCCACCATCTGGACAACCGGGATTGAACAACCCGAGATGAACCTTGCCAACGACATTTAATTTTAAGCCAATTATATTATGTTAGCATAATTTGAGATATTTTGTCAATGTATATAGTTAGGCCCCCTTTGTGCCAATAATATGTATTTATAATCATTATATTCTAATAGTTTTAAGTTAACCAAATTGTATATATATAATGTTCAATAAACAAAATCTTGATCTTGAATTTCATCAATACCATGTGGATTCGGCATTAAACTGCAGGTCCGCTCGATTCCTGCAGATACGCACACAGGAGTGTTTGAGAGTTGTAAGTCACTAGGCCCTAGTTCTTCACGAGCCAGAGTTCATTCTCTCTTAACTCAAGTTTTACTTGCTTTCTTCGTGGTAAACCATTGAACACAACGAGTTTACATCGATAAAAAAGCATCACAGTTCACAGTCCGTTGTTTGTAATAGAAGAGTGATATTCGGATAACCGAGATAGATGCAGGTATCCGAAATAGATCCGGCTTCAGGATCAGATATCCAAACTGCCCAGATAATGTCATATCAGGAATCGGGATACTGTCGGATACCCAGATACAGATTCAGATCTGGATCCAGTTTGTTAACCTTAATTTTAAATGGACCATTTAAATTAGTCATTATGATTAGATTATACCAAAATTATTTCTAAACATTTTTTTCATATTTCATGATGGCAAAAGAGATCTATAAATTTCATTTATTAAACAGACACTTTCCAGATAGTTTTTAAACCTAACTGCTTTATTTAACTATCCGAGTATCCGGATATCCGAAAGTATCTGATACTGGTTGCGTATTATCGGATCTCAAATGTCTCATTCAAAAGTATTCGAATAGAATACTTGGATATCGGTATAGTTTGGGGATTCGGATCTGATTTGAAGCACTAATTTAAACGTCAGTGTTTGGCACAAACAGCTGATCTTTATTTTTTTTTTTTGTCATTCTATTTCTGGGCGATAAACGAATTCTAAAACTTGGCTAAATATTTAAATTTCATCTTTAGCTAAACCTGCCTTGAAAAATGGAAAGTTTTACCATGTTTATTCAATGTCTTGGAAAGTTTTGAGCACCTAAATGCGGCATTACACGAGTCACAAAATGCCATTAATTCTGTCATTTTTTACCAATTAGCTGTCATAAAAACGGATTATGACAATTTATTGATATAAAATGACAAATTTAATGACATTTTGTCACTAGTGTAAGTGCGGCATAAGAATCTAAAAGAGGGACATTTTGTCAAATACTAGTATGGTCCTTGAATTTATAGGAACTTGTTAGGCTTTTTTTTGCATTATTTTCTGTAGCTTTGTTTAGATGAACTTCACATTCGATTCGATGACAGAAAGTATTTAATTTTTCAGATGTTTTTTGTGGAGAGTATGGTTTTCTGGGATTCCTTCGTATAGCTGAGGTTGAATTTTACCTTTACTGACTGCGACAAGGCGTCCAACGAAACCAGTTTCCAACCTGTCGCGAACACAAATAACCCCAACGAAATGCTGGACCACGACATTTGGATGGGTTCAAAAACTGGACACTGTGGTCTGGGGAGGGATATCGTGCAAATCGTCCTTTCGAATAGCTGCCGCCTGTCCGTCGTTGTATAGTCGTTGTCGCTGCCTCTTTGTGTGTACCTCTATACCCTTTATTATTATCCTTCGAAGGATGTCACAAGTAAAAGTAGAAGGACCAAACGAAACTAGTTCGTTTATCGTTTATCGACACATACCTATATATACACAAACTTACATACATAGTTACAATCAAAGCAAAACATAGAGACATACCTTACTTATACAACATAAACATAGGCATGCATATAATACATGTTTCAAGGAGTAAGTATAGGTATTTACAGTTTGCCGAGTCAACTAAACTAACGGGGATATAAATGAGGGTCCAAGAGAAGTATAGGCATCAGCAGCAGAAGGGGTAAAGCAGAAAGCAATAGCAACATTCATAGAAAAAGGGGTTCCTGTGTGCGGCCGACCAACATCAAATAACTTCAGAAACTATTTCGCTCCTCGGATGTCCTTTCTCGCATCTCACAGCAACATCAGCACTATACAGCATATATAGAAACTCTTTACACACAAACACACAGGCAGAAGTCCAGCGGTACAGCTTGGGAATAATTTATCTGTACAAGACATACATTAGGCACATAGATAATGGTGGCTGCCGCTGCCACCGATGTTACCACTCTACCACCACCCGGCCTCCTGGTCAGTCTCAGTATACTCTTCTATACATCTTGTAGTTTTTCGGACCACCATCCGGGCCTCATCTCCCGATAATTGTATTCCGTAGCGAACATCCGCATATTGTTCTTATGCCGAAACCAAGCCGACAAGAGCCGAGACTAAGGCCCAGCGAAGGATGTTCTCCTTGGTCCTTATACCATCCGCCATCGTCGACTTGGACGCTGTAGTCGACCCGTTATGTATGTATACGCTATATCGATGTGAATAGGTATAGAAATTTTCGCCGCAATGGTCATGTTATATGATGGCCGACAACGAAAAGGCTGCGACGGCTGATTATTTTCTAAACTTACCACCACCACCATTTTACTAATACAGCTTCCATCAGGACCGTTTTCTCGTCTTTTAAGCCCCATACTCTCAACGGCCCCTTTCTACATCGCTCAATTGGTCATTGCGGATGACACTCTAGATAGGCGAAGGGGTCAGTGCTTATACCTGAGCCTGGACCATAACCATGTACAATTGTATACATACCCTTAGCTATACACATTTAAGTTCCAATCTACGAATACGGACAAAGTTCCTAACTCAGCTGGAATTTTTCACGTACACTTAAGATCTCTCAATTTGCGTGGGCAGAGGGATGCTTTAGTAAGAGGGGGGTTTTGAGATGGGTTGATGTTGGGAGGTGGAGGTTTTGTGGCAGAGTTACTCTCAGCCTTAAAAGGGGGTTAATGGTATTGAATATTCAATGCTTAGATATGGAGTGTTGGTACCTAAACATAAGCATTTGCCCCGCGCATCGTAGTCGTCGCTATGACCATAGTCATTGTCCTCGTCGTCGTTTATTTCCAAAGGATAAGAGAAATGCTTGTGATAAAAATCATCCGGAATTTAAATGAAATAAAAGTAAATAATGACAAAGATGTAATAATTTTAAAAACAATTTGTAGATAGGCCAAGAACCAAAGGGATGTTGTGCATGGTATATGGGTACATATAGATATACTCAAAGTCTAGAGGTATATATGTACCTAGTCAAGGACTTGAAGCTAATGAAGCGTAAATGAATTTATACCAGGTATCAATGTATTGTATACTATGTGTGTTGGCACTTTTATTTTTTTATATAATATCGTAAATCGGTTGACTTCACAAGGATGTTACAAATGCAAGGGCTTATTACAATTTAGTTTTGAAATTTCAAAAAAATAAATCCTTTTTTTTTTATTCGGTTGATTTTACCTTCGAAGTCTGGAAGAAAATTTGTGTTGTTCAAATAGGAAATATATGTATAAAAATACTTTAAAATGTCATTACGAAGTATAGATTGTCAGTCAGAAAACAAACTTCTGAAATGCTATGTTGTTTCATATCTAAGGAATTCACTAGACAGAGATTTCGAAAGGATCGGTTTTTCCCAGCGCTTTGTTTAGATCATTAACTTAATATATTGGCATGGGAAAGTACGGTGTGGACCATTAAAAAAGCTTCTTCCAGCCCACTTGTCTCCAGTTTTGAACATCAAATTTTTGAGGTCCTCTTCGGCTGCATGAAATTTGGTCCCAAACAAAATATGATAACAACAAAAAATGTATTAAATTCTGTAAATCGGGTTCATTTTTCATGTTTTGGGCGCTCTTCTTATTTTTTTTAATTTTGGGTTAAAAATGGCTCCTCTTCCAACTGTAGTTGTTGCCTTGGCTTATGTACTAGGGCTGGCAACGAGACCGAGACTAGTCTCGAGACGAGACTACTTTAAAAGCACCCGCGAGACGAGATCGTATTTTTGGTACCGAAATTCGCCGAGAGTCTCGCTGGTCTCGCCGTTCTCGGTTTTCGCTAGAAGAAATATTTTTTTATTTAATTATGTTTTAGTAGGTACTCATGTTCAATTTTTATAATATTCATGCATTTATAATATTTTGCGAAATATAAAATATTCTATGCCCGTTAAAATATCGAACCAGATATGTACATAGTTTTATACTCAGGTACACTGCAAAAATCCAGACAAAAATACGTATGCATTTCGGTGGAATAGAAATCACTCATTTTTCAGACTTTGTTTTACCCGCCGGAAAAAGGTTTTCCGATTTTATTTTTTGCTACAAAAAGTAGATTTTAAACCTTTTCCACCTATTCCAGAAATTTTCACATAGCTTGAGTTGTTGTTGCGTCAGCTGACAGCAGAAGTTTTTTAACAAGGGATTACAACAACACAAACCTATCCGGATAGCTTTGGATAGTTAGGCGAACGCGCACATTGTTTTATGAAACAACACAGGCAGCCGCCAAAAGTAAAATGTTTTAAGTGGCGGAGACCAACATGGAGAAATTAATATTAAACTCGTATCTTCGGTTTTCAAATGTCATTTGATGTGCAAATAAAGTAAAAATCGAAGATAATGAAGATACAAGTTTAATATTAATTTCTCCATGTTGGTCTCCGCCATTTAAAACATTTTACTTTTGGCGGCTGCCTGTGTTGTTTCATATTAAAATTTTCACGAGAAAAGGCGAGACCGAGATCGAGACGAGACTTGGTTAGGCGAGACCAAGACCGAGACCGAGACGAGACTGAAATTTTTCGATTTTGACGAGACCGAGACGAGATTAAAAAAAGTGTCGCCTGGTCTCGTCTCGTTGCCAGCCCTATAATGTACACATATATTTTAGGGGGTATTTTTTGCTTTTGGCTAGACCGTTTTGAAATACGCATAAAATGCGGAAAAAACACGGGTGTATTTTGTATAAGTTAGACCAAAGCAAGTAAAGAAATTGTGACACGGAAAAACTTAATAGGTATGACATGTTATAGCTTTCTAAAAAGCTAGAAGTCCATCATTTAATTTGCTTCAGGTTTGGCGTTATTTTTACTGAAAAGTTTTCGAAAAACTCAAAGATAAAAATAACAAATGTCCAACCGATACCTATAGTCTTTACATTAACCAAACCGCTGGTCACACAAGCTTCGCATGCTTGTTTCGGTTGGAAAATGCACTTTTACAGTTGAATTGATTTACTAAATACATTAAAAGCTCTACTTGCTGACATTTCCAAATAGCGTAATTCCCTTAAAAATACACATTTTCAGTACCAACTTTTTTTTTGCTTATTTCGTATAAAAAACTTCCTAAGCACGGACACTTTGTTTAAAGGTAATTTTTCCATCAACAACAGAAAAAGCAGATAGACCTGTCTTTAGTTCTAACTTCTAACATCCGATTGGAAGTTCTTATAATTGGTCTGATTGTTGAAATCATAAATATTGACATTTCTTCACGTTTTAATAAAGACTCCGAATCCAATCGATTTTAGAGATTGGTAGTGCTTGTACGTAAGTTCGTTAGATTTTTTTCGTCGACAATATCTCGAGAGCAAAAGAAGATAATAACGTCACAATGTGCAAAAAGGGTTTTCAAAAACATTCAATCAGCAGTTTTCTTATCACAGAAATTTCAAAAAAAAATGTTTCACGTCCCGTATATCTTGATAAAAAATAATGCTTTCGACTTCGTTTTGATTTCTTTGTATATCTACACATCTATTGACGTAATGAAGATTTTGTAAGATTTAAAAAAAAACTGATAAAAAAATGTTAAGTATATATTTTTGGCTGTGGCTATTTTGATTGTATACACAATGCCATGGTTGGTAATTGTTAAAGTTTGTAAAAATTTTCAACTGACAATTTTTTTTAAGACAGCAAAAAAATATTACAAAAAACTATTATAAATTGTTCCAAAATGTTTTTCGGCTCGAAGATCTCGAGAACAAACAAGGAAATTGACTTCAAGGTAATTTTATTTTACAGATACATAATGCCGTAGATAAGCAAAAAAAACTGCAAAAGAAATTCTTGAAAATTGTTGAAAAAAGAATATTCAGAGCAAATTGCCCAATTTTGGTCTTTATTTAATTGCGCACCTGATAAGATTTTCGAAGAAAATGAAAGTTGCGTAATCTGCCTCACAGGTAAATCTAATTCGCAACTTATCTCAAGATATCGCGAAGAACTTTTTACGCCCCCTTCTTCAAAATGGCGTCCAAATGGAGGGCTTTCAACCCCGAAAACTCGTTTTTACAAAAAATAAATTCGTCTTGTATAAAATTCAAGGTAAATGTAACATTTCAATGGACAACTTCTGTTATATTGCTTGCTGAAAAGATATATTATATTATATATTATATGTTTTAAGAAATATATTCTCTGAATTTATCTAATACTAATGCCATAGTTAGTGAATTGACGATTAATCGGTTTCAGTATGCTCTGATATTTTTTTGGGTAGTTATAAAACCTTTTAATTTCGTTGAAGCTCGTATACGTAATTAGGTATGTATGTCCTACTGCATTCTAGGGAAATTAAATGCCTTGTTATGGTTTGCGAATGGAACATTCGCTTGCAGTCCAACGATATGGCCTGCAATTCCGTATTTCGGTTAGCGACTTGATTTTTCGACGAAAATTCATTATCTTTAGAAATACTATTTTATTTTTTTGCGACAATTATAAAACTAAAATAAAAAATGTTATTTTTTACAAAAAGAAAACAATAAATGTAGTCCAAGCAAATTTCTAGAAATAGGTTCAGAAAAGTCGCAAGAATTTTAAAAATGGTCAAGAAAGCCAATTTTTAAAAAAGTCGTCTCAAAAAGGGGTCAAAATGCGACTAAAGTCGCACAGTGGCAACATTACTTTGAACTGTTTTCTTTAAAACCGAAACTAGGTATATTGAATGGCGCAGGGACATAAGGCCCAGGGACATAAAGGCCAAATTTTATTTTTGGGCCTTATGTCTCACTTGAGTGGGACATAAAGCCGAAATTGAATTTGGGCGTTAAGTCCCACTCAATAAGAATTTCCAAATGATAAAACTTGGGACATTTCAGGACCAACAAAGTTTTTTTTTATTAATTAAACATAAAATTACAATTTTAGTTTTAGAGGATTTGATAAAATCAAAACCCACAATTTTGATGAATTTAAAGTTTCTTTAAATCCAGATTCTTTGAATGCAAAAGAAACTTTGCATACACTCAACCTCGCACTTACTCCAAATCCTATAGTGGGCCAAGCAGGGGGGTTGCAGAGGGGCAGCATGCCCCCCTTACATACCTCACTGTTTATACGCGCCGTTTAAACAGTGAGGTATGTAAGGGGGGGACATGCTGTCCCCAGCACTCCCCTGCTTTGTACACTATAGGATTTGGGGTAGGTGCGAGGTTGGGTGTATGAAAGGTTTCTTTTGCTTGGTGCTAGACCCCTCCACTCTCTCATTGTAAAAAATGATTGCATAAACCCTCTACAAAAACCGCTATTATTTTGCGGCGCCTGAGTTCTCATAATCGTGCCTTTTGTTTTTCCTAATTTTCGTTCAAATAGAACACCAAAAAGTTATTGTTTAACATTGTATTGAAATGCGAAATCTTTTTACTGTGCTATGCTTCCTAAAAATTTGGGATTTATGTCCCATTTTTAACAAATAAAATTTGGGGCTTGGGTCTCACTTGAGTGGGACTTAACGCCCAAATTTAATTTCGGCTTTATGTCCCACTTTGCAAGTATTGAATCGGAGGCGGCGAAAATGGGTTTGGCTGTTAATGAGGACAAGACGAAGTATATGCTATCATCGAGAAAGGAATCTCAACATCGTCGGCTCGGGCAAAACGTCACGATGGATAGATACAACTTCGAAGTCGTCAAGGACTTTGTCTACCTGGGCTCCACTGTAACATCGCAAAATGACATCAGCGCAGAGATCAAACGAAGAATTACTCTTGCCAATCGCTGTTTCTTCGGGCTAAGAAGGCATCTAAGTAATAAAGCCCTCTCTCAGAGAACCAAGGAGACCTTATATAAGACCCTAATCATCCCGGTCCTGCTATATGGGGCAGAGGCATGGACCCTGTCAAAAACGGATGAGAATCTGCTTGGGTGCTTTGAAAGGAAGATTCTTCGGGTGATCTTCGGTCCAGTCTGTATCGATGGAGTATGGAGGAGAAGATTTAATAACGAGCTTTACGGGCTTTACAGCGACGTCGACCTGGTCAAGAAGCTGAAAATTCAGCGGCTGAGATGGCTGGGACACGTGGAGCGTATGGACACCAACGCACCAGCCCGACGAGTCTTCGAATCTACCCCTGACGGTCTGCGCAGCAGAGGAAGACCCCACCTTAGGTGGCGCACACAAGTGGAGAACGACCTCAACCAACTTGGAGTGCGTAATTGGAGGCAGAGCTAGCTAGGGACCGAGCTGGCTGGAGGGGCTTGTTGGTTGAGGCCGTAGTCCATCCTGGGCTGTGAGCGCCATCTAAAGTAAAGTAAAGTAAAGTAAGTAAGTTATGTCCCACTCAAATGGAAAAAGGTAATCAAGTAGACGTCCTCTTCACAGACTTCATTAAAGCATTCGACCGAGTTCATCAATGTTTGCTTTTACAAAATCTATTGAATTTGGGGTGTAACAGCTCTTTTCCTAGTTGGTTAAAGTCGTACCTTTCTAACAGGAAGCAAATTGTTGAAATAAGTGAGCATTATTCTAGTCCTATTCATGTGGACTCAGGTCTTCCTCAAGGTAGTCACTTGGGCCCATTGCTCTTCCTACTATGCTACTATGTAAAAATGATTTACATTTAGTTTTTAAAAACACCCTCTGTCTGATGTTTGTCGACGATGTACAAATTTCAAATATAGATAAAGACTTTCTCCTTGATTGGTGCAGATACAACCATCTTGAATTAAACTTCTCCAATTCCAAAATTTTCAATGCAGATCACATAATATCATTATTTTTACTTATAAATTCGGTAGTGAAGCTCTTTTAAGAGTTTGTTTAGTAAAGGATCTCGGCTCGGTGTGCTCGTCGACTCTAAATTAGACATTCGTGCCCATTTTGACGTTATAGTTTCCAAAGGGAACTCAATGATAGGCTTTCCAAAACAAAACGCAGCTGATTTGAAAGATGTTTACACACCTAAAACATTGTTTAATATCATTCGTACTGCCATATCTTATATACTGTTCCATAATCTGGTGCCCATTCTACTCGAATAAAATAGTAAGAATCGACCAAATTCAAAAAAAAAATTCACACGATTTGCACTTCGAAATTTGAATTGGTCAGCTGATATGCCGAATTTTCTTTCAAGATGTGCCCTATTTAGTATGAAAACACTTGAAATCAGAAGAAATGCTCAGAGCATAATCTTAATGAAGAATATTATTTCAAATCGAATAAATTCTATTAAGTTACTCAATTTTCTTAAATTATATGGCCCAGAAAGAATAACACGAAATAGATGTGTATCTAATTTTTTATGACTCACAGAACTAAAAATGGACTTAATGAGCCCATTTTTCGTTCATTATCGAGAATCGCTATGTCTTGTCCAGGAACTTGTAGAACATGTTTTTTATGTCGTGTCATCTCTCTCCTCTGCGGGGGCATATGAGGCTTTATGTTGGGTAATTTACTTTCGAAAGCGAGTAATCATACTTTTTAAACCAACATTTTCGGCCAATTCTAAAGTGTCTAACCTTTAACACCTCATAAATTAGTAGACAAGCTCCGTGAAATTTTATCAATCAGAGCTTTTAAGATTCACGCCAAGATTTATACCAGCTGGATCTAGTATGTAAAGGGTCTTTCAAAAGACATAACAAGTGGAAGTACAAGTTTAATAAATATCTACAGTACTTACACGTACTCGTGCACATTTTGAAAACAATTATGCTGATTAGTAACCAACACAAATAAATATAATTCCCCCGAGCAGTGAGTCGAAATATAAAATATCTAAAAATTTTCAGGCAAAAAACATAAACAACCCTTTTAATCAAACCTTGAAAACCCGCAACAAAGACAAACTTATGTCCTTCTGTATGATTGCATCAAATGAACACAATATTAACATGACACTTTAATAATACACGCTGATATATTCCGCGGCACGCATTTCCTCCAAAAAAAAAAAAAAACAAATCCTTTTCATCAAACATTGCACAACACAAAGTAGCACAAAGGTACAAACGAAAATTCATAAAGAAAACAAGAATATAACAGTGAAACGGTAAAAATAAATTATTTCGTAAAGGATTAAAACTAATGTCCGTCCATTATGAAAATGATGTCTGGATGTCGCTGCAAACAATGGCGCTAGACAGACAGACTCAAAGCATACTATATCCTGTTATTTTCCCGCCATTAAATCGCCGCCGGACATTCAATGGAAATGCATCCATCCATCCTTTGACTGCATCAGCATGTTCAAATGATGAGAAAAGGATTCAAAATCCTGTCTTTAAACCGCGAAGTTAGAAATCATGTCACGTAGATGACGTAGTCGTCGCGCCCGTGTGTGGATTGAAGGACAAACAAAAACTGCTAAAAAAAAAAAAAAAAAACTCCAATCTCCTAGCAACAACAAACCGAACAATCGAGGACGATAAAGAAGGATATTTTATCCTTTCGTTTTGACATATTCATTAGCATGTTTATATAGTATTATGTTCTTTTCGCCGTCACTTAGTATCCCGCCACCCATGGCATAGATATAGCATAGCAAATGCGCTTACCTGCATTCCATGGTTACCAGTTACCGCATAACTCTTACAGAAGGATCACTGTGGTAAGGAAAAGGGGTTGCGGCAGAATATATTCCGTCCAACCCTGTCATTTAAGGACACCAGGCAATTAAATTAGTGATTAGAAAATATTTCTCGTCTCGATGTTACCTTGAACGTGCAAAAGGATATATTTTCCCGCGATACGCCAAGAAACGGATTACCGGGATAGCGCGACGACCCTTGTCTCAAACTTGACAGTTGATGCGACTTTTCCGCTCGCGTTCTGAGAACGCCTCATGCTCCTTTGTGTAAAGGACCCTGTCAGAAAGTGCAAGTTAATTTAGAAGCTTGATTTATTCGTTGTGAAAACATGCAATGGAATAGCAGCCCAGCTACTAGACAACCCATGTCTTGTTTTTTTTTTTTGTTCTTATTTTTTTTGTTTTTTCTTTGACATTTTTCAAAGATTGTCTATGTCTGATCCATACGACAAGGACGATCAAAACAAAGACAATCGTAAATTTAGAGTAAATTGCTGCAAGGATTTTGAACGCACCACTGCATTTGGGTTGGTTTAATGCAAAATAAATCCTTTCGGGTGTAATTAAGTGTGTATAGTGATGTTTTCTTTGGTTTTCTTATAAATATGGGGTTGAACTTGGCGAATAGGTCAGAAGATGGGTCTGTGATGTTTATACAATTAATTTCAACTGTTTGGCTTAGTATGGAAAAAGTGGTAATATCAATACCAGTTTTAGTATTTTGGGTTAAATTTTCTTCAAATAAAATCTTCATAACAATCCTTAAAGAACTAAAGAATGGGTACTATACACACGTACAATGTACTTAATGACAATTGACATACAAGAAATTTTTAAGCTGGTTTTCGTTTAGGAGTTTTTCTGCCATAAATCATATTTTTGCATCAACCTGCATTGCTAGAAAATATATTGAAAAAAATAAGGAACTATTTTTGTGCTTCATTTATTTCAAACCTGACAGACAGGCTTTAATATGATGTGTATCAACTTAGCAGGTCACTTTTTCCGTTGCAGATTAAAAAGTATATAGTAATTAGTTGCTACTTAATTGATAATTAGTTACGCAAACAAAATTAATTTGCTCTGTTGGTTTGTAAAAAAATGAGTGTCCTGCTAAGTTGACGTCAACTTAGCAGGTCAACTTTCTCAAAAATAGAGATAAACGATCCGGGATTGGATATATGTATGTATATTGAGAACTTTGAGAACTACTTAATTGCTAATTAGTTACGCAAAAAAAAAAAATAATCGCTGTATTGTGAATTAACTTGTGGGTAATTTTATTCTGTCACTGATAAACCGGTCCTTATCTTGTCTTGCAAGAGGCAATATCCCTGACATGTTTTTAAGGGTTCACTTACTTATACAGGGAGTGGCGAAATGGTTAGTGTGTTGGAGATCTAGGTTCGATTCTTAGCATCGTCTACCTAAAAAAAATGTTTCTACAAACTCCGAGCTAAAATGGTTTACAATTTTTTTTTTTTTTAGAATTAAATGCCAAAGAGTTATAGCATTTCAGAAATCGCAGAAATGGCAGAAATCGGTGTTTAGTAATGGACAATATTTAAAGAATCGAGATATCAGCACTCAATATTCCAAAAGCTGGTTTATTCTAATTTATCTTGATCAAAAAAATATCGAAAAGTCAATTTCTTTTACATTGACTACATTCTTACAGTCTTTTAATTGCATATTGAAAGTATTGCAGTCTTTTGACTGCATGAAGTCTTTTCTACTTCAAGCATCCTCTTACTTTTTCAAGTCTTTGAACTGTTTGATGTCTTTTAATTGCTTGAGGCCTTTTCGCTTCTCGGAGTATTTTAACCTCTCATCTAGTAGTAAATAGTCAAGTATTAATGAGTTAGGTATATATCAAATGCTTTCATCACAAAACAGTGTATATTCTGCTCATATTGGATTTATATGTGGAATGAAATCACATGTTGCACAACGAATAACACAATGGTGATTATCTATTTGTTTTCCAAAGTCATAAATCCATATCTTCCCTATACCACTTAATGCCACTAATTGCTCCAAATTGCTTTCACTAAAGTTACAAAATCATCCAACATAACGTGAAGCCAGATATAAAAGTAAATAAAATCAGTTTTATTACAATTTTATTCTCCTTTTTCAGTTCATAAAAAAAAAACCAAAAAAAAATAAAAGTAGGTACACGAAGCGAGACATTTATCGTATAGCATTTTATTTCTTTCTTTACTTCCATTGGAGCTTTGAAAATATCAACCCTCCTCTGTGTCATTATAAGATGTGAACACACCAGACGTAGTTTGTAAGGATACAACGATATAGGTACTCCCCATGGCAATATTTATGTTAACACTTTTTATTTTTTTTTTGAGTAAAAAAATCGAGTTTTATTTCATGAAGTGAAAGTTATGCCATGAAAATATCTTTTTTGGAAAATTTTTTATAACGATCATACCAATTGAAAAGGATTGTATAGATACGGGTTCTTAATACTTCACCCATTAACCGTTGCAACATTAACATTTCGAGGTCAAGAGCACACGAAAACTTTGGTATGGAATTTCAGTTTATTTATTTATGGATGGCTCAAGTTGAAATCGAAAGGATAGTTCCTGTTGTACATACTATTTATATAGGACTGGTGTTTGGAGGTGTTTGCAAAATTGATATAGGTAATTACATTATTCCTACATAATATAATAATAATCGTATAATTATCACATAGTTAAAAGGGAGCAAGGGTCAGACACTGTCACTGAATATTAAATCTGAAACGTTAAACGTGTATGGGTACATCTCTATGATTATTATGATAATTCAATGTCTGATTAATAAATATCTAAATACAACCGATTATTTGAATATAATTTATGTATATGCATACGTATTCGATTGATTTAAATTAACAATACCATGTTATACCTTTTTAGAAATTAAATTTTAAATTAAGTTATGTTAAGGAATAGTTTTTGAAAAATTAATTTTCAAACTCGAAATTTTGAAAAAAAAAAAATAAACTTTCAAATTAATTTTTTTTCAAAATTTTATGTAATAAGGTGTTTTATTTTCAAAATTCAATTTTCTTATTAATTTCTAATAAAAAACAGAAAACCAGATCCACAAATGTCTTTTAGTTTTTGAGAAAATTGAAAATAACGAAATCTACTTTACTACTTAATTTGTAGAAATAGCATCTTTTGAACTACAAAATAACGGATGGAAGTCGAATTTTAGGAAAACTTACTTTTGTTATTTTCATTTTTCTCAAAAACTAGACTACATTTTGACATCTAGTTTTCAGTGTTTGACTAAAAGTTGATTTGAGTATTGAATATTAATAGTAAAAATACCACTTAATAACGTAAAATTTTGAACAAAATCAGTTTGAACATAATTTTTTAATTTTTTTTTTTTCAAAAAATTAAGTTTGAAAATTAATTATTAAAAAACTGTTCACTAAAAGAACTTAATTTATAAACAAAATGGAAGCATTTCTGGCTTAACAAAAAAGTATAGCATGACGTTTTCACCGTTACCGTTGTTTTTTTAATAATTTTTTTTTTCTGTATTAAGTCAATTATTTTAGAAAGTTTCTCCTCCTGTTATTTTCAATTTTCTCAAAACCTAAAAGACATTTTAGCATTGGGTTTTCTTTTTTTGACTAAAAATAAATAAGAACAAAATTAGTTTGAAACTTTTTTTTTTTCATTTTTTTTTTCAGAATTCCGAGTTTAAAAATAAATCAAAGAAGAGATTTCTGGCTTTCCAAAAAGATATAGCATGACATTGTAAATTGTACCGATGTTTTTAAATATTTTTTTTTTGTTTAAAGTCAATTTTTTAGAAAATTGCCTATCCTGCGTAAACGCCCCCCCTCCCATACGATTTTTTTCTTGTCTTAACTCAACTTACTCACCCCAAATTTTTGGTTCACCCTGTATACATATATATTTGTAAAATAGTAGCAAGTATATTGCAGTTCTTTTAATAAATAGCATTTGCAACACTCTAATATATAAACTCATATGTCAAATAAAATCAATTGACTTTTGTGAAGAACCACTGAGCCAGGAAGTATTTTACCCAAAAATACAAAAAAAATTAACTTTGTTTTTAAGTACAGATGAAAATGCATCGTTCAGTAATAAATTGACCCTTTCTCATACCCTCTCATGTGAAGAGGCCCAACGGTAAAGGAGCAAGCTCGAATTCATAACATTTTCCTTTGGAATAAAAAAAAGGATCAACTGGTACAGGAAATGAGTTGATATTGATGCTGCGGTTGTCCTTGTCATGACTGACAGGGGAAGCACCTTATTTATTTGAATGTTTTTAAAAGTAATTTCCGCCTCTTCACTTGTACGATTGATTTGAGAATATTTACGAAAAAAAACTTTATTCCTTTTTCGCTACTCTGTGTGAAATTTGGCGTTGGATTGATCACACAATACTAAAGGCCGATAATATCGACTAAGCACTCATTTGATAGGTAATTAAAAGTACTAGAAATGACTTTATGAGCATTATCCCAAATAAGTCAAAGGTAAGCGAGTTATCTCAAGTAAAGTCGCACCACCGCCAAAACGTGATGCATAGGCGAACTTTGACTTCGCTTTAACTTAAAAGCGAAGCAACGCATAGTTGTCTTTTTTATCTTCTTTTGTAGACAATTTAATTCTATATGAGGTTTTAGTTTGACATTTTGTTGTAAAACAAAATTGAAAAAAGTTATTCGATACAAACCAAACGAATCTCTTTTTAAAAATGGCGGCTCTTTCCCAACCCCAAAAATCCCGAAAACTCGGTTTTATACTTAGGAGCTGTACCCAAACAGATACCACTAGTAAAATGTAGTCCATCGAAAAATACAATTTGATTTCCTAATTTGACTGAACTAACTCTGGAATCACCCAAAAATCTTATGCTCCAAGTTTGAAGAAAATCGTTTCAGTGGTTTATGCTGTAGGTCGAAATACAAAAAGACAGACATACAGACATACAGACAAACAGACAGATAGAAAGACAGACAGACGGAATTGCGGGACCCACTTTTTTCGTGGTCTCTATCATCGTAATGTCATGTTTGATTGTTATCTCGAGTTCGATTTTTTTTATACGAATCCAAAACTTGCCCTATTCCTATATGCAAGTAAAAATTGCTAAAAACTTTCAAAATAAAAAAATTTGGTTTGTATTTCATCTTATTTATACCATTGAACCAAAATTTTTTTGTTTCTTTAATTTTGTCCAGGATCGGTGCGGGGCCCCTAGAATTGCGGGGCCGCACAATTAGGGGTGAAAAAGTCAAGACAAAAATTGCAAAAAATTCTATTTCTTATCTACAACGGATAACTGTTAAGTCTGAAAACATTTTTTTTGTGTTCAACCAGTTTAACATGGAATAAATGACCTCCAAACTTGAAAGTGAAAAGTCATTCTTTGATCTGGTGCGTTGAAGTTTTTTAAAAAAATAATTGTTAAAATTTTAGGTGAAATTGAAAAAAAAAAATGGCATATGTTCGTGAAGGTATTTACTTTTATAAATCTGTATTGAAATTGTCTTAATGCTTGTTTGTTCAATAAAAAAATTGTGTTATTCAAAGAACAAAAAAAAATTGGCGCAAAATTTTAGACGATTTAGTATGATGTTAAAACATTTTTAGTATGATGCTAGGTTAAAAACAGACTTTTCCCAATTTTAAACGAGTTAGGATCATATTATCTTTTTAACATTTTACTAAAGTTAATATCGCCAAATGCCTATTTTATCTTTTTAGTATCATACTAAATCCAAGTGTCACTTTGGCAGCTACAATTGCAAAAATGGGTTGAACTGTCACTGTTTTAGGCGCGTTCAGCTAGGAAAATAGGTTAAGTATGATACTAGTTAAAGATGTTTAAAACTAAGAATATTTTAGTAAAGAGTTCCAAAGTTAGAAAATTGTTAAGTAGTATCATGCTAATACCTTAATATCAGGCTGTTTGAAATTTTGCGCCATTGTTTTTACCGTGTTTGTTTTGGAAAATCTAAATATGTGTCTAAGGTTGCTTTAGAAAAAAATTATCTGTTTTGGATAGCTTTGAATGTCTACTTTCTGGAAATAATATAAGATAAACCTCGCGAAGATTTGCAAAGCCCTTTTTTGCCCACTTTTTAGGAAAAGATTTTTGCGTCAGTTCAAAATCAGCCAATTTTGATTTAAAGATTTTTTTTTGTCGAGAAAATGCTACAAACTTATTTTTTGTAAAATTACGTTACTTTTCTACATTTATGAACATTATAGATGGAAACAGATATTTTCCAGGAAGATTAGAATTTTTCACGTATGGAGTCGATCCACTGTGGGCCGTATGCGGTGGCACACACGGCACATAGTCCATCGCACTAACCATCATGCCACGGCAAATACATGGGTGATTTTCATAAGATGCGATAAAAGTCTAGAGGGGCTAGTAGGTTGAATGTAGACAAAAAATATCGTATCGGAGGGGGAGTCCCCATAAAGTGAAATTGAAATTGAAATTTTTTTGAAAATTTTAGTAAAAAACACTTTTAACACTTTTCAACAATTTTTCATTAAATTGATTAAAATATGCTGATTCGTCTTAGAGAAAAACGGAAATAATAAAAGTAGGCAAGTTAAATTTTCTATTAGCTGCTGAAACCATCTAAGAAAATTATTTCCGCCGCAAGTCGTTTTCGGGGCAATTATCCATCCCTGGGTTTTGTTGGGTGCTTTTGGGGTAAATGAAGAATGTCTACGATTTAAAAATTAAAATTTGGTTGCACAACGGCTCATGAAGAACCAGGGCCTAGTGACATACAACTCTCAACCATTACTGTGTGCGTGTCTGCAGGAATGGAGGGGACCTACAGTTTATTGCCGAATCCGAACGGCTAGTGAGCGGCACTTTTTTATGACAGGAGATACTCTTGGAGGTGACAAATCCTTCCTCGCAAGAGGTAGTAGCCCTGATAAAAAAAACTTAAGGTGGAAACGGCTGGTATTGAACCCAGACCTCTGGCATGACAGTCCAACGCATTAACCATTACGCCACGGGCTACTACATGTCTACGATTTAGAATAATTTAATATTAACTCACCAAAATGATGAATTAACTTTCGGTTAACTGAACTTATGTTTTATTCTAAAAGTTTATTAGGTACGTTGGCATGCTTCCTGATGAACTTAAAAACTGCTTCTTAACTTAGCTGTTTTGTTTACCTTACATATATCTAGTCAAGTCAGCTGATTCTGGTTTAATTCGCCTACAAGAAAACTGGAAAATGTACAATTAATCATTGCAGGCACAAGATATGATTCTATAAGTATAGATATTAAAATAAGTATCAATCTCAAAGAAAATTCAACAATTATTAAAAAAAAAAAAAAAATTCTTAAAAAAAATCTAGCTACTTTGACATTTTGTATCTTGCCAGATTTTTACTTTAAAAATCTTTAAAAGGATAAAGTAGATGTGCTCCTCTCAGTTCGAGAAAATAATTTAGTTTTTCCATGTAATTCGTATCAATAATGCACCGCAAAACTACAGCTTCCGCTTGTAATACGATAAAATGCGGAAATGCTTTAGGGTTTAGGTCTTTCCAGAAAGTTCCGCATTATTGGTTGTAGATACATCATCAACTTATAGCTTTTGTTTACGCCGCAAACGTATTTTATAATATGACCATGTAGAGATATGATGGGGTGGTGGTCATCAGAACGCTTATAATAGGATGAGAAGATTTCCTCTAGATGATGCGTTCTCTATGTATGTATATTTTATTGAAGAACACGCCATCCCAATCATTATGTTTACCCTATTCATGGGCTTTGGATTCTTGCCTATAACATCACAAAACGAAACCCAAGGGGGCAGTGATGGAAAAGGATCCAGGAATAGGAAAGGCTACCTTATTAAACAAAAACCATTTAACTCCCCGGCGCTCGCTGAGCACACGGACAAAACACTATTTGCACAGAATGCCGCATCATACCCGGTCCAGAGTCATCCTCATCCAGAGTATCGGCATCGGCTCTGCATATCTGCACTCATCCCGAACGCAGAAGCAGAGCAGTTCCTGTGCATTAGATATCGCTGTGTAGCGGTAACTTCCCGTTCTCATCCTCGTTGGTATAAGACAGCTTTTGTATTCGATGCGTCTTATTCACCATTCCGCTAACTAGTATACACCTGATCCGATGGTCACGTCTTCCATGAAAGGTGTCCGTCCTGTCTCTGTGTGCCGCAGCAAGGCGAAACTCGAATCGGGATCAGTTCTCTTCTCCCGCATGGTGTTCCTGAAACCTGAATAATCAACTTGGATGCTGATGTTGCACGGCCACCATGCGATGTAGGTATGCTGGACAACGGTAATGATGAGGACTAAGCAAGCAAGTATACTTTAAGTATAGAAATCTATATTGTAGGTGACGATATATAGAGCGACTTCCTTATGTCCATCCTGGCTCTTGGATAAACATATATTAAACAAGGAGTAGCCGCATGTATGCTATCGTCATCGCCGTCGTAGTCGCCCAGGATTTGTGCTGCATTTTGTGTCCCTGTCCCAGAACAGAGTACACTCCGTAATCGTACATCTCTATTCTGGACATAAGTTGGCATCATATACCCTTTCTCCGGGTGGTTTTGCTAAAAGGAAAACTCCTCGTTTGCACAAAGGTTATATTCTCCAGGAAGGCTCCTCGGATGAGAGTCTAATGTGCAGTTCATCGTCAGTATACATTTGAAGGAGGACGGGAGAGATGTGGTGGTAATGGTGGTGATTGTTGCAGATATTCTGATGGCGCTGCTCTTGGATTCTGAAGAAAATGCGACGGAAGTGAACAATGACGGCGATGGCGATGACGATGACGATGTAGAAAAGCAATTCTGCTGGTAGCTGTGAGTGATTCTGCAGTAGCCGCACACTCACACAATCACATCTTCTATACTTGTTTCTGAAGGAACACTATGTTCGTTCGGTCAAGATGGCGATGACCATCGTTAGTCTATGCTTTATTTGGCAATGCCAATCTCAATTTTGTTCTGTGGTATATGTTTCTATGTATGTATAAATTTTTCATATAAAATACTAACGAAACGTTTGAGAAGCTGCCACCTGAAATTCACTGATAGTGTGGTTCTTGCACAAATAAAGACATTGCCATCAGGAATATAAAACATTAAACCCTGGTGGTCTTTTGATATCTGCTATGCTATTTTTACTGAGAATTCATGAAGCAAAATTACAGTAACGGCCTTAAAGGTAATGTTATAATGACACCCAGTTATTTGTACATCAAATTTTTTTAACAAAATGATCCATGGGTACGTGTGAAAAAAAACTGTATTTTAAGAGATTTTTTAATATTAAGAAGAACCTATGGGGTGGAGATCTCCGATAAACATAAACTTACTTACCTTATAAGTTTCTAGTGGAAATGGTTACTAGAATTTTATTTTAGATTTTATGTTGTCGGGAAAAAAAGCAAAGTAAAGTATTATACCATGATTTTATAAAAAGTGATTTTTATAAAAAAACTAGCAGACCCGTGCTCGCCTTGCTTCGCATTTTTAAAGGTGCATGTGTTCAGATTTCTGTTCCAATTTATTTACTCTTTATTCAAGATATGTATACATACACATCCATACGTAGAAAGCATTACATTATGTACAAAGTAAATAAAAACCATGTGTGTGGCTAGTAAAAATGCTAGTTGATTCAAATGCATTCGTCAAACAATAAAACCTGCACTCGATCGACATGATCACGTGACCTTCGGTAGCGCAGTGCGTAGTGCACTTGGCCCGTAGACCAGTGACGTGCCGTGGTGCTCTTAGTAGGGTGTTCGCTATGTTTTTTCTGCAGTAAAATTATCCATTCGGGGAGAGTACCTACGTTAGCTTCGCATTTTTAAAGGTGCATGTGTTCAGATTTCTGTTCCAATTTATTTACTCTTTATTCAAGATATGTATACATACACATCCATACGTAGAAAGCATTACATTATGTACAAAGTAAATAAAAACCATGTGTGTGGCTAGTAAAAATGCTAGTTGATTCAAATGCATTCGTCAAACAATAAAACCTGCACTCGATCGACATGATCACGTGACCTTCGGTAGCGCAGTGCGTAGTGCACTTGGCCCGTAGACCAGTGACGTGCCGTGGTGCTCTTAGTAGGGTGTTCGCTATGTTTTTTCTGCAGTAAAATTATCCATTCGGGGAGAGTACCTACGTTAGCTTTGATAAGGTTTTTTTGTAGAGTAGTCAAAAACATGCATTTTTTACTATAGGAGGGGGGTCTATCTAGCCCCGTTTAGGAGGTATGTCCAATTTTAGAAAAAATTACTTAAAAGGAAAAAAAAAATATTTAAAAAAAACAACGGCAACACTTACTATACAGTATTATACCGGTTTTAACAGCCAGAAATTTATTCTTTAATCTTAAATTTAAGTTAAATTATTTATGTCAATAGTTTTAAGAAAATTCGCATAAAAACTTAAAATTTTCATAAAAAAAAAGAAAAAAAATTTAGACCAATTTTTTCAAAATTGTGCTAAATTAACTTTTTGTTGTCAATGCGTATACATTTTAATTTTCAATCGAACTCAAGAACCCGAATGGTTTTATTATGTCTTCTAGTTTTTGAAGAAAATTGAAAATACATTTTATTTGAAATTTTTAAGATTTTTTATAAATGAGTTTTTGTAATATTGTGACATTAATAAAATGCATAATTCATTGAGGTTGTTTTGATAGCCCTTTCACTTCAAACGAAGTGACAATTATTTTTGAGGTAAGAATTTTTTTTTTTTAAAGTCAAGTCAAGCGATTTTTTCAATGAAATTTTAGAAATCGTTGAAAATCGAAATTTCTCGCTATGCTCTTAAAACTACCGCCATGAAACCATAAACCTATTTGTTCAACATAGTTAGATGCAAAATATTGTATTACATAATTTTTAAAAATTTTGAAATTTTTCATCACATTTACCGAAATATGTGATTTAAAAATAATAAATTTTGGGTTTACGGCGCCTCAATTATATTTTTTTTGTATAAACCGTTATAAATATATGTACATCAGAAAATGGGTTTATTTCTTACCTTTCTTTAGATACTTCTATGGAATAAATTCTCCCACTTAATCAAAAGTTATAAGCAATCTAGTCAGGTTCTATCGACATTTTTGATGATTTTTTAAGTAAAAAAATCATCCCTCACTGCAACCGAGTCATGGCGACGATCAACAACATACATTTTGTTTGTTTGGGCTTTGTTGGTGCGCTTGATGAAGGTGAACACAAATGCATTAAGATTTATAAGGGAAAACGATTTCTTGTGCTTTTTTTTTTAATTTTTTTGTATGTGGATTTGGGTTAGCTTGCGGTGCGCTGAAGTTAAAAGAACACCCTACTCAGAAATTTTTTCGTTACTTGGAATGGAAGTGAATTATTTGTTCTGATTTTTGTTTGAGGCTTATTTGAGTTCGTACAAAGATCTTAATTATTTATTGACGTATGTATTGATAGGTTATTAAAGAAAAGAAAGACAAATGCGTATTTTGGAGAACTTTGGCTATACGTATGGAAATTAAGATGTTGGTAGGGTGTGCGGTGAACACCTGCGCACCTTCGAATAAACGTCACTGCCGTAGACGCTTGGTCTAGGTTGGAGCCTCAGTGGGGCAAATGGTTTTTCGAATAAAATTGAACATAAATAGACTAAGCACCACTAAAGGAGTCTGATGATCGGCCTGTCGACCGTGAAATAGCTATAACTCCAACCTATAAAACTTGGTGGTAGCTCACTCAAGTTGTTGTTCTTTCATTCAAACCTTCAATAAAAATCAATAATTTTTTCCATTAAATTAAATTTTTAAAATAGTTTATTCAAAAGCTTTTTGGCTATACGTATGGAAATTAAGATGTTGGTAGGGTGTGCGGTGAACACCTGCGCACCTTCGAATAAACGTCACTGCCGTAGACGCTTGGTCTAGGTTGGAGCCTCAGTGGGGCAAATGGTTTTTCGAATAAAATTGAACATAAATAGACTAAGCACCACTAAAGGAGTCTGATGATCGGCCTGTCGACCGTGAAATAGCTATAACTCCAACCTATAAAACTTGGTGGTAGCTCACTCAAGTTGTTGTTCTTTCATTCAAACCTTCAATAAAAATCAATAATTTTTTCCATTAAATTAAATTTTTAAAATAGTTTATTCAAAAGCTTTTTGATACATAAATTTTTTTGTCTTCTGAAAAAATAAATACATTTTTCGGCTGCCCCACTTTTAAACATGCAACATATAATTGTCCATTGTAAAACTATAGATTTTCAAAACCTAATCCACACACTTCAATTGATTGACCTATCGTGCCTTATTAATGGACGAACAGGGAACTGTAGTCTTTTGAATGGAATATCATTTGGCACTATTGGATTACGTGGAGTCAGCACATCTTCTCCTTTTGATTTGCCATTCAGAATAATTGAAGCTTCAGTGACGTTTGGCATCATTTTTTTTTGTCATCGAGCCTGGACCCATGTTCTGTAACTCACACATCGAAAAAATTAGTCAACAAACGTTAAAAAATGGAACAAAACTCATGTATTTTGTTTCAGTTTCCATCGTTTCTCGAACGATTTTATTCATGCGAAAAGTTACAGAACATGGGTCCTGGTTCCATATTTCATTGCATAATCTAGGTGGATTAATATGGCGCAAAAGAATTATTGGGTTCAAAGATTATAAGTGAAAATCTGTGTGGTTGCACAACAGAAATATTAATGGAACATGGACACGAAAGTTCAGTTAAAATGAAATCTATTTTTTATCATTATTATCTGCTACTTTTCCATTTTCCATTACCAATGTCCAATAACTGTATTAAAAATACGGCTGACGCATTGCGCTGAAGATGTACCCGCATATTTGTAAGCTTTTGTACACGTCTCCAAAGTTGTGTTGCTGTGAGGCAAGCGTTGAGTTCATCAGCTGGTGTTAATTTTGGTCCGGTGTAACCGGTAGAGTCTGTCGGAAGTCGCCTGCTAATAAAATTCGAGCTTCACCAAGTAATTTCTGATTTGATCGCAAGCCTCGAAGAGTTCTTTTAAGTGCTTCAAATGATTCATATGGCATTGTGCACACATTTCATACAATCAGTTTGCAAGTTTGCATCACTTTCGCCATGACCCTTTCGAAATACTGCATGTTTGAGCTTCTGAAAAATGCATAATTACTGCCTGAACAGAATAGAATGCTGGAACTGGAGCCGCAGACGGAACTGAAAGAGCTGTCAAAAATTGTCGTACATTATTTTTTTTACGTGCCCACAATGCAGCTGTAGAGTTTTAAAAGTATTTTGTTTTTGTTTCCAATAATTTTCCTTTTAATAAATGATTCTTTTCGTGATACAAATAACCACAATATTTTTTTCCCACCCTAAAAGTTGTTTTTTTTTTCTTCATACAAATTAAAACGTCAAATGTGTCGTACGTGAAAAGTTAAAAGTTGGTGAACTCCTCCGTCTGCAGCTGCAGCTCCGTATGCGGCTACGTTCCGTTGTGTTCGCAACATTGAATTTGCGTGTATTCAATATTTTTACAGCTATTCCAGCTCCGGCTCCAGTTCCGTCTCCGTCACCATTCTGTTCAGCCAGTCAATGGCAATTTGAGCATCGGATGAGCTGTCCGCCGCAATACCTGATGATGCCCCGGCCAAAGCAATTCCATTTTGAGAGCTAATTTGTGTTAGTATCAAACTGATTAGAAACGATGATGAGAGCTTTATTGAAAATGTTTTCCGAAAAGGAAATCTCATCGTTGTAAGATGTCTTTGCTCAAATCCTCTTTGAATTTTTCCGAGAGATGTGTACATAATTAAGGTCTTATGGTGAACATGTGATCAAAATGATAGCGAATAATATTAGCCTATAGTTTCAACAATAACAATAAAGGCAATACCACCAATTGCTTACGAATTAATTTTTTTTTTTTTTGGTATTTTTAATTAGTTTTATTTTTGTTTGGCTGGAGATATAGCTATTTCACGGGGTGCCAAGCCCTATAATCAGTCTCCTTTAAAGTGATGCTGAGCTTTAATCCAATTTTATTTGAAAAACTTTCTACACATCATGCGGTGTTTGAACCCGCGCATCAGATTTGCTCAGTCTTCGAAGCTGTGTGTACTACGCACTCTACCACTGATGACCACTGACGTCACAGGGCGCGATGTGAGGTTTGTTTATCTAATGCATTTGGAGCATCAGCATTTTTATAAGCACTTTTAAGTATGGCTGTCTTGTTCCGCCTCCATTTTTCTCCGTACTTTATTTCTATAGACTACAATTCGTAGTACGTATCAAAGGGGGAGAGGTTGGAAGATCGGTAACAAACCAGACTATTTAGTTATTATTATTATTATTGTACTATTCATTAGCCTGTAGTTTATTTACTTTGGAACTGTGATTTTCTGTGCATTAGTGTGAATTAAAGCCAAATTTCTGCCAAAGTTCATATAAAAAAATAAAATGCCTCTAAAATTCACAGAAGATCACACAGTTTTAAAGTGAAGAAACAAACCTATATTCTCATTTGTCGCGGATGACAACAGATACAGGCGTCCATTAAAGTAATTCCCAATGGTAACCATTTTCGAATAAATAAATGAATGTGTGACATTCTACGCCATCGATAGTTTTTTTGGCATTTATTGGCAGCATTCTCAAATAGTAACAATCGTCAATATTTGGATGTACTATGTAAATACAGCGCAAAGCGTCCGGGGAAAACAGATTTTGATAGCCATTAACTCGCATTTTATTTTTTATTTTGATTGAAAACATTAATTTTTTTTTTACTGTCATATTTTTCTATTTCTTGATTATATATTTAACATTATATTGTTAAACTTCAAATTTTGTTATTATCTTGGTGTATAGTTGTTGGATTTAACTAAAACCAACTCCACAAAACCTCCCACTATTAATATGAACAAACTCTGTAAATTTTACCTGAATTTGTTTGACGGTTTGCTGGCCTATAAAAGACGAACACACAAATATTCATTTTTATATACAAAATAATAATGGCATATGAGAGGTTTGCAGTTAGATACTTGCTCCGGGGAATAAATAACCCTACAGGAAAATCGTTGAACAAATGGAATTCTTATATAAAAATTTCTTAGGTAATTACAATCAATATTATCCTGTCTTTAACGAAAAAATTTTACAAATATTAATTTTTTCTTAAATTACATATTTGCAATATTGTTTGAACTACTCAGAAGCACCAGATTAAAAAAAAATTATAACAAAAGCAGTCAACCAATTCAGAAGATAAACGGGAATTACTCGAAAATAAGGCAACTTTCTCAAAAAACATTAAAGCCTTATTTGGGCAATGCGAATTTTTTGGCAAGATTTAAATAATTTAATTTAGTTAAATTAAAAATAAAAATAAAAAAAATAAACCATACGCAGTACTTATGTTATTAAAAAGTATACGATTTCAAAATATCAATAGATAATAGTACATGACAGGATTCAATTGAAACCTTTGTGAAAACGGAATGATTGCTATAAGTCCTGTGAATTCTATTAAAATTATTAACATGAAATCTTCTCTTATCCTTTGTATAAGTTGATCTAAGATGCTGAAGTACTTTGAGATACATCCATATATTTTGTTATCAGTGCCGTCTTAAGATGACAAAATATTCTTATATGTATTTATAGACAACCCCGGATCTACGACTTCTACGAACAGGGGCACAAACTTGATTTGGCACCCCTTCAGCCTTTAAGGTAAATGATTTAAAAAAAATAATAATAGGTAGGCACCTACTTTTACTTGTTGGTTGGATTTTTTAAAACAGGGAGAATAGTTTTTTTTTAGCAACTTTTATGTACGTGTGACATAAAAATAAAAAAATAAAAATAAAAGACCATATAACCAATATATACCTACAGGTTTTGCATAAGATGCGTCAAAATTTTAAGGCTTTTTTGGGTGGACAAAAGAAAAAAATCGTATGGGAGGTGGGATTATTTCCCCTTATTTAGGCGGCAGGGAAATTTTGTTTTTTAAATCGCCTTGAAATAAACAAAATGATTAAAAAACAACGTTGCCGTTGTCATTCTAAAACTGATTTTAAAGCTAGAAATCTATTCTTTTATTAAGGTAATTCAAATTGTAAACAGTTTTTTAAAAAATAATTTTCAAAATCAAAATTTTGAATGAGTGTCAAGTTAGCGAAACAACATTCAACATTTGAATATAATTAAGAATATTGTGAAGGAACTAATTTTTTTCAAAATTTTACGTAGTTCAATAATATTTTTGTTTTTAATATTCAATTTGTAGTCACTTAGGACCAGTTTTTCAGTAGTAAATATCAAAAGGATCTGTTTAGTAAATCCAGAGTTAACTCATCAAATTTAGTGAGTTAATTCGGGTTAAACTTAAATCTCCCACTGAAAAACTGGATCTAAGAACCAGATCATTGTCTTATAGTTCTAGTTTTTGAGAAAATTTCATATAACAAAATCTACTTTACTACTTGCTCTATGGAAATAGGATCATTGAATAAGCAAAATAACGGATTGAAGTCGAATTTAAGGAAAACTTACTATTAATTGTTGTTTTCAACTTTCTCAAAAACTAGAAGAGTTTAAACTATAAAACACTACGCCTTATTTGTACTCACCTCTATACTTAAATAATTTGAATTAAATAGATGGAAGATGGAATTGAAATTAAAAAAAATTGATATGTATCAACTTAGTGAGTCACTTTTTTTGTTGCAGATTAAAAAATATATAGAAATTAGTTTTTACTTAGGGGCCGGTTATAGCGATCAGGAAAACGCATCAGGAAAAATTTTCTTTTTGATAATTTAATGTTTTACCATACGATTTAAAATATCAAAAGGATACAAATCGATGATAAACCATTTGAAATATTTATTTCATTAAAAAAAATTTTTTTAGAATAAATATTTATTCTATAAAATGCATTTCCTGAATTTCCATCAGGAAAATGAATAAGTACTTGTTTTAGGCAAAGTATTTCCCCCAATTTAAATTTTTTTTCATGAAAAAAATATTTCAATTGATTTACCATCGATTCGTATCCTTTTTATACTTCAAATCGTATGATAAAACATTGAACTATACAAAACAAAATTTTTTCCTGATGCGTTTTCCTGATCGCTATAACTGGCCCCTTTAGTGCTAATTAGTTACGCAAAAAAAAATTAATTGCTCTGTTGGTTGACGTCAACTTAGCAGGACACCTATCTTTTCACAAACAGAGCAATTTTTTTTTTTTTTGCGTAACTAATTAGCAATTAATCTGAGACGGAAAAAAAGACCTGCTAAGTTGATGCACATACAAAATTGAAATAAAAACTGAATTGAATTGGATTTAAGTGTTTGACTAAAATTGAAAGGAACATTTGAATACTAAAAACAAAAATACTAATTATGCTTATTCGAGCCGTATAAAGTTAGCATGACAACTTTCGAAAAAGTTACTTTTGACTGTCTCAGAAATTGCCGTATAAATGCCGTGAAGAGTAAAAAATTGCCGCGACAGTGGTTATTAATATAAAAACACACATTCACGTCAATTACTTTCATTTTCATTTAATAGCAACGTTGGCATCTATTAATTTTTTTCATAGTTTTATTCATTCTAAATATTTACTTCTGTGCATAAAGTTGGTTTGAATTATTATTCAATAAATTAATTACTAAAATATGAAGGAATATGTTTCATTTATCGCACATCCCAACATTCATACTATCTAAATCATAATTTTTGGCCTTTCAAAGAATGTTTTGTTGACAATGAGGTAATAATTTGATTGAGAACATTTAATCTATACGGCTGCTTATTTGCTGAAACGAAACTTAAATATTTAAGTTCAAGTTGAACTTAATAACGTAAAATTTTGAACAATTAAATTTGAATTAAATTTTCTTAATTTTTGTATGTATTCAAAATCTTGATTTTTGAAATAAATTTTGCAAAAACTATTTATTTAAACAATTTAAATTAAAAATTTAATAAAAAAATAGATTTCTGGTTTTAAAGCTGTTTTAGAATTACTTTGTAATCGTTGCCGACTTGCCGTTGTTCTTTAATGATTTTCTCAAAAGTAATACATGTGACTGGAGTTTTCCTAGAGGTCTACAGCCATATTAATAAAAAAGGCTAATTCCACCCTTATTACACGAATTTACTACACCATGGAATAAGAGTTAAGCTACGGATTAAAATTTTCCATTAATAAAAACAAAATGATCGTGAAATAGCATGTGACGTTTACTGAAACTCCCTTAAGAAAATCTACTACAATAAGTACGATGCCTGTTTGGTAACTTGACATTTTCACAAAGTGATAATCTGTACAAAAAAAAAAAACAGCACAATAAAGCTCAAGTTACCAAACACACCTAATAAATCTCTTGTATCCATCTGTCAAAATTGTTATCATTTTTCAATAATTATTGTTTATGTTGTATCTGTTCCTTTTGTTTTGTTTTGTTTTTGTTTTAAGAATGGAACATGATAGAAAAGTGAGATTTTCCTTTTCAACTGAAGATTCTGCCATGAAGTTTTAATTACAAAAAGAAAAAGGAGTGTCCACCACTTACTTCCTAGTTTAGGTCATCTTCAACAATTGCTATGAGTCCTATATTTTGGATTTATTTGCTTTAACATATTTTTTCTTCTTGTCGTTGATGGCTGACTGTCAAATAGTTGCAAATGATATAAGAACTCGATAAATATAGTGGACATTATTATTTTAATTCAAAATCTGGTTCTGATTCCTTCGCTAAACCACCTTCTTCGGTGGTTTAGTTTAGTAAACATCACTTTGTAGAAATTTTGTTTTATTGATAACATTTTACACTTAGTCCACGGAATAAGGTCTAATCCTTTGCTATTCCAGATTTATTAATTTGGCTGCTATAGTGTTCATTTTTGTGATTGAATGCTTTACTTTAAAATATTTATTTTGCAATGGTGAATAAGTAAAATAAAACTTTTAGTGACTTAGAAATATATGCAATGCATACATACTTTGAATTCCATTTTCAGTCCTTTTTTTGAGATAAATATTTAATTTTTTTAATTTTTCAAAATTTGTTGCCTGTTGATGATCTATTGAAGAGTGTTTTCTCGAATTTGGCACCCCTTCAAGCTGCCGCCCAGGGCACGTGTCCCGTTTTTGTACCCCCCCCCCCCCCATAGATCCGGGGCTGTTTATAGGTACAAAATGTTACATATGTACATAAATGTCTTAATATGCATTGAACTTTTCGTAATGAATTTTCTGGTCGTATGCTGACTTCACAAAATTCGATCATATTTCAATTCTCGAGGAACCATATGACCAATCATAAGTCTGCTGTGGGAATACCTATTTAAATTCAATTAAAGTGACCACAAAAGCGAGGCCTATTTAATCAAACAAATTCATATAATGTAAAATAGGATTGTCAAGAATATAAAAGACAACTAAAGTCCCATCATAAGTCCAAGTGCAAGAACAACTATCTACCCATACACAACCTACATTAACATGATGTATCACACAAAATATTTGGAACCGAAAATCATCTATGAAAATATATATGTAACTAAAGTATAGGTAGATACGTGTTCTTTGACTTGAGAACTTAAAAAGTGTTTGAAGTTTGATAAATGTAAAAATATATATGAACTTTCCTTCTAAACTGTGTATATGAATGTGGAGAAGTGGTTGGAATGTCAAACTTGATACCTTCTTCTCATAACACAGAAGCCTGTTTCGGTTCTATTTGGATCTTGGATGGATGGGGATAACGCATGTTAAACCCTTTTGAATATCAAATTCAAGCCTACAAAATGTTCATAAATTTCTTGTTTCACTTGGCGAACCTAGAACCACTTAAACTTATGTATAAATACGTACATATGTACGAAGGTACAGATTTGGCTCCAGATCCATCCCCATAAACCGAATGACCATTCGTATACAAATTAAAAATGACAAATTGAAAATTGATTCCCTCATCTGCATGTGACCCAAAAGGATTGAGCTGTTCGTCGTCGTCGTAGTGCCACCCAGATTCTCTGTTTTAATGGAATGTGTAAAGCATCAGCACAACCCTTAAAATAATATTTAGATCTTTCGGAACAAAGCCGGCGAATAAGTAGATACTCATTACGATTTATATGTCTGGGCTGGTAGTCCATATCCTGCGTAAGAACGAACTACGAAGTCACTCACTTGCTTCGACAACGACATAGGTATACATTTATAGATATGTTTGTAAAACAATAATACGAAGTCCATAAAGAGAAGTGTATTTTCTAAGAACAAGGTGACCATTCTGTGTTAATACAATATAAAATTATTTTATTTTATAAAACCTCTTCGTATAGAAATATTTCCCAAGCCTCGGGTAAAAAATTATCAGGAATTTAAAAGAAGATATTCGTCATGAAATCTCTGTCAGATGTATAGGTACTGAACTTATTAAAAATTACATACTGACAAGGCCATGAAAAAATTAACTTCTGAGTGTAACTGGGATCCTCGCCGAGGACAAAACCCCAATTTAGGGTTCCCAGTGAAAACACCAGCAGCAGCTCATTAGGAGATATCCAGATCGTCTATAGCCAATAGCCAACCAAACGCTGGTTACTCATTAAGATCCATTTCCGCTCGCTCACTGTCTGTTTTTTTTCGAATTTAATGAACAAATCAATTTCATTTTCGAAAAGTTCGTCTAACGTTCTGTTAAAAATATTCGTTCGCACTTCTGTGAAGTTCTTTGGTTCTCGTTGAATTCGAGGTATTTCTTCTGATTTTAATTTTTATGTTAGTTGATTTTAATTTCTAAACTTTTTCAAGAAAATACTCCGCTTACTGGCTGAACAGAATGGTGACGGAGACGGAGCTGGAGCTGGAATAGCTGCCAAAATATTGAATACACGCAAATTCAATGTTGCGAACACAACGGAACGTAGACGCATACGGAACTGCAGACGCAGACGGAAGAGTTCACCAACTTTTAACTTTTCACGTAAGGCACTTTTGACGTTTCAAATTGTATGGAGAATAAAAACAACTTTTTGGGTCGGAAAAAAATATTGTGGTTATTTGTATCGCGAAAAAAATTATTTATTAAAAGGAAAATTATTGGAAACAAAAAATGTGAATTCTGAGCTTGTACACAAGAATATTCTTTTGTTTTTCTTCAAAATACTTTCAAAGATGTACAGCTCCATTGTGGACATGTAAACAAAAAAACGTACGACACTTTTTGACAACTCTTCCAGTTCCGTCTGCGGCTTCAGTTCCGTCATTCTATTCTGTTCAGCCAGTTAAGTATGGGCACGTTCAGAAGACGTAGGTGGCTAGGAAGCTAGGCAAGTTTCTAGTCTCTGATTGGTCAGCTGTCAAAAATATGCATTCCAATTTAGGCAATTTTTATTGGAAAATTGCTGGAAAGCTAGGTGAGAAATATCTCCCTACATTTCTAGGCAAGTACATTTATGTCAGAATACCAGCTGATTATATTTTGTCATTAAATAGCAAGCTGAACTTTATTCTTCCGTGACTTGTTTTTTCACGTTTATCTTAACAGTTTGAAATAAATAAATAAAGATTCAATTTAAATAATGCCTTATTAGTAAGAAAAGTTTACAAATAATATTACAAAATTCCTAGCTGATTTCTGCCTTGTGTGAAGTGATTCTCAGATAAAAATATTATTAAAACTACTTTCTTTCTATCAACGGAAGGTAAAGGTTTGAAGTAAAGTTCGTAGTTTGGCATTAATGACACCTCTAGTCATCAACTAGGTTCCTAGGTAAAATTTGCGTTCAACGAACGAAGATGACTACATATAAAGTTCCCTATGTCTTCTGAACGTACCCTATGTTACAGAGAAAAAAAATTTGACGTTGGAAAGTGGAAATATTGTACGTTATCTATAGGAACAGTACCTACTATTATCGGCTTTCTTCGATTGTATCGGCACTATTTTCAATGTCTTCCATGTTCCATATCTTGGGGAAAATATCAGTTTTTGACGCAGTTGTTCGAAAGGGTCGTGAGAAATATGTAGCCCCATGATTTGAGTTAAACTTTCTTATGATGAAGTTGAGAATCTTATCTCCGAATGATGATTTCTTAAGTCTCAGATTTCTGATTTCTTTAAGAAATCATTATTTATGGAAAATAGATTTTAATGTTGATGAAAATATTTCAGTACGGAAGTTTTAATAATTAATCAACGTGAAGTTAAAATTTTATGTACATATGAAATGTTAAAATATACATACATACTATGTACAATATCAAAATTTCAGAAAATAATTTTCATTTTTTTAATGCAAACATTTTTTTCAATATTGAAATACAATTTTTTTTAAGGTGCGTTTCCATTTGAGAGTAAAAACATTGATAGAAGCTCTGAGACCCTTCTGGAGAAAACTTGCAAAACTTTAGAGTATTCTCGACATTTTTGATAGTAACTCGCAAGTTGTGACAAGTTTTGATCACTATCGGAAATTAGCTCGCAGAATTGCAACACAGTTCGTATTTTGCGAGTAGCTGTTGGAGAGTTTTATCTTATGGGAGGTTTCTATTTGAGAGTAAAAGCACTGAAAGTAAGTATCACTCCACTATGGAAAGTAAACTCTTTAGTGTGCATAGCTTTCGTTCGCAGAATTCTTAAACAGTTCGTATTTTGTAAGTAGCTATCGACAGTTTACGAGCGCAATAACTCTCAAATAGAAAAATAAAAGACCCTCAAGTCAGCAGAAAAAAGTTTTCGTGAAGTCATCATTAATTGTTTAATAAGTGCTAATTGAGTACCCAACAATATGAAATGCTCCTGTTTTTTTGGTAAAAATTAACTAAAATAAAATAAATTATTTATTTTTTTTTTTCAAAATTATTATATTGTATATTTTTTTTTTTTGTGAAAACAAATTTCTTCAATTTTTTTTTATTATTAACTTTATACATCAGCGTGTGCATTAGATCCGGTAGTTCTGATTTTATGCTGAGTCGTTTATGATATTGGCAACATGAAAACCCAAGTTTTCGAACTCGAGCGCCAAACCCTTCATGGTCAAAAATAAAAACAAACGCGAAATTTTCGCGCTTTTTTCAGTTATTGGAAATTTTAACCCCAAAGGATTAGTTTTTCGACTATAACTTCACTCTACGATTTGAAAGTAATTAAATTCAGTTAAGTTAGGAGGGGCAATTTTTTAAAAATCGACTTGAAATAGAAAACTACTCATAAATATCCAACGAAATTTTTTATAATAAAATACTCTACCTTTTGTCAAAGCCAGAAATCCATTCCTAAATTTTCTTTTTAAAATAAAGTTGTTTTAGTCAACAGTTTTTGAACAATTCCATTTCAAACTCAAAAATTAGGAAAAAAACATAGTTTTTTGGGTTTAATTATTTTTTTTTTTTAATTTACGTTGATATTTACCATTTTAATTTTAAATATTCAATGCCCTTACTAATTTTGAGTCAAACCCTGAAAACCAAATGCTTAAATGTCTTCTTGTTTTGGAAATAAACAAAAATAACTAAATCTACTTCTACAAACACGCCCTCCTATGAGACGACAAGGTTACTGACTATAGAGCATTTTAGAAAAAATCTAATTTCGGAAAACTCTGCAATTAAAATTTTAAAAAAATGTGAACATTTTTAAGCCCTAAATTTGAAGTAAAACTGAATTAAATAAATAAAGTAATTACAAAGTTAGACACACACATCGTGCGTCGCGTTTCAGAAGAAAAAAAAACGACACAACTCAACAAATTAAATTTTTGAGCTAGCATTGCACTTTGGTGAATAAAGAAAAAACTATCAATTGGGATGGGAAAATGCCAGACTCTACTACAATATTTGGAACTTAATGAGCCTTTTGAGTATTTTTAGTATTTCAAAAAATTAATTGAATTCACATTTTCATTCAATTTTCTGTTGCCTATTTTGAAAAATGAAATTTATTGAATTGTGTCGTTTATCTTCCGAACCGACGATATATAGAATTCTGCATTCTGAAAAATCATATTATTTTAATTTTCAAATAAAAAAATAATTGAAAATAAAATTCACTATATTTGGTCACACTTATCGAAAATAGAACTCCTTCTTATAGTTAAATGCAGAGTTTAAGCAACAAAGCTGCCGAATAGCGACAACGAAGATAACAACGACGATACGGCGGCGATGACCAAATATTGAGCAGAGATCGACGAAGGCATCAGTACCTATGTATATGGTGGGTGTCCAAGGATGCAAAGCAACTGTATAAGGACTCAGCAAAAGGAATTCCTAACTTAGTTTTCTCTCGTTCGTAATTAAAGTCCATCTTAATGGTTTTCTGGTCTTTTACAAAACCCAATCAGTGTGTGATGTGCTGATGAAGGAAGGCTGACGCTAAGGACAAGATACTAGGTGGAGAGGATATGCAGGATGATGAACGGGGTGGCTGGGTGAATGTTGTACACATATACAAATGTGTACTTGCAGCGCAATATAGCACATGTGACACACGTGCACTTACGCAATTTGCTGTACAATTTATGCGACTTGATGACCATATCCTTGCATGAATGGTCTTAGCAATCCGTTTATTTCACGTTTTCTTCTTCTTCACCGCACATCACATATAAGGATTGCCTTATACCCGGCCGCACCATGTGTCGGCTAACTCTGCTCCAACTCGTCTCCTGCTGGTTATCTCGAGGTTCAGCTCTCTGGCCACCCATCTTGGTTATATCTTTCGCCTTCGTAATGTTCCACACAGAATTATTTGCATTTGCATAAACTTGAAGAGCTCCTCGTTCACGACCGACATGTGTATTGCAGTGGGTGGGTTTGCGGTAGAGTGGAGTGTGGACCGTCTGAGAAAGGGTTCTCTTCTTCACCCTTTTCGATGTGTCATCTTCTTCAGAGAACATAAATTCAATTTCCTATTCGAACGTAGAAATCGTAGATGTACGTACATAGACTTGAGAGATCTTCATTCAATGTTTAATCTCAGCTATCGCATCCTGGCGTAGTTCTTTGCCTTCATCTTAGCTAATGGGGGTGCAAAGTCTCCTGCCACGCCTCCGTATATGGCACACAAAAGCGTAGTTACTATCCGTAAAGTGCAGGCGGCATAGTATAGAGATTCTGGACATCACCATGCACCACCAGGATAGAGTATACTGACTGACCGACCACATGGGGCATTCCCATCATGCAAAGTTCTATCGATGCAGCAACTTGAATACCTTACCTATATCCTTATGCGTTCATATTTCCTTAGGAATTGAGCATAAGATGTAGTGCAAATGATGATGACGAAAACGAGCACCAAGACTAGGACCAGGACCAGGACGGCAACAGCAATTCCAATGAAGACAACGACAACGACGAACACTATAGAACGACCACCGCCATCACCGACAGAGCCATGTTGGTTGGTTTCATTTGGCACTCGGCATATACTAAAACCATCCAGGACTCTAACAAAGATGGCCGACCAACGCGATATTTTGACCATCTCTGGAGAAAATTTTGCATCAGCTAAGAAATTATAATTGAAATGGGCTAGTGAGCACAAGGAATACGAGTAGGGATGGATAAGAATAGTAGTAGGGGAAGGATGCAGCATTATAAGCAATGGATGACAACGACGACGTGCAACTGGAAATGTCCGCATGTCATTTGTACCAACAGGACACCTAACGTATGGAAGGACATTCTCTGAACATTCTATAAGGAAGAAAACAAGATGCAAACCAAAAAAAAATTAAACAAAAAATTAAACACATATAGTATACGTTGTATCAAGAAACCAAAATTGCAGAGCTCGAGGCTATTGAGGACACATAACAGAGATACAGTTCTGGACAGGGAGTAGATCAACGCATATACACTATGTCTATATCTTTGCTATCCGAAGTCTTAACGATGCAATATAGGCAAAAGGAGTTCCTGAATGATTTTCCCTGGGAAAACCATAGTCTGCGAATGCTCTTTAGGATGTGGGTTCCTGATTTGCAATGTGGTAAATAGAGTCCTATGTACTTTTACTTTATACATGAATCCATTCGAATAGTTAAATTGACATGGAATATATATATTTAGTGTCTCAAATAATGCTCGCATGATACAACATTCTGTGGATGACGTGAATTCGGTTAGAACAAGTCGAAAAAAAAATGCAAGATGTCGTTTAATTTATATGTAGTATATCGACTTTCACATACATAGGTACCTCTACCTACATATTTAAAAAAAATCCAAGAAATTTCTTTTCTTATACTTTGCTTTTATTCTAATAACTTTTATTATTATTTAATTTAATAAAAAATATACACTTAAGATTGCATGGGATAACCATGAAATCTCTATATACTTAAATAATCAATTTATTTACTGTACAAGTCTATACGATATTGTCATGTATTGAACCAACAAAATATGTACTCCATAGGTATTATTTATGGATAGGCTACAGTCAAATATGTAATGAATAAATAAACACTTTAAAGCAGTTACCCATCCGCAAACAAAAAATATGTTCATCACAGCAAGCTATTGACTGCGTACAAGCAACGTGCGATGAGTTCATATCGACGTGTATTGAGCACAGAAGATATGTAATACATACACATTTAAAACCAGCTGCCTATCCGAATAAAAAACTATTCATGATAGCAAGTTATGTAATGAGTACAAGCAACGTTTGATGAGTCCATATCGACGTGAACTAGCTACTTTTGACGGTAAGTTATTTCATGAATACAAGCAATATAATATTGAGTCCATCAAATATGGACTGATTTCCGGTCTCTAACCCAGCATCTAATTAGGAAAGGTTTGTTAAGTTTCAACTCATTCAGTTTTTGCACCAACGTTTTGTATAGCAAAATGGCCTGGTGGATGGGTACTCGCTCGGTGCCTGGAAGGATCCCAGTTCAAATTCAATTACCTATGTAAAAAAATTATTTTTCAAATAAAATAATATATCAATTTCAGAATAAAGGAATAGAGTGAAAACAGAGACGACTCACAATAAAAGGAAAAACAGGGAACGATGTTAAAAGTAAAAAGATGGTTCACAAATATTTAATGAGTACAAAAGAAGCTGTAACCATTATATCAGCGAAGTTAAGAAAGAGGCGATTCAAAAATATTTAATGCGTACAAGAAATTGTAATGATCACAGTGTTTGTTGTGATTACATATTTATGCACTCCTTACATATTTATGTACTCATTACATATTTACGTACATTGCCTATGCAATCATTACATATTTATTTAATGAGTACATTGATTTATGTAATGACTTCATATTCATATTATTATCAGTGTTTATGCATTCATTTCATATCTTTGCAGTCCTTACATATCATCTTTATCCAGTACATGACGATATAGGTTTTGCAGCGCAAAACTTGTTGGATTAATACAATTTGTCAGGTGGATATCTAGCTGGTTTTAAATATTTATTCAGTTTATTACTCATTACATACAGAACTTTAGTCAATAAATAATCATGAACTCATCGAAGATAACTGATACATACTTTTGAGTCCACAGAATTATTAATTGAGTACATTATTGTCACTGCTAATAAATAAATGCAGGCAGTAAACATTTTCAAGAGATAACAAGTACAAAAGTTATCTGTACACTTATGTGCTGAGTACATACTTTTTCCCTCAGTACTTCTCTTAATCAGTTAAAAAAAAATTTTTTTATTTGTCTCTCTATATTTTACGTAAAGTAGGACTACTGTTTATTGTTACTGGGTTACTTGCTAGAGGATACTTTGTATTTAATCTTTGAAATGGACTGTGAGTTTTTGTACCGCTAGGGTGTAATTGTACCTTTTTAAATTACTTTAACCCATCACGTATTTTTACGATTGGGTTTAATTTTACTCGTTTTAATTAATTTAATCGCAAATTTTTACTTAAGTAACAACAAAAGAAAAAAGTGTCGCTGCTCGTGCGCCAATTAATTTTTTTTACTCTTAGTTGTAGATTTTAAAAATAATTCATTTATAATAACCATAATGTACAACTGTTAGGGCTGGCTATCAAACTAAGAGTGTTTCTTTAAATAATACTCCACTTGCTGATGATCGCACAATGAAGTGATTCATAATGCTTCGATGGTATATTATTGTCCAGTAGTCGTGGCATTGATATTAGTATCATGTTTCTCGGGATATCTCGAATGTTCACCAAGGGTTGCAATGACTGAATCATGCAATATCGTGAGTGTTATTTGACACGATACTATCGACATTCACATCGATATTTTACCTTCAAAAAAAGTTCACATAGGGGAGCTAATTGCACTTGTATCTTAAAAGCACAAGAAGAAGTCCTAAATTTTAATCGATTTTTCAGAGTGTTTATAAAAATTGCCGGTGTTTGATACATATTATGTCACTGCTACATCTTAAAGTTTAAGCAATAAAAATTACTTAGAGATTTCCTTTGAATCATTGACCAGATATTCTTTTATTCTTAAAATAGTGTTTTAATCAAACAGTTGATCTGAAGAAGGGGGTAGGTGAGTGACAATTTTTGTTTTTTCCTATGTAATTTCTGTCTAAAGATTGTTAAAATTTCACTTTATCCTTTCTTCATCTAATCATTTCAATCTAATTTGCCTCATTCCATCACCAGTATTGTCTGATAAAATATAATTCTAGCAATATCATATGCGAAGTAATAACATAAAGACAGTACATAGGTATCTTTGCATTTATCGCTAAATCTACCTTTTAATTGAAGAGTCAATGAAAATCATAGACAAATCCTTATTTGAATATTTTTCGCTTTCAAAATGTTAATTTATACTCTACACAAATCATACTCACCCTTTTATTAAACAACCTTCATAATACATATTAACATCCCTGATGGTATGATTTCTTAGCTCCTAGCTCTATATGCTTGTGATTGACCTTCCAACCCAAATAACTAATATACTTTATACACCACCACCCACCCAACCTCATTACTAGCTTTTCACTGAGTAATATCAAACACAATCGCGATTGTGTATCTCTATTTTAAAATAGTTTTACCAACCGCCATTTAGATTCCAACTTTTTGCGTGTGACATTATCTCGAAGAGGCCTATTAAAATATGTGCGACGACGACGACGATGGTAAGGACAACTGAAAGAACCCTTGTATTAGATTCTTAGTCCATTGCAGATCATCAAAATGATGAGATCCAAGCGTCCATATAGTATACGTACATATAAAATAAAATGCCTCGGGCCAACATTTTAAGTATGCGAGTGTTATAACAACCCCTATATTATTTCGAGATGGTATCCAGCTCATTTGGTAATTCAAACTAATACCCCCCCGCGAATATTAAACAAATACAGGGTGACTCAATTTAAATCAAAGGTAAATCAAATAGTCCAATCGAGTGGTTGAACAAAATTCAGAGCAATTTTTTTACTAAAAACTTAATGTAAAAAGAAACATATGGAGAAAAAAATCTGATGAATTAGTGATATAAAGAATTATTCAAGACAGCTCGTGAAAAACTAGCGCCTAGTGACTTACAACTGCCAACCATTCTTGAGTGTGTGTGTTGTTAATTTGGAGGATTAAAAGGGACCTACAATTTTTTACTGAATCCGAAAGGCTAAGATGGGAGGTACTTTATCATGACAAGAGATTAGAAACCTTCTGTTCAGGATTTTGTTGCTTCCTCAGTAGGGCCAGTCCTGTTCCTGAAAAAGGAATAAAGCCTGGGATATGATAAAAAAAACTTCTGACTTGAATATTGTTGAAAGTAAGTACCTACCTATTGTCCATAAAGCATTTTCTTTTCATTGTTAATCTATTTTGTCCCCTTTTCCAAATGTTTTCTTCACTGGAAGATCAACAACAACAAACCTTAGGTATAGATTTTGTGTTCTATACGCTGTAAACTATAGAAGAGGCGGGCGAAGTTGATGTTCCACTTATTTTCACATTAGCTTTCGTTAAAATATATGATCTTACAAATTCATTAACTCCAAAATTTTCACACATACGAACAGTCTAGTAGCCAAAATACTCAAGGATCTCGACATACACAAATCCGCTGGTCATGAAGAAATATTCTTTTATGTTGGCAAAACCACTGCGCAATCTATTTTACCTATCCTATTCTTCAGGAAAACAACTCCAAACCAGTCCCTTAAGATTTGATGGTATTTCTTACCGAAAAGTAGAAGTAAAACCAATATTAACATTGTTTTGGAAAAGGTAAGGTTATTGCGCTTGATATTTCTAAGGCATTGGATAGGGTTTGGTATCCAGCTTTTATTTTATCAAAAATGCATGCATTGGAATCGATGGATCTCTTGTTCGTTGGATTAGTAAATAAAATGACCGATCAGTTTTAGTTATTGAATTGTTTTAAGTCTGAAATTTGCAAAAAAAAGTGCTGGTGTTCCTCAAGGCTCTGGTTTGTCTCGGACCCTTTTTCTCATTTTAATAAATGATATCTGGTCTGAAACAACTAATCCAATAAACTGTATTGCTGGCGGCAGTACCCTCAGCCAACTTTTTATATTAATTTCTATATTTGCATCCTCGTATATTTGCATCGTATGCAGAATTTCAACAGCAACCTTATGATGAGCTAACTAGAATCCGATCTAAACAGCAAAATTCATGCATCCGAAACCATTTCTTAAGCAGAGATCTGTGTACCTGTAGGTTTCTTTTAACTGGCTGAACAGAATGGTGACGCAGACGGAGACGGAGCCGGAGCTGGAATAGCTGTCAAATATTGAATACACGCAAATTCAATGTTGCGAACACAACGGAACGTAGACGCATACGGAACTGCAGACGCAGACGGAAGAGTTCACCAACTTTTAACTTTTCACGTACGGCACTTTTGACGTTTCAAATTGTATGGAGAATAAAAACAACTTTGTGGGTCAGAAAAAAATATTGTGGTTATTTGCATCGCGAAAAAAAATTATTTATTAAAAGGAAAATTAGTGGAAACAAAAAATGTGAATTCTGAGCTTGTGCACAATAATATTCTTTTGTTTTTCTTCAAAATACTTTCAAAGCTGTACAGCTCCATTGTAGACATGTAAAAAAAATAACGTACGACACTTTTTGGCAGCTCTTCCAGTTCCGTCTGCGGCTTCAGTTCCGTCATTCTATTCTGTTCAGCCAGTAAGATTGCAAACATAACGATAAATACACCAGATATTTATTTTGATAACTTCCATTCCACACAGTGTGCATAAGGAAAGTGGAAGAAAAGAATATAATGTTCATTCAAAGACGATATGATCGATAGCAACAAAGGACCTTCAATCTACTATTTCGGCCTGACCCAACTATTGAAATCAAAACTATATGAAATTTCCACAAAAACCGCCCACTTAATGAAACACCCTGTCTAACCTGCCAGCATAATATAATCATTTCAATAATGTACCACTCTCACAATATATGTACTTCACATCTTATTCAAACAGAAATCTTTTGCGTTTGATAGTTGGGGGGTTGTGGGCGTATAAAGACAATCTCAGGCGCAACCAAAAAGAAATGGATATTGTCAAAATCCTTTTACATTTGCAGAACACTACATATGAACATGAAAAGCAGTAACCAGCAAGGGCATATACATATATGTATGTACATAAAGAGTCAAATCACACAGAAAATGACCCAACTCATTTGTGACAAAAGGAAAGTCGCTCATTGTCGTCGTTGTTCTTGTTGTCGCCGATGTATAGTCAACTTCGTCCCGGAGCAACAATTTCATATTTATGGCCATTTGCGTGTACGGGTTATCACACCAACTTCCACCACTACTCCATCACAACGAAAATCCCATCACCACCCTCGAATTGGCCAAATGTCCCACTATCGCCCTTTACGCCCTCTGTCCCACTGCAGTAGTTCCACCATATAGTGTGATGCTATTAATAACATAACCTGGGCATCGTCGTCGTTGATGTCGTCGTCGTCGTCGTCATTTTCGTCCCATGTCCTGGGCTCATATCAACTTACTAGCTGTTTTGCGTGCGTATTATCGTCCTTTTTTTTTGGCTTCTTTGTGTTGGTCGTTTTGATGGGGAAATGTGAATGAATAGCAGCATTTTACTGTCAAGGGTAGCGACCGATGAGGGAGAGATTAGTTTTAAAAGTTTGTAATCTAACAAAAGTCTATTTTTGTGAAGCGAGTAAAAGTCTCCAAAATTAAGGCCATTATCCCTTATGCATAACGCAGGCATCCTTTTTGCTAAAATATCATATAATATGTGACTATTTTTCGTCGACATTGCTGAAATAGTTTTGACTTCTGAGTATGAATATTTTGTGTTTCCATTTTAGGTATATGTATGTAGATATAAAACGTGAAGGACGACATAGACAAATAATGTTTTTATCGGGGTCTTTTTTTTTGCATACTTTTGGAATTTTTTTTTTCTTAGGATAAGAAACATTTTTAACGTTTCGGGTGTGTTTACACGGAGGCTTATACATAATAGCATAATAGTACGTCCAGCCATTAAAATCCGAGCGTCAATTACATACATTATCTCTTAATTGCTAGACTTTGACTAAAGATAAAAATCTGCAAAGTATTTTGTATAAATTTGCATGCATCATTTTCGTAAACTTACGCCTATTAAAACCGAAAAACTGACATATACTCAAGACCCTGTTTAGATTGGAAAGATTGATCGCGGCAGTTTGGTGGTAGGAGAAGTGCGTGGTGAAGTATCTCATGAGGCGCGAAGAAAACATAAAAACCGGACAAATAAATGTCATTTGTTGTTGTTTCATTGTGCGAAATTTCGAAATTGTTGTTGTATCAATGTATTAAGGCACTTCAAAGTTTATAATGCAGACACGACTAAACGTCTAAACAGGGTCCATTTAAATGTATTTTTTTTGTTATATACCTCGATTAAAAAAAAAATATTTTACCAATGCGACGGTACAAATAGCCAACTCAACTCCACTGACTTTGTATTCTGTCTCAGTCCCACTTTTACATAATCAAACACATGTGTTGTTTTTTTTATTTGTTGTAGTTATTTCGTTTCGTGACGATTCTCCGCTGAAGCTCATCCGTGGCACTGATCTCTATAAACACTGGATATTGAATTCATATAAAAATTTTGAAGAAAATTGAAGGAAGATTATAACAGTGGAAAGGACGTGAAACGTCAGATTTTTTTTATTATATATAACACTTATAACAGTTCAGATTGGCCGCGTTCAATCCATTACGTTTCTTTCCTTTTTTTTAAAAAAGACACAAACTGTGTGGGAAGAATGAGAACTGTCAAATTCAATTTTCTTCAAAAAAAACTGTTATACATATAGAGAATTCACTATCCACTGTTTATAGAGATCAGTGATCCGTGGACGATGTACAATCGCCCCATTTTCTTTTACAAATATTCTTTCTCTTTCACTTCCTTCCAATAGGGGGGTTCACATGGCTTAGCATGTTTGACAATATGGCTTGAGCATTGAAATGCAAAAACAACCGCTTGACAACGATTTTGTTTGGTTTTCAAAATATTTTGAAAACTGTCTATGTTCTTGCTCCTCACGAAAATTGTACCTACAGGAGTTCTTTACTTCCATACTTGCATCCAAACAAATCAATTTTACCATAACTTCAAACGCCCAAATGGAATACAATGTGTCATGGTCTTAAAAAGAATCATAAAAATGTTCAGGTATTAAACATGTCAAAGATGCGTTGTCCAGTCATGTGGAGTGAAATTTTTTGCTACATGAATCTCTTTTCACTTTTTTGACATAGTGTGAAAGCGCTTACTAATAATTTAACAGATCATCCCAAAAAAATGTAATGTGCCGCGGCAGACTTGTGTCCCACCCTTAATTTCATTGCATTTCATTAATATTATTTTCTGAACGCTGTCATCTGATATTCCAATAATCTTTCCTCAGTCTGTGCTGGAAAATTGGTTTGTTGGTGGGTTGAAAAAATTGAAATGTCATAAATTTAGGTTACAAATAAAGGTCACAGATAAAAACAATAATCATAACGGCTACATGAAATTTGGTCCCAATGAAAAATGGCCCCAAACAAAAAATGAAAAATGGCCCCAAAAATTTATATGAAAAGCAACAAAAACAAAAAATTGGGGTCATTTTTCATTATTTTAGGGCCTTTTATCATTTTAAATTTTGGAATTAAATTTCATTTTGAAAAATGGCCCCACTTTTATCTTTTGTTGTTGCTTTACGTTTATATTTTTAGGGCAATTTTTGTATTTGGTCTGAGTATTTCTTACATTTTTGGGGCTTTTTTTCATTAAGTTTGGGGCCATTTTTCCATTTTTAAATTGGGGTCATTTTTCATTATGAAAAAAAGCCCCAATTTTGCGGCTATTTTTCGTTTGGGGTCATTTTTCATTGGAGCTAAATTTCATGTAGCTAATCATAACAATGATTAAAAACAAATAATAAAAACAAAAAAGCAAAGGAATAAAACAAAAGAAAAATGTAAATGATTCATGTAAATTTTGAATTCAATTTCAGTTTAAATTTATGTAAAAATAAGTGCCGTGAATTTTAAAGTGTCGTGAACAAATACTCGGTCTCACTGTGGCTCGCACCTATTATGCTATTTTATTTTATTGTTTTTTAGTTTTTGTGCAATTATTTATCAAATTTTTGCACACTGCACTTCTGTCCAAAAAAAATATTTAAAATTGGTTCTTAATTCTATGTTACATATAAAAAGTACAGTAGGACCTAAATAATTCAAACTAATTATTAAAATTACGAAAAGCCAAAGTAACCTCAGAAACAAAATAATGTTTGATGAAACCAATGTAGTAGCCGTGGCGTGATGGTTAGTGCGATGGACTGTCATGCCGGAGGTCTTAGGTTCGATCCCCAGCCTCGCCACCTATTTATTTAAAAGAAAAAACGGCTACTGCCTCTTGCGAGGAATTGACAAATCCTCCAAGAGTATCTCCTGTCACAGAAAAGTGCCGCTCGTTAGCCGTTCGGATTCGGCAATAAACTGTAGGTCCCCTCCATTCCTGCAGACACGCACACAGGAATGGTTGAGAGTTGTAAGTCACTAGGCCCTAGTTCTTCATGAGCTGTTGTGCCATCAAATTTAATTTTAGTTTAATGAAACCAATTTTCAATCCATGCATTCTTAGTAGCCTTGTGTACATAAGAGCTTTGTCAAAGTTTATGAAGAATCTTTAGGTCAGCTAGCTTTCCAATTATTAATTAATGAATGTATAGTGCTCTTTTTATCCATTGCAGCAAACAAAAAGGGTTACCCTTTGCTCGCCAACCTTGCTTCTTTGTGTCATCAAGAGCATTCTTTCAAATGAACACACTAGTGTCTTATCAAAAGTCAAGCCAGTTTCATCCAAAATTTAGATCTTGTCTTTCGTCAGACCCAAGTCTGCCCAAAAATGTCTGGAACAAACTTATTGTCTCAAAAAAATTAATTCACAGCCAACAAAACAACAACGAACAAAAATTCGAATTACCTACAGAGTACCAATTTTGGAAAATATGTAATCCAATTACAAGATACATAAAGTATAAAAACTGATGGTGTTCAAATTAATGGAGCGTTCGAACTATCTAGTGTTCGAATTACTGAGGTCCTTCTGTACCACAGTACACATATTGAAGGTAATATCCCAGTAGGAAATTTCTAAAAATTCAGTGCTGAATAAGCTGCTTCTTCCTCGAGGAAAAGAAGCTGCACCCGCCACTTTTGTGCTCTTTTCTCTGATGAATTTAACATGGGCATGTCATTGGCGGTAGGCACATGCCACTTTCTCGATGAAAATTCAACAACGAAATCACTGGTTCATTGGAAGTTGCTTTTTCACCAGCTTGGAATATGATGAAAAATATGATGAATATTAAACAGTGAAATCACTGCATAAATGTAACATGCTGATTCATCTGCTTATTTTCATCGATGAATAATGTGATGAAAATTCAATACTAAATCATTAGGTAACTGGGAGTTGCTTATTCACGGACTTATTATTGCCCGAGGAAAAATGTGAGGAATATTCAGTAGTAAAATCACCAATTACAAACGAATTGGTTTTTCACCACCTTTTTCAAAAGTAGAATGTAGGTACTTCCCTTATTAAAATAAAAACTGATTTAATTTATGTGGTACCTATGTACCTAATTATTATCTTTTTATTGCATTATTATTTACATTATATAAATTAAAATAATTAAAACCAATTATTAATTATTACAAAATTATTTATTGTGGCTCCTCGAGTAACCTAGGAATAGAAAAAATGTTCAGTTTACAATAATTCATACATATGTATGTAACTATAAAGAGTTACTAACCTTGGCATTATTTTCCACATAAATGTAACACTTGCTTCCATAGAAAAAGAACAACTAACTTGCAATGAAAATATAAAACAAAAGAAGATTTCCAAAATGTTCAACAAGCCAACAAATAAAGCACGCGCCACAAAAGAAATACAGAATAGAAGAAAAAAAATTCAAACGATCACGTGATCATGGCATGTTGAATTGAAAGGGTACACATTTTTGCACTACAGAAATCATCACATTGTTCGTACCAGGAAAAAGAAAGGGCAATTTTCAGATTATCGTTACTTTTTCTCGAGAAGAAGGTTATATAAAGCAGACGACGCGATTAAGAATAAAAACTGAGAGAATGAGAACTGACTACTTTTCATTTGAAAACGTCGACTTTAATTCAGCATCAATTTCATATATGTGGCCGAAGTCAGCCAAGGAGAGTTTTCAAAACCTTTTTTCTCTCGCAGAGTATCCTTTACAAAGCAGACGAGTGGATTTAGAGAATGAACTGATGAACTTATGCATGACTTTTCGTCAATTGAATCATCGCTTAATTTTTCTTCTTTAGCAACTTTTAATTCCGTATTGAAATCAGTTGGATTTTTTGAAACAAGTAAAAGAAGGGGTTGTTTGGAAATGGTTTCCCAGTGCAAAGCAGATAATGTGATGAAAATCATGAACTGCTGAAACAATGCATTACTTTTTACTGATGTAATCAGTGCACACTGTTTCGCCTGTGAAGTGGTAGTTTAATTCAATGATGAATTCAGCTTAATTTTTCATTGAAGACGAAATTTCCTGCTGGGATATTGCGCATCTTCGAAAATTACAGTGACCTGCCTGTCAGAATCTACAAAAACAAAGTATTTCCGAATCGCAGTGACCCTCGTCCACAATTTACAAAAACAAAATACAAGACATGCGCAGAACTGAACAAAATTGAAAACTCGGAAGATATTACCTTATTTTTGTGTACTGTGCTTCTGTATTACATTTTGATATTTGTAAGTTGTTTTGGCACATAAGGGGTTTAATTTTATAAATTGTTTTATTTGTATAAACATAGGTTGAGGTTGGTTGAAGTTGTTACAACCTGTATAATATGTTGCAGAGTGACGAGCAATCCCCGCTGTGATGGTTTGGGTTGTCGATTTTAAAAATTAAATTATTATTAATGTGCCTGAAAAATTTAAAAAAAGATGATTTATATTAAATAAATTATTATATTATTTATATATGTTGGTTGAGGCCGTAGTCCATCCTGGGCTGTGAGCGCCATCTAAGGTAAGTAAAGTAAATTTATATTAAACAAAAAATAATCAAACAAAAGATGTATACTTTTGACAGTTTTATAAATTTTCCATCAAATTTCATCATTGAACCATTTCTACGAACATTGTGTCATCCCGCCACAGCAAAATATAATCACGATTTATAATAATTAGGTAAGTAATGAGAGATTATTTGTTGGCCCTGTTCTTTTAGTTTTAAAGGATGCGATCAGTCGAGCGTATTTTTTAAAGCCGATCGTGCCGTGATCAACCTGTATACTTCCTACATTTTAAAGAAATTTTCCTCCGTCCTTTCTAGAGCTCACGGCCCTGTGCAATGGGTACCTGGGGGTCTCTTATACCACTTAAATAGTAACCATAAGTGCAGATTTGTCTGCAATGCATTATCAAAACCATAAAATAATTTGATTGACCTTAAGTTGGACATAAGGTTTTCATATGCATTATGTGCGGGGAAATTATGTCACCCTACGCAACAAAATGGTATCATAATTTATGAAAACTAGTTTAATAATTAGTGATAAGTTGTTGGCGTAACAGGGCCCAGATGTATGTACATATATGTAGCTATTTATGACTTAATGTCATGTGGAACCGGCGACTACGAAGTTGGAACGAAGAAAATAAACTGCTAAAGGAATTCCAGGCTGGTTTTGGGAGAGGATACTCAACGGTTGACCATATGTTTGTGTTGACGAGTATTGCAGAATCATTTTTGGTCCAGGACAAAAAACTCTACTCGTTTTTCGTGGACTTCAAAGCAGCTTTTGATACGGTGGGTCGTAAAGCCCTTATTTTTAAGCTGTTCAATGCAGGAATGTCTATAAAGTTTGCAAGAGTAATTGAAAAGAATTGATTGATACACTGGCAGCGGTATGGGATGGTGAGAGCAAATCTGATTGGTTTCAATCTTCGTCAGAAGTGAGGCAAGGATGCTCGCTCAGTCCTCTTCTGTTTGCGCTCTTCATAGAGGATTTGATTGTATGGTTTCCAGGGACGATTATAAAAGCACTGCTATTAGCAAAAGATTGCGCTGTTCGCGTATTCTCCAGAGACACTTCAATTAATAATTAATCGTCTACATGAATACGGCATATTTTGAGGTATAATTGTTAATTTGTAAAAATCCAAAATAATGATCGTCATCAGAATTCTTAGTCTGGAACAAGTGGCCCTTAAAAAGATTAATGTAAAGAGTGGGGTGGGTGGTTCAAGAGTGGCTTGATTTGGCGCTAGAAAGTGGGATGGAACTCAACAGTAAAGTGGAGGATAGCAACTAAAAACTATGACATGTAAACTAATTGCTAAGGTTGATGAAAAAGCTAGAATTAGTTACATGGAAGATGCTTTGAGCTCCTTGTATCGAAAGATATACTGCCAGATGGATCAAAATTTGGGAAAGGCAAATTACTTCCGTGATGACCCAAGTGTTCAGGAAATATCCATGATGATTCTATATACTGTGAGATTCTGAATCTGAATTATATACCGCACAAAGGAGACCTTTCGGTGAGCTGTAGTATATCCAACTTGAGGAAAAGGGAGTAGGTGGTCCATTTCTTAGAAAAGAGCCCATCAACGTTCAAAGAAAAGAGAAGATGCATTTTTGGAAAAGATGACCTAACTTTTGATGAAGTAATACTCCAACTAAATGAGATGAATGTTTCAAAAATGTACCAGTTCTGCAAAGTTGCCTTAAGATACCGTAATATAATAATTTAGGGACTTTTTGATACAGTTTTGTTAAACCCTGTTTTTGTTTTAAGGAAATTTATTAACATATAATTTTTATTAAAAAAAAAATTATCAATTCAAAAAATAAAAGAAAAGAGTTAGTATAAAATTAAAGTATGTAAAATTTGTCAATATGGAAGACGGTAAATGCCATGTCAAAATCTAATTTAACATTACAGAATGAGAACCAATAACCAGCAATAAGATAGGGCTTATTTTTTTCACACGGGAACTGGTTAACTAGGCTCTAGAAAAAAAAAGTTAGAAACTCAATGAGTTTCTAGCGTGATAAAGCTCGTGGGATTTTTGGACACGAGCTGATTTTAATACACGCATAATAAGGGAAAAATAACAAGTTTTTATTATCCTTTGATTAACTTAGGAGTTATGAGTGCTATACATATACTCATAATTATGCTACAACTACAAAAATACCAAATGCATCAGACACATTGCAATTACACGTGGATCGGCAGGTAAGGTAGGCAGATATTACTCAATTTCTCTTTTTCAAACAATTACACTGTTAATTTAATTAATACGAATTCCAAAAATATCAGCGAGTACATCCCTCCCTACCCGTGTCCATACAGCAAATCCATACTTATATGGAAATACCAACCTCAAGACACAAGCAGAACAGCCACTACATTGGACCAAAATCATAGCAGCAGTCATAGGTTAAAGTTAAAGGCATTGTTTGCCTTTGCTGATGATGGAGTTTAAAAGAGAAATAATCCAAATTCAACCTCGCAATCCGCGTAATTGGTATTAAAATGCAGCGCAACGGCAGCGGCACTCACCGTCACTACCAACCAGCAGCAGCAGCCAACTTGAGCCCATTATTAAGCCAAGAGTAATTAAGCACCATTTAGTTGCCAATGCTCACGACTACCTTAAGCCGCAGACAGCCAGGCTGCTTGGCTGACACTGGCCGCCACCACCGCCATCGGCATCGTATAATCGTGGCAAACAGTTGCGCTGTGAGCACAGTAAACCACATCTGGGAATCTAATTAAAATTTTTGTGTCTCTGATTCACGAAAAAAAAAAAATTGTTTGAAAACAAGTAAAAATCATGAGAAATTACTTATTCCGGCTTTTTGGTAGTAACAACAGCATTGCCAAATGTATGTTGTATTCTCACCGAAAATGATCACCTGATTATGCCTTAAATGATAGAGAAAATAAAAAAAAATGGATGTGAATATTATTAAAATTAGTTAAAAGCTTTTGCATACAAAATTAAATTTATTTATTTATATAAAAAATAAATAAAAATTAAATTTAAATTTAAATCTGTTAAATTTTGTACAAATATAAGCTCACAATTATTTTGCTTGAGAAAACTGCTCGGTACTAAATTAACTAAAAATCAGATAAATCGTTTCTATTTGAGAATGTTGTGATTCACTTTGTCGAAAGCTTTTAAAAACTCAAGTAAACAAAGAAGACCCTTATCATAATCAATGCTCAGGATGATTGGCAATCGCAGTAGTGCAGCTATGATTTGCTTAAAAGCCCGATTGCTTTTCATACAATAGATAGTAACATGTCAGGTGAATTGTAGAAATACAGTAAAATCTCCCTTTGCGGACACCTCCCTTAGGCGGACACCGCTCCTTTAGGCGGACACATTTTTTTGTACGGAAATTGCTCCATATACATAAGTTTCATTGTTTTCAGTTTCTGTTGGATGGACACTCCCTTAGACGGACACGGACAGGAATTTCTCTTAGACGGACACCAGAGCATCATCACGCTGATAAGATTGACAACGGTATTTTTTTTTAAGTTGCAGTCTACAGCGAGCATCGAATTCTTTTCATGTAATGGAAAAATACATGCATGTCAGCTGCCAGCCCAGAAACTCTATCAGGCGTTTTTCTTTTTTAGCTCTGAGCAGAGCCTGAGCGATCCGAGTAAGCTCTGAGCAGAGTATGATCAGAGCTCTCAGATTTAATTATGAAACACGTCTGAGCCTTGAATTGCCATATCTGTCAAATCACATGGACATTGTATGAAGTTGGCTGCGCTCAGCTATTTGCTCCGTTTCCTCGGTCAATTTATTCTGAGCTAATGGAGCAAGCTCCGAATTTGCTCTGATTGAAAAAAGAAACACAAGTTGAGCGCTCTGATGTGCCTGAGCTAAAAAAGAAACACAGATTTTTTTTGACAGCTCAGTGATTTGCTCTGAGTTAAAAAAGAAATTTGTGTATCTAAAAACGCATAAATACGAATCTTCTTATATTTTTGCAAAGTTTTTAGAGGCTGATTTTTATATGTATATGTATGCATTAAATCTAATCATTTCATTCCACGTCATGTGATAAGAAAGAACTGAAGTTTATTTATTTTGTTTGTTTGCTGTTAGTAAATTAATATAGCCATTATTAAGTTAATTTTAAGAAAGTGAAGTATATTTATTTTTGTTATTTTTATTTTCTGTTAATAAATGAATATAATCTATATTCTTAATAATGAAAATTAGTGTTTTTGTTTGCTTTCCCTTAAACGGACAGCTCCCTTAGGCGGACAAAAATTTCTGCACCGTGGCTGTCCGCCCAAGGGAGATTTCACTGTACTTCTCAATAAGTTTCTCGAAGACTTTAGAGAGGCAAGGTAAGATAATTATTTGTCCAAAAACTAGCTGGAGAGGTAGAATCACGTTTCTTGACTATGAGAACAACTCTGGCAATTTTCCAAGAACAAACGCAAGTAGCTCTCATAATACACCAGTTAGTTAAATAACTGAAATGGTTAATATCTAGTAATTAGTGGCAGTATAAAGCTTGACAAAACTGATAGGTACTCCATCCTTTTTTATAGAGTCAGATCTGATGTGTTTCATGTGTTTCATAATATCATCTTCAGTTACTTCTTCCAAATCTTCAGCTTACGCCTATGTATATATTAGCTGTATTTTATTCCAGAAAAACACACTTCACATGGAATAAAAAGAATGCATTTCATATATTCTAAAATCAATAAAGAAACAACAGACAACGTCGAATAAAGAAAGGCAAAACTTGTTATTCCGAATATTCTGAATATCCAGAATGAATTAAGAAATACGCTCATTATTATAAGAGTAATGAATGAAGGAATGAATATTGGTTTTGTTTGCATAGTAACCTAAAAGATCTATGCCCCCATCTAGAGCTATGTAGATGTTTGTTCCTACAGCTATAAATAAAAAAATAAATTTGATGGCACAACAGCTCATAAAGAACTAGGGCCTAGTGACTTACAACTCTCAACCATTCCTGTGTGCGTGTCTGCAGGAATGGAGGGGACCTACAGTTTATTGCCGAATCCGAACGGCTAACGAGCGGCACTTTTCTGTGACAGGAGATACTCTTGGAGGATTTGTCAATTCCTTGCAAGAGGCAGTAGTCGTTTTTTCTTTTAAATAAATAGGTGGCGAGGCTGGGGATCGAACCTTAGACCTCCGGCATGACAGTCTATCGCACTAACCATCACGCCACGACTACTACAGCTCTTCTTCCAAATTTATCTTTTAAGGAGTTTGAGTATTTGGAGTATCTTCAGAGAGTATTCTACGTGATAACGCCCCAAGTACTTAATCTTTTTTTATTCATAAGTGCTTTGCATCTGCCTAGTATGTGGTCCGGCGCGGGCGGCGGCGCACACTGGGGAGAGTGCTTAAAATGCGAAATTGAGATTCGGGGTTTAGAAAAAAAAAAAGGTGTGGCTGCAAAGTTGGCATAATTTTCTATCCACGTATGAAGTTTGTAATAGCCCGTGGCGTAATGATTATTGCGTTCGACTTTCATGCCAGAGGTCTGGGTTTCAATACCAGCCGCTTCCGTCTAAATTTTTTTTCGGAGCTACTACCTCTTGCGAGGAAGTGACAAATTCTCCAAGAGTATCTCTTGTCATAGAAAAGTGCCGCTTACCTTAGCCGTTCGTATTCGGCACACAGGAATGTACTACCAAATTTATTTATTTATTTATGTATGAAGTTTGAAGGTCCTATAGTTAAAAACAGGATAAGGAATAAGCGGTTAAAGTTGCGGTTTTTAGAAAAAGTAAGATTTGCTGTGATTTTTGTTGGTCATTAAAAATTGAAAAAGAAAATTAATTCGTAGTAAATTAAACAAAATAAAAACTATGTCGGCATTAATTTAATGTCAGTAAATAAGAAATAAATGTTTTTAACAAAATAAAACAAACATTTTTCAATACAATACAAATACAAAAAAATTGAGAAAATGCCCTATAAGAAGTTTAAAATTATTTTTCTCAAATTTGCGCGAGAGACTTTTGAAACCAAGCACATTCTCTGATACTAGTAATATTCCTTTATTAGTATCAGAAGTCGGATGTGAAAGCCTGTCGCACAATTTTGATTTTTTGAATCAAAGGGCACGGTAGTGCCCAGCCAAGTTCTTGGCACTACTACCTTTTTACAGGAACAAACTCAAGCGCTTTTCGACTCCCTTCTAACTTCAGAACCAATAATGTCAGAAGCTTCAAATTCGCTATATTTGCTAAGCTAGGCGAGTACAGGCGCCTCACAAAATTTCAATTCCCTAGCATTAGTGGTTCTTGAGATATAGGACGTCAAAAATCGCGAAAACCGTAACTGACTGACTCACTGACTGACAGATCATCAAAATTATGGAGTACTGCTAGGCACCGTAGAATCTTGTAATTTCGCACATCGGTAGGCCTTGTGGTGTATACAAAGGAAAAACTCCAAGATTTGGGATTTTCCATATAGGGGGCGTGGTATCCGCCCACTTTCGCACAATTCCTATCAATTATTTGGAGCACTTCTGATTGTTGTAGAATGATAAAATTAGGTAGAGAAGTAGGCCTTACAATTTGAGCACAGAAAAAAATTTGAATTTAAAATATATCATTCAGGGGCGTGGCATCCGCCCTCTTTTCTGAAAATAGTTATTAATCATATGGAGCACTTCCCGACACCATAGAATCTTGTAATTTCGCACAACGGTAGGCCTAATATTATATACAGAAGAAAAAATCGAAAATTTTGGATTTTCCATATGGGGGGCGTGGTATCCGCCCACTTTCACAGAATTGCTATCAATTATATGGAGCACTTCTGATTGTAGTAGAATGATAAAATTTGGTAGAGCGGAAGGCCTTACAATTTGTACAGAGGAAAACAATTAAAATTTAAAATTTATCATTCAGGGGGCGCGGCATCCACCCACTTTTCTGAAAATAGTTATCAATTGCATGGAGCACTTCCCGACACCATAGAATCTTGTAACTTCGCACAACGGTAGACCTTTGTGCTATATACAGAGAAAAAAAATTGAAAATTTTGGATTTTCCATATAGGGGGCGTGGTATATCCACCCACTTCCTCAAATTGTTTTCTGATTGTTGCAGAATAATGAAATTTTGTATAGAGGTAGAGCTTGCAATGAGTGTAAGGAAAACAAAAATTAAATTTGAGGTTTTTCATTTAGGGGCGTGGCATCCACCCACTTTCTTAGAACTACGTCTGATTGTTATAGGATGGATGATGAAATTTGGTAGAGCGATAGGGCTTCCAATGCAAGCAAAGACAAAAATTTAAAATTTGATATTTGACATTCAGGGGCGTTGTATCAACCCGCTTTCTCAGAAGTGTTGTCAATTATATGAAGCACTTCTGATTGTTGTAGAATTATGAATTTCGGTAGAGAGGTAGGGTTCATAATTCATGCTGAGGAAAACTTAAAAATTTAGGGTTTATCATTCAGGGCGCGTGGCATCCACCCACTTTCATAGAATTATTATTGTTTGCTGTACAATGATGATTAGTTAGAGTGTTGGAACTCAGGTGCAGTCGAAAATTGAAAATTTAAGATTTTGGGTTAAACAAAATTCTTTGCAAAAAGGAGTGAAATCACACCAAAAACATAAATGTTAAAAAAGAGCCAAGTTCTCCATGTATACAAAAAAACCTTTATGTAACAAGTCAGCCGTGAAAAGTAATGAGATCTAAAAGTACGCCAAGTTCTAAGTTTATGAAGGGTTTATTATCAAATATTGTAAGTAGCGTAATATCGTAATAACTCCAAATTATAAGAGAAATTTCCTATTTAATGATAACTGACTAAAATTTGGTATGTTTACTTGGCAAGTTTTCTTTTTTTTCATCTGATTACTCAACATTCAAAATGTTTTGAAAACTTGCCAAGTAAACATACCAAATTTTAGTCAGTTAGTTTCCAGTGGCCCGTGAAAAAACCCGTTACTATTTTTAGGTTCTTCCAACTTAGGTTGATACAATTCATGAAAGGATCTTGGTTATAGTTTAGTTTAACCTGCCTCAGCTTGGGGAGTTCTTTTCATTATAACATTAAAGCAGCCTTGCTAAATATGATCAGTCACGTAACTCTCAAATCTGAAAAGTTTGGTCTTCAAACACATCCCAAAAAGAAAAAGAACCTATATAAGTTTGGGCCAATTTGCAAAAGTTTTCCTCAAAATCTACATACATATGTATATTGCTTTTTCGCTATTTTAAAAATTAAAATAATGTGAAGTTTAAATTGGGATCTATTAAGTTTTTTTAATATTTTTGTTTTAATTGGGATTTCGTTTTCCTATAAAAAAACCGAAATAAAACCCAAAAAGAATAAGTCCTACATGTTTATAATTAATTCACTGGAACGCATAAACCTCCTAATAATATAAACAAAAATGAACGAGAAGACCACTAATCCATTTCAAAAAGATTAATGATGGTAACGATTGAAAGAGGAAGTAAAGCGCCTGGTGCATTGCTTACTGCATGTACCATACGTATTTCTTCTGCATTACCGCTAAAAACCCTTCATTAAATCCTAAAACGATACTCAATCGAGTTTGCATTTCAGTTTTTATCGTTTTCTTAATTCCTTTACTCTTCTTGGCCCCTCGACCCGGACAAGGCGCGGAATGCTGAATTTGATTAAGTGTCCCAAAAAAGGATTGTCTCCCTTCTGTCTGAGTAACAATGCCAAGACTTTGCAACAGCGAATACCTATGTAAGGTTTTTTTTTCTTGGGCTCGCACAATCCAATGCATGTGCTGCAATACCTCGAGGGAAACCATTTCAAGAATAAACAAAAAAAAGAAAAGCGGAAAAATCAACACAGAAATGGCATCCGTCGCGGAATGCAAACAAAACCGATGCCACTGCGGCTAATAATAAAACAATTAATCTTCTTAGCGGTTTACTCTAATGTAGGTAGGTACCTATGATGTATGTTTAAAAAGAAAAGGATGCGCGACTTGAAGAATTTTCTATTTGCATTGCCCAAAGAGATATTTATATCCGGTTGAATCTAAAGAAACGAGGCGTCCCTTTTATTTACATTTTCCACCACGAGAACAGAAATGCACCGCGATCCTTGCGATGATCCTTCATTTATTTTACAAAGTTATTGTTACACATTCAGACATATCTGTTTCACGATCTTGTTTTTGCTTTTCATCCAGTCATTAATCAAAGGGCCTCAGTGAAGTGAAAACTCCAATATTATGAGAGTCCTTTTTTTCCTGTGATACAATTTTATCCTGCGTAATCCTAAATAATTAGTGAATCATTAATTACACTGTCTCGGGCTCGTTTTCGGTCTACGTATGAATGGGCTATCCGATTTCGTATTTTTGATGGTTGCAAAAAAAAAGGAAAATCCAATTGTGTGAGCTGCATTTGATTCATTTTTTGTTTCTTACCTGGCGATGGAAACTTTTGTCATAATTCCTCTTAGATTGGAGTAAATATTTGTTTTGGTTTCACATAGAAGACAAAAAAAAAAGAATGATAATGAAGGTAAATTTGAAGCCTAACGCATCAATTGAAAGGAGGCATGTTGAGTTTTAAGTTTAAAAAGAATAATTGTCCAGTAGGTAGGGAATTAGTTAAAGAATTCATAAAACGAGTTTTTGAGATGTAAAATTATTAAATAAACGAAACCAACAAGTAAAAGGATTAATTAATTTTCGTTACAGAAAACCATGAAATATATACAAATAACAGCAAATACATAGGTATTTTTGTATTTTTTCTTTACACACAATAGTGGTTAGTTTTTCTTCAAACTAAATTATGCAAATTTGTTGTTAATATTGTATACTTGATTGTCGATATCTATTCTTTAATAAAAGTATGAATTTACACTATAAATACTTATCGAACCGTTTCAATCGTATTATCCTAAGCGACAAGGTGGAAATTTTACATAAAACTAATTATTGGATTTTTTCCTAAGCATTAATAAAAGGTAATTGGAGTTTTTTTCAACTTTCAAGAACAGTTTTTGTAACAATGTGCAATACTGAAATTTTGCCTACTTTGTTTCGTTGCTGAGCAAAAAATCGCTGAAGCGGTTTTTTTTTAAATAATTTCTTGTATAAAATCTGGTAGGTATGCCATTTTGAAAAATATAATAATATACAACTAAAACCATAATTTTAATAAACTTCATTAAGCTATTGTCAAAAAAATTATGCTCTAAAACTTTTTTTTTAAATATTTGTATGCAGTATTATTCACACTTGATAAGAACTTCAGAGTAAAAATTTTGATCAAAATTGGTTGAGCGGTAGACGAGGAAGTCGACAATCAAAAAAGCGGTTAAATGTACCGTAAAAAATGGTTTTTGATAATTTTTTTTTTCATCAAAATTCAGACCATAAAACATACAAAAACTTAAAAATCGTTAGAGCTGTTTTTGAGATCAATACACTTTTTTCAAAATGACTAGTCGCGTTATTTTTTGAACTAAAATAAAAATATCGATTTCCCCTCAAGGGAATCACCCAAATATATTATGCCCAAATTTGAAGAAGATATCTTCAGTAAAAAAATAAATAAATTTGATGGCACAACAGCTCATGAAGAACTAGGGCCTAGTGACTTACAACTTTCAACCATTCCTGTGTGCGTGTCTGCAGGAATGGAGGGGACCTACAGTTTATTGCCGAATCCGAACGGCTAACGAGCGGCACTTTTCTGTGACAGGAGATACTCTTGGAGGATTTGTCAATTCCTCGCAAGAGGCAGTAGCCGTTTTTCTTTTAAATAAATAGGTGGCGAGGCTGGGGATCGAACCTTAGACCTCTGGCATGACAGTCCATCCAACTAACCATCACGCCACGGCTATCTTCAGTGGCTTTTCTTTCATTTTTTGTGAAATTATATCACCTCTTGATATGTTTTTGATGGCCGACGCACCCGTCCGACGAGTCTTCGAATCTATCCCTGGTAGTCTGCGCAGCAAAGGAAGACCTCACCTTAGGTGGCACAGTGGAAAACGACCTCAACCAACGGGGAGTGCGTTACTGGATGCAGCTAGCTAGGGAGGGAGCTGGTTGAAGTTAAAGGGGCTTGTTGGTTAAAGTCGTAGCCGGCTCCGTGAAATAACTCCCCAATGAAATTAATCCCAAAAAAAAAAAAACAAATGAAATAAATCCCCCAAATTTATATGAAAATCGGAAGTTGTTTGGTATGAAAAAACTGCCTAAAATTGGGGACTTATTTCATTTTTAAATTGAGGGAATATTTCATGGTGAAATAAATCCCAAATTCAACTATGAAATAAGTTCCTAAATTTGGGTATTTATTTCTTTGAAGATATAACAAAATTATGGCGTATAAAACAGTGAAGTATGTATGGGGGGCATGCTGGCCCCCTGCTTGGCCCACTATAGAATTTGGGATGGATAGGTGCGAGGTTGGGCGTATGCAAAGTTTATTTAAATACAGATTCTTTAAATGCAAAAGAATCTTGCATACACCCAACCTTGCACCTACCCAAAATCCTATAGTGGACCCAACAGAGGGGTTGCAGGGGGGCAGCATGCCCCATACATACTTCACCGTTTATACGCCGCGCCGTAGTTTTGTTATCTCTTTGGGGACTTAGTTCATATTTTCTTTAAGAACTTATTTCATGCACTTTTGGGGATTTATTTCATATTTGAATTTGGGAAAAAAACATTTTGGGGGAGTTTTTTCATTTTTAGATTGGGGGGTTTATTTCATTGGGGAGTTATCTCACGGAGCCGTCGACGTCGTGTCGTCGCCCACCCTGGACTGTGAGCGCCATCTAAAGTAAGTTAGTATTCGAATAAAAAACAAAATGCGAAAAAAACCGTTAGCGAGATAACCTTGATCTAAATAACTCATTGCACCTCTAACGAAATCGGAAAACGAGAATATGTAAGTAATGTTATATTTTCGATAAAAATAAATATTAATTCAAATTTATTTAGAGACCTGAAGAAGTACGTAATCACGTACGAAACGTCGTCTATTTCACAAAGGAAAAAACTAAAAAAGACCTAAAGCCCAATTAGGATTAAAAAATATAAGATCTAAAAAAAGAGAGAAAGAAAGGTGAAGTGATTGAAAAACAAAGTAAAATTAATCGAAGTAAACAGAAGTAATTATAAGAAAAACGAAACAACGAAATGTGATGTTAAAAAAAAAAAAAAAAAACAAACAAAACAATAGGCACCCGCCAAAAGGCCAAAATGTTGAGATATATAGACTTCTCGAAAATTAAAATGGTGACATTTTTTTGACCTATTAAAAAATGGCAGAAACCTTTAACAAAAGTCAAATAAAATATCAACTCTTTTCTACATTTTTTGCCGAAGAAAATATATAACAAGACATTTAGTGTGATTGTGATCTACATTTAAGGAACCCATATTTCAATAGTCGACATTTTAAAAATCGATATTTTTATCAGATCATGGAGGGAGTTTAAAAGCGCAAGTGAATTTCCAAATTTTGAGTGTCGACTTTTCAATTATGTATTTAAATGTCGATTACTGTCGACATTTTGAAAATCGACTTTTTAAAAATCGAAATTATTTTAAAGAACGATTTTTTTTATTAGTCTTTTAATCAGGTTATCTTCCATCGGGATAGTAGTCATTGTGGGGGGTCGATAGGTATTTACAAAATGGATTTATCGTACCACAACCCACAGCAATTTGTCTATTACAATAATTTTATGTTTGGTCATTTGCGATAATTTGACGGAAAGGGATCGATTGCTATTATTTCACCAGGTCTCGGGCAAGGGGCTTCAAATGCCCTTTTTTGGAAAATTAGATCGGTAATAAAACTAGATTATTTTTTTTTTTGGAATACTGTTCATGTTCAATAAGCCATCAATCAAGAGAGACGCAAATCATAAAAAGTTTTCATAAATTCAGAGCCAATCACATGTCAAATAGGCCAGTCGGCGGAGGTTTTTTTTGCAAGAATATACTGATTTAATTTTATGATTGGAATTAGTAGGTGTGTTGTTTTCGAGAACAAAAAATAAAATGGTGCAGCTGTAGGTATTGTGTGTCGGCCACTATTTTGAAAAACGCGTTGCAAACAATATCTTGAGAACGGCTTATAGTACACAAAACTTGTGTGAACGTTATTGATAGGAAATCTAATTATCTTTCTATTCTTCATAGAACATTTTTTTATGGGATTTATACTTTCAGAGTTAAGGTGCCTTAAAGTATGCTTTTTTTTAGTTTTCCCTAATATCTATTTAACGGTTGATATTATGAAAAAAAATGCAGAGCAAAGCATGCTTTAAGGAGCCTTAACTCAGAAATTTTAAGTCCTACAAAAAAATGTTGTAAGAAGAAAAGAAAGATAATTAAATTTCCTATACAAAAAGTGCCTTCAAAATTTGTGTGCTATGAGTCGTTAAAGAGCTATCGGCAATAGCGTTTTTAAAAATGGCGGCTGACGCACAACATAATTTTTTAGTTATAATATGTATGTATTTCCGAACTAAATAACCACCGCAGTTTCGCCACTGAATTTCACCATTATTCAAAAATATTTCTGTTAGGAAACAAACTCCAAAATTCTGTACGACAAAAATTCTGTACATATAAACTAAATTTTAAATTTTGGTATGAACAGAGTTCTGTGTTACAAAATTCGTAACTCAATAATTTTATGGACGGGCCCGCGCCATCCTTGTTGTACTTTTAATCGATAAAGTTGGCTTAATTTCACTTATCAAAATAAAAAGAATTTGGCCTTATTTAACTTAGTCAAGATACAATAATTAATTTATTATTAATATTTTAGTTTAAATTAAAACAGTAAAGGTCGCTTGAAGAAACGTGCGATTTAAAAATGTTGATCTGTGTTTCATCAATTTTATAACTCACAGATTTATCGGTTGTTGAATTGAGGTTCAACGATGGTTCAAGATTCAATTATGTGAAGAAAGCCAACTACATGCTTGAACCATTGCACAAGAAAAAACGCAAATGACATTTTTATGAACCACCCTGACTTGAAAATATTTTTTCTTTCATGACTCAAGCTCAGCTATAACTTGTATCAGTTTCATTGAAATCGCTCAAGGACCTACCAAATTACCAAGGCATTTTATGAAATAAAAGCCACTTACATTAACCACAGACATCCCTCGGCATTATTTTTGTAATTTCTTTTTTAAGCGACGTATACATCCTTCATCCTTCAAGACCTATCTCGCTCAGAGTCGTAGACACAATGGGTAACCAAACAAACAACAAAATTTTCTATAGTTTGTGAGCTTACAGAATGAATGCTTTTTCCCTGTACTGACAATCTTTGTTGGACAGAGTATAAGGACAAAACCTTCAAAGCACCGCTGCAACCTGCGTAGCCAAAATTGCTCATAACATCTCTCAAGCAGTTTCCTTTTTTCTTTTTGGCATATTCATATGCTTTTACAATCACTTTAAAATATATTTCAATTTTTTTGAAAATATTGAAGGAAAAAAATTGTTTTATTTTTTTTTTCAATGACACAGTGTTCCACAGTACAAAAACAAAAATGACCCACAATGTGTAAATGCGTGTCTCAAGTATATTCTTCCAACCATATAAAATCTATCGGAATCGGTCAAATACTTTTTAAGAAAATGGTACCACAAAATGTGTTTAAGGCGTTTTATATATAGATTTATTATTTAGGTAATTTCTTTCCGGAAACAAAGTAACAAATGAAAACTTTTCTACTTCAAGATCGCGAAATATGTTAACCATATGAATACTTCGACAGCAAGTAACATAGCGTGAGCGTGTGGCACATACAAAATACAAAAGCCTCCCTTTAACATTCCACACACTTTTCTTTAACTATACACTATACCTTATCCAACCTGTATGCTATATGTCGTGGAGATAATAGCCGGATTCTGTAAATTTTAATTTTGACATGTCCTACATCTGTTCGCCGGCGGATCAGACCAAGAACCAAGTCCCCAATATTTTCACGGTTCGATTCGACAGGCAATAGTGACGTGCATGCGAAAAATTACATCCAAAACTAATTGCCATCCTTTCGCTTTGGCTGTCCTCCTTTGTTTCTCTTTGGCTGCTGAAGCGGAGCTCATTTCAATACAACAGCCAACCGTCATCGTAAGATCGATCCTTGAACGGTGATTAAAGGTACTGTGTGATGTTTGCTGGAAAAAGACGGTCAAAAGTAAAAAACGGCACGCATCCCTGGTTAAAGTTAAGTTCTGCACCACGATTCCAGTAAAAATCGCCGAACTGCGTGCAAGCGGTTTCCATTCCAACCGTCAATCCATTGGTTTGTTTTTTTTTGTTTTGTTTTGCTGATCGCTGATTGACAACTTGGACATCTCACTGAGGTGATATTGGAGAATTAAAGTTCTTTTCTGGTAGCGCCTGCAGGATGAGAAACCGCAAGATTATGATTAAGGAGCAATTACATTCTTGGAATTGCACTTACGTATTCGTATGGATAAGTGCGATAGTTTTGGGCGACATGTGGTGTTCTTTGTTTTTTTTTTAATAATTGTTGTCATGCGGACAAACGAAAAAAACAAAACCTACCATTTTTGCAGTTTTTTTTCTAGGTCACTATGTAGGTATTTAGATACATTGAAGTTAAAAATTTATGAAAAAATAAATCTTACAATAAAAGTAGGTTTCAACAAAAGCAACATGAAATATATATGAATTTCGATTTGGGGTAGACATACAATTATTATTTGAAAATTTTGAATATAAAAGAGTTTCTTCGTTTTTTTTCTTTATAAAAAAGTGGCTTTCTTATTGCAAAAAATATAATTAGCAGAGGATTTTAAGATAACAAAACATTTTTAACAATTATATATTTTTTTCAGAACCGTAGGTATATTAAAAAAAAAAAAGATGAGTAGCGAATCAACATTCGCCGATTGAAAAATTATTTTGATTTTTCCGTTCGATGTTTTCTATGTTTTTATTTTTGTTAAGTTGATATGAACTTAGCGAAGTAGCACCTCACAAAGTGTTCAAAACGCCTTATATCGAACTGTTTATTGCTTTGCTTTATAAATTGCCGTTTGTCAGCCCTGAATTATGTAGTTGTGACAATTTAAATTTTGTTATGTTGCAATGTTTTCTATGTTATTTTTTTTTTCATTTTGCTGTTTTGCTAACTTACTAACTTAGTGTCAACTAAGCGAAGCAGTTTCAGGAAAAGGTATAAAAACTTCTAATTTTCAATGGTTGAATTATAGTCGTGGCGTTATAATTAATCTTGAATTAGTTGTAACAATTTCAATTTTGTCGTGCAATCATCTATGTGTTTTTTTTAATAAATTTAATTCATATTAAGACGAGGGCTGAAAACTTCTGATATCGCAATGTGCAATGTTTTCTAACAATAAAACATTCACGTGAATCGAAAGATTCGTTCGAATCGCTTAGCAGAATGGGGCTAATAATTTCAAAACGTAGAAACCATTTTGATAAACTAGAAAGTCAAAATTTATTGCCTTCGCGATGGAAAGCGATAATTTCCTTTCCTCTAACAGGAAATATATCGATAATCACTGACAAATCCTCTCCATTCGTAATATTTAAGGCAATAGCAAATGATCGAAGCAATTTATTGATTCAAATATATGTATCTGCCAATGAAGCCCCTGCACTGGATAAAAACCATGGTTTTTCAAAAAACGATGTTTTCTTTGGTAAAAATTCCAAAAAAAGGGTCCGTTAAACTAATTTTAGAAGAGGTTAGGTTAGGTTAGAGTGGCCGTCTAGATGTTGTTGACTCACTTAGACCCTAAGGGTCCATTGTGGTACCACTAAGGAAAGTTACTCATGGGAGAGTATGAAATTAATCAAACCATTTTGAACTTTTAATGAAGTTTGAGAGACATTTTGTGTCGATCGTTGCCAGTTCACTGGTATTATCAAAGAAGGGGCTACCTAGGTAGGTGTTCCTTCTATTGGAGAGTGCCGGACATGTACATAGAAGATGTTGGATTGATTCCTCTTCTTCCTCGTCCATGCAGCTTCTGCAGAAGTCATTAGTGTAGACCCCTAGCCTCTTAGCATGTCTACCTATGAGGCAGTGTCCTGTTATGACTCCAATTGTGGAGCTTAAGCTTTGTCTGCTCAGGGAAATCAAGCCTTTTGACCGCTTCAGGTCTATGTATGGCCATATTTGTTTAGTTGCTAGGCAGGTGGTACCCTGTGACCATCTAGCACTTGTTGATTCTAGAGCATATTGTTTGAAGAGGTGTTTGCATGTAGCAAGTGGTGTTCCTATGTTGTGTCTTTGTCTAACAGTGGGCAGAAGTGTTTTAGAAGAGAGTTCGATAACAATAACGTTAATGGAATATTGTTTCATCCAAAATTCTGGATTTTTTTTATCAAACTTTAACGGCCATACTGTTGCCTTTCTTCAAAGCTAGTTTTGAGCAAAAACTAGTTCTATTCAACTTTCGAGTTTTAATTTTTTCACTAATTTTTATTACTTTGACATCTTAATCAAAATATTCATACATATCTAAATCAAATCAATATATTTTTTTGAAAAATTAAAAATTTAAAACCCCAATAGAACTATTTTTTTATTAAAACTAGATTTAAAGAAAGTCAATAATATGGCCGTAACAGTTTACATATTGAGAACAATATTGACACCCTAAAATAATTTATTTAAATGTGAAAGTTTTTTTGTTTGTCTGTTTGTTCCTCGTAATCTCAGAAAATACTTAAGTGATTGTAATAAGAATTGGCAAAGCGAGACCTTGGAACATGAGGATGGACATAGGTGATTTTTTTTTTCAGATCTTAAATCAATGTACAAAAAAAAAAATATAAAAAAATGTTAAGCAAGGCGAGCACGGCTAACATTTTTGAAAAGTTTTATTTTTCTCAAGATTATTTTGGTGAAAAAAAATCGAAAAATGGTAAATAAATGACGCCTCTTTTTTTTTACTTTTCTCGAAAACGACTCAACTGATTTTGATAATTTTTTTAAAACATTTTAAATACATACATAGTAGGTATATATTTTGTACCTACTTAAATTTTCAAAAAATAGTCGTTTTTGATAAAAAAAGATACATTTTTTACAAAAAAAAACTTCTAACAAGTTCTAATAATATTGAAAATCCATATCAAAATTAAAATAAAAAAAAAAACAATTTCTTTGACTTTTAGAAATGTTTTGAGTTTTTTTTTTTTTTTATTTTATATCTCAAAAACGTGTATAGATGGTTTTTCCGAAATTTGATTTTAGCAATATATCAAAAAACTGTAACAATTTTTTTCTTAAAAATGTTCACAAATTTTTTTTTATTTAAAAAATAGTTTAAAAAAAAAATATTTTTTTTCTAATTAATTAAGATTTGTTATATAAATAAATAAATTGTGTACATGGCGTTTTGATTGCAAAATTATTTTAGAAGTTGTGTTTTTTTTCATTTATTTCTATAATTATGTTAATTTTTAACAATTTTTCAGTTTAAAGATAGAGTTATTTTGTCCACTTTTAGGAAAACACAAAATTCAACATTAATCTGAATTACGATTTTGGCAGGTGATATAAAATGTAATATAAATATATGTAGAATATATGTGTGTCGGAATATGTATATTATGTCAGAATTTCCTAAACGTACAACCAAAACGGGATGGTCGTTATTTTTTACCGTTTGTACATATTATGATTGCTTTTTACATTGTCTGCTCACATCCAAAAATATTTTTGAGAAAAAAAAATTAAACGGCGGCGTTAAGAACAATCAAAGTTTTTTAGTGACGTAATGATTAGACTGTCATGTGGTTCAATACTAGCCGCTTCCACCTTAAGTTTTTTTTCGGAGCTGTTAAATCCACCAAGAGTATCTCTTGTCATGGAAAAGTGCCGCTCACCCTAGTCGTTCGGATTCGGCAATAAATTGTAGATCTCCTCCATTCCTGCAGACACGCACACACGAATGGTTGAGAGTTGTACGTCGCTATGCCCCGGGTTCTTTATGAGCCATTTGAGCCACCAAATTTAATTTTTTAATTTATATCTTCTGATCTAATAAGCCGATTTTAATCATTTGAAAGACGTTGAAATTTTAAAATCTTATAGTTTTTTTGAGATATTTGTAGAAACAAAAAATATTTTTTTTATTAATTTTTTCAGTTGATTTTTTATAACTAATTAATAATTAATTATGTTCTGCGCCGCCTATCGAAACGAAAAAAATACTGCATAAACCTCATTTCGTTCTCAAAAATCAATTGTGATATTTTGCCCACCGTAGTTCACATGAAATTCTTTTGTGGACTTGTAACAAAATTGTTCAAAGAAAAACAATCAAAACTTAAAATGGAGATCACTTGAGCATTTTTTATTCGTTAACAAAATTCTAAAAATTGCTTAACTATAATTATTTTTTCAATTTTCCCGAAATTCATTTTACAAACAAAAATTTTGGTTTAAAATTAACTTATTGCATTTGGTCCACGGAGTAGTAGCTCATAGCATACTGATTATTGCGTTGGATTGTCACGCCAGAGTCCGTTGTTGGATTCCCAGTCTCTGCCAACTAAAAACAAAAAATTGTTTTCTTTTTTTCAGGGCTACTGCCTTTTGCGAGGAAGTGACAAATCCTCCAAGTTTGCCCTCGTCTTTTGCAATAACTTGTAGGTCCCTTCCATTCCTGCAGACACGCACACAGGAATGGTTGAGAGTTGTAAGTCACTAGACCCTTGCACTCTCTTCATGAGCTGTTGTGCCCCCAGATTTTTTGTTTATTTATACATATGTGGTCCACCCTGTACCAGATACCTAAAAGTTCAATGCGTTTGACGGTACTCGAGAAATATTTTCAATTTTTTGCTTCAATCAAGGTGTTTTTTTTTTGTTTAAAAACCAAAATGATAAAATTGATCCTTTTTATGAAATCTATGAAATTTCATATTTACAAAATAGTGTTTCGCGCTTTCTTAAGCAAACAAAAAATCCAACTTCATATACCATCCCTGCACTTTTGCCATCAGTCCACCTCCAAAAAAGAGACAACAAAAAAAATGCCGGTCATTCTTTTGCTGCTGCATCCAACTTGCAATAGGATGCATTTGTTTATAATAAATACGCAGCTATACGCATCCAAAATATACGCCTCCCATAGGCCACACATCTACGCAGATTCAATGAAATGCCAACACTAACCCTTAGCTCTACGTTCAATGCTAATGAATGCGATAGCTAAGATCGTATCTCGCATATTGGCCAAGGTAAGAACATGCGTAGCAGCCGAAGAAGAAAAATATCCTCTTCCACCGAAGCCCATGCATGTAAATAAATCCACCCACAAATTTTTGTTTTCGTCCTTTTTTGATATGGTCCTGTTGTTTTTGTTTGTTTTTATTATTTTCGGCTGGAGCAAAGCCATGTGCTTGCTCCACTACACAGTCAACTGTCAGATGCAATGAATATAAACTTTCCAATAAAACAAAATTCTTTAAAGTTTGTTAAGAGAAGAGAAAGCAAAAGAGAGGAAAAAAGTGTCTGTAAGAGAAATCTTCTAGTTTTTGGGGAAGAAAAAAAAAGGGGGGCTCCTGAGAAAGAGTAAAAGGATACAACAATATAAATGAAAAATCCAATACATAAAAATACAGATTAACTTACACATAAAAATTTATAAAAAGGGGAGAAATGTGAGCAAAAAAGGAAAAACTGTTGCAGAGAGGCTTTGGAAAAAATGTTTGGTAAGTACTCTTTGTATGTGAATTTGTGTGTGCAGGATGGAGTTTGAGGCCAGATTGAGTAGAAGAGGTGGGGTTGTAAGAAAAAGGACTTTTCAAAAACCTATACACAGGACAAAAGTAAAAGTTGCACAAAAATTGCAGCTGCTATTGCCTATTTTTGCTTTATACACATATACATATAGGGGAGAGGCCCTTTGGTAGATAGGGTGATAGTGGGTTGTATGGTGTGTTGGAATTAAAAGGAAAGGTTTTTGGAAGAATATATTTTTAGGGAGGAAGACATCGCGTCGTTATAGTTGCTGCTCTCTAGGTCAATGTCGTAAAAGTGTTGATTTACTGTGTCAAAAGTGTTCTCCTTTTTTATCTGTATGTGGTTTTTACACATTTTTTGCAGTTATTTTTCTTTTTGTCTCTTCTCTTCGTCTCTTTTTCTCCGACTTTTTTATAATTTTTATATATTTTCTTGTGTGTAGGTGTTTTTATGTATTTTTTTTGTGTGTCAATTCCCTCTGTGCTTGGCATGTCCTTTTAATGTTGTTACAGTATTACCGACGGCATATCAGCTTCAGCAAAAGAGCTTCCATACAAAATGTGAGTTTGAGTTGAGTGCATTATCCTTTTTGCTGGATTTGAGAAGATTAATGCGTCTATACACACACTTTGGACCATATCAAAAGTTTTGTATTTCAATGTCCTTTCGTTCTTTTGTCTGATGTCCTATATTTTTCCTTTGATTATAGTATGAGTGCCATGGCATAGGTACGTTTGCGTACCTCTATCTGAGAACTTTTATAAAGCCAAAAGGATGCAGTTTCTTTATTTTCCTAGAAAATATTCTTCCTTTTATTTTATCCTTGTACCTACATACATATATTATAAGGTAACAGAGGGGTAAGGGGGCTTAGGATTTTTCCGATCTGTTTTCAGTTTTCTTTCGTTTCGTTTCATTTTTTGTAAGAGCATATCTCAGGGGTGAGGGCTGGAAGAGACGGTGATAGTCTGTGACGTTGTTATGTTATTTTATATAAAATTCAAGGAAGGATATTCTGCCGGCATTTTTTCTCTACATTTTCTGCAGACTTAAATAAACTACTTTGGTGCACGTTTTCTTTTCGAGAGAATACCCCCCTGCTTATATATATGGTATATCCTGGAACCTATACTCATAAAAACCTACATATACGTAGGTATATCTCAAGCCACGTGAAAGGGAAAGTTTTCACTTAATGTCATGACGAATGTTACGTTCATGTGATTATTATACTCCATTCACTTATAATGTATAGACGAAGACGACGACGACCTAAAGACGGTGGTGGTAGGGTAGGGTGATGGTAAAATGAGGGGGTGGCAGCAGGCGGTGAGAATAGATAATGTTATGGTAATAATATATCCCCAATCATATGTTTAGTTAACGTGCACAGACCAAATATGTGATTATTGGGGGTCTGGGCAAGGGATGAGGCAAGGTTGACATACACACTCTCAGTAGACACAGGGGGAAGGTCATTAAACTTTCACCATAATAATCAGGACATAACATTATTGCCATTGACTTTTGTTATTATTATTATTTCGTTTTCGATTTCAAGTTCACGTGCAGCAGAACCCAATGAATACAACAGATATATAAGTCTATAACATTATAATACACCTTAAGTATGTGATGTTTGGGTGTTCTGTCATTACATGATTATATACAAACTTAAGATGAGGATAATAATGATGTTGTGCCTAATTTATAGAGGTGTCTGTCTCTCTATAGATTCTTTGGTAAATATTTGAATTATAATAGGAATATATATTGTGTTTATATTTATATATCCTCGTTAAACATATATACCTCTACCTACCAACATAATTAGGTGGATGCAGCAGAAGCAGAAGCAGCAGCAGCAACTATGTATAGGTATAGGAAAACAATCTGTTGATTGTTTATTGAGTTTTGAGAGGATAATATTATGCAAATTGGGATAATGTTTGAAGGGTGATATTATATCGGAGGGCAAATATGTAGGGTAGTGTGAAATGGAGCTAATTCCAAAATATGTATAATTATAGGTAATGTTCGAATTAACTGTGAAGATTCCATGTTTACATTGCTTTGATGAAGTGTGACATGTTAAGGTAAATTTCATTTCAATAATGAATTTAAATTAGTGTTGTTAAATAAACACCCAACACAATAAGAAGTCTACTATTTGACTTAAGGAGGATGATGCTGAAAACATTGACTTAAAATTTATTATTTTTTTTTATTTTTCTTCAAATGATCAAAACCTATTTAACTGAATTTTTGAACAACAACAACAACTTAAAGGTGCTACCACCAATTGTTTAATTAATTATAGGTATTTTAATTCGTTTTATTTTTGTTTTGCTGTAGATAGATATGGCACGGGGTGCCAAGCCATATCATCAGTCTCTTTTTAGTGGTGCTGAACTTTAATCCAATTTTATTAAGAAAAACTTTCTGCATGCACACATGAGATTTGAACCCACGCATCAGATTTGCTCAGTCTTTGAAGTCGTAAGCACTACGCATTCCACTACTAATGAGTATGACCACTGATGTCACAGGTCGAGATGTGCTGTTTGCTTATCAAATGCATTTGGAGCATTAGCATTTTTATAGCTCTTTTAAGTATGCTGTCTTGTCCCGCCTCCATTTATTGTTGTTGTTCAAAAATTCAATGACATTGACGGAATAAAGAATGGTCAAGTCTAATAACCTGACATTCTAGTATGAATAATAGAATAAATAATAACAAAACCTATTTGAGTTCCAAGTGCACAGTTTTTTCTTTCAGATGTTCTCAGAAAAAAACTTTAGTAGCAAATATCAAAAAAATGTGAACTGAGCTAGCGTAAGATATCGTCCTTGATTTTCTTACTATAGAGCACTAGCACAACCATGCCGTAACCGCTCCCTAAACTTTCTACATTTTAACGTAGAGAATTGCGTAAAGATTATCAAATATTAATACACAAATAAGGGTAAGTAGAAAGTGCAGACATTGAATGTGGTTTATTTTAAAGTTCGTCACAAGTCACATGTCCCTCTTACAACCAGTTAAATCCTTAACATAATAAATATGTATGTAATATTATGTGTCATTGTTTATCCCCAAAACGTATTTCACTGCCTGAGGTCTTGAGGCTTATTTTTTTTTCAAAAAGGTTTTTTTTTTTTTTCATTTCATACAAACTAAATTTTTTTAGAATTTATTTGTTCTTATAATTTATTTATTAACTTATTGTTTAAAACATTCTAAAAAAATCTTGGCCAAAAAAAAATTCTTATCTATAATTACTATTTTCTAAACGAATGTGCATCCACCTTTAAACTATTCACAATTTTACAATGATAGTAAAGAAAATTTTTTGCGTTAAAAGAGATATACTTAGGATGAAAAGGTGACTGCATATATTGCTGTTAACTTTACAACGTTAAATGCACGCGATTTAAAGTTATTTCGCGAAAACTGTCTAAATTTTTTCATCGAAAGTGAAAGACAAATTTTATTGCGATTTCCTTTTAAGTAAGTCACTGTTGATGCTAAAGGAAATGGCGATTTTAGAGCCTTCAGAACTCGTTAAGAAGCAGTCGATAATACCGCTAACACTGCATTTTCTTCATGTTATTATTGAATATAAAAAAATATGTATGATTTTAAGGAACAGGACGATTTCGATTAAAAATTTCATAAGTATTTCATAAGTACCTTTGTAATTTAAATGACTGAATTAAATAATGTTCCCTCATAAGATATGTTTATTGTGATTTATTTACGTTTTTTTTTTAAAGGGATTTTTTTTGTTATTTTTCTTTATCATCTTTTTTTTTCAAGTTAGGTATTATTTTTCCCAAAGTGGTTGGCAACGCTGGCTACAAGTAAATTTTTAAGTCCGGCGAACTTTTCTGTTTCATTAAAGTAAAAAGGCTAATAAGTTCGAAAAATTGTGGAAATCTCGACTGATTTGCAGTTGGAATTTAATTTTTCATTAACGTATTTCTAAAAAAAATTAAAATAATGTTCTCGAGCAACGTTGAAAGTGAAGATAAAGATGGATAAAAGAAATACATAAATGTACTAATAGTCCAAGAGCTAACAGCAAATACGAGAGTGATGTGGATATCAAATACAAAGGTTTGGGAGGTTTAGTATGTAAATTTCAACCATTATTTTTAGTAATACTTTTACATACATTTTTTCTGCATTAAAAACGGTCCCCCTGGTTTACAGCGACATAGATGCGATTTCATCAAATTAGTGTCTTCGATCAAATTCATAACGAATTTTATTTCTGCAGCCTGTAGTCTGTTTTTGATTCTTTTTTCTTGTATCTTCATATTAATTTTTAGTTTGAATGAATTTCATATATGACTTGTAGGTGCAAAAATGTTTCATGATGCCACTGTATATTATACATTTCCTTACATAACTATTTTTTATTTTTTCCCTTGGACGGACAACTCCCTTAGACGGACAAAAGTGTTACGACCGTCGCTGTCCGGCTAAGGGAGCTTTCACTGTACCATAACCCTTATAACATAACAAAAAATTAGCTTTGAAAAAATAACATAATATTGCAACATTCATATATGCCCCAGGTAAATTTATAAATGTCAAATATTAGCTTTGTTGCTATGCAATTGCATAAGCAACAATGCATCTGGAATTTTTTTTTTAATCTCGTTTGGTTGAAGTTTGCTCAAAATTTGATACAAGTTCGCAATAATGAACGCGCAAAATTTCTATACGCAAATATGCAAGTCTTGCATGCCGTGGTTGGGGCACTTGCAGCAGGTAAACTTAGAAAAAATTGAAAATGTCATGCTTTATTTTCAACAGAAGTTATTTTAAAATTTCCAATACTTACTCAGATATATATAAGAAAAAGTTTTAGAAAGAGTTTTAAACACTTTAAACTTATTTTATAATTTATATATTCTAAAAATGCAGGTGTTAGAAAATTACTGAGCCAATTTTTATTTAACTGCTGGTCCGCCATCCTCTAAGTCAATCTCCCAAAGTCCCAAACGACACCTTTCAAACACCAAATCATTTTTGAGGATCGTACAATTTTTTCCGCGTTTGCCTGTACATTTCTTTAAAGTCATCCTCTAATTATAACCTTTCAAACAAGAAAAGAATTTTCAAAATCGGACAGTAGTTTCTAAGAAATGCATGCACTGCTGCATCTTGTTGGCAAACTGAAAGACTTTTTTGGTTCCTTAGTAGAGGCTTACCTATCTTATTTGATACGAACCCAACAAAAAGATCCCCATGACAATTGGATGAAAGTATGTAATTTCGTGATTTTCCTACTTTTAACTGAAGAAAATAGTGACATGAATATTTTTCAGGTACATATAAGGCGTTTTTCTTTTTAAGTTCAGAGTTTATTCAGAGCAGAGCACTAAGTAGACTCTGAGCGAACAACGGAGTAAACTCTGAGCAGAGTATGTTCATGTATGTTAATTAAAAAACACACCTAAGCACTCAATTGTCATATCTGTCAAATTAAATGGAAACTGTATGAAGTTGGCCGCGCTCAGTTTTTTACTCCGTCTGCTCAGTTGTTTTATTCTGAGCCAATGGAGCACGCTCTGAACATGCTCTGAACGAAAAAAGAAACACAAACTCCAAGCTCTGAGCGCTCTGAACTCAAAAAGAAACACAAAATTTTTGTTTGACAGTTCGGGCTCAGCAAAACAAAAAAAATTAAGGAAAAACTTGGGAAGCACACCAGTGCCGAGATTCATGTCGAATTCCTTTTAAGAAAAAAATCGATTTGTTCAGAAGAAAAAATCGACTTTTTTGGACAAATCCCTTGTACTTAAAGAAAAAATTCGATTCTGTTTAGAAAAAAAATCGAATATTTTAGGTAAAAGGAATTCGACATTAGCTAATTCGAAACCGCAGCGAGTGAGTGAGATGAGTCACTTTTCATTGAAAGTCGATTTAGCTAGCAAAAGTGAGTGAGTGAGCGAGTGAAATGAAATAAAATAAATAAATAAATAAATTTTATGGCACAACAGCTCATGAAGAACTAGGGCCTAGTGACTTACAACTCTCAACCATTCCTGTGTGCGTGTCTGCAGGAATGGAGGGGACCTACAGTTTATTGCCGAATCCGAACGGCTAACGAGCGGCACTTTTCTGTGACAGGAGATACTCTTGGAGGATTTGTCAATTCCTCGCAAGAGGCAGTAGCCATTTTTTCTTTTAAATAAATAGGTGGCGGGGCTGGGGATCGAACCTTAGACCTCCGGCATGACAGTCCATCGCACTAACCATCACGCCACGGCTACTACGAGTGAAATGAAATGTCACCGGATATTTCAGCGGTGACTTGGTGCATGTGTTGGTAAATTTACACTTTTACATTAGTATTTTTTCTTTTCTAAGGAATTATTACAAATCTATGCACACTTGTGAAATGAAATTGCAACACAATGTAGGTAAAAATGTGCATATATGTATGTATGCACTAGATTTTATTATTATTATTAAATAAATACAGCGCTAGCTACCAGGACTTTTCGCTATATGAAATAAAAAGAAATAATTAAATAAATCGATCTAGATTGAGTTTAACAAGAATTGAATGGACTAGTTTAACGTTGTTATCTGAGATGGCTGAGGTGCACTAGATTTATTTTTATATAAATATACACATTATGTAAAAAATATTTGATGAACATTTTTTTAATTTGTTGTTTATATTTTTGTTGTTTATATTGTTCAATTCTAGTAAAAATTAATTCAGCATCGCCATCGGGAGAAGGACCTCATCGACTTGGGAAGACCAACTACAATACATTGGAAAAAGATTAACACGAACTGTACACTAAAATCACACATTTATTTACTTAAGTTTTCCTATTTACTTTGTTGTTTATTTGATTGCAGTGATAAAATGTACACTGTTTTTGTTAATTAAATTTAATAAAACTGAAAACTCAAATCACATGAAGAAAACAAACCAAAGACAACAAAATAAAAGATAGTCTTTCGTTATGACACTTCAGATTAAAAAGGCAAAAAAACCAAAAAAAAATGTTATGATCCATACAAAAATCTAGCCGAACGTGTTTCACACTTATACATTTTTATATTTCCATTTCCTTTTGGGAACTTATAATCTTTTACATATGAATATAAGAAGAGAGAGAGGTCTTAAATAATCTTTTCCTGTTTTTAGTATAAATAACATTAAAGATTTTTTAAAAGAAATAATACAAAATAAAGCATTAGCAGGGTCACTGTGGCGTATACGTACTTTTTTATCAGTATTCATGATGTCCCCTAATTCATGCTTTATATTTCAGGAGATGATTCCTGGGATAATTTTAAGAAAACAAAATTTACGTGCAAAAAACTTTTTATCCCTTCTCTGAGGCGGGGAGGGGCAATTTCTAAAAAAATGATCTAAAACGGAAAACAATTATTAAAAACTAAAGAAAGCACAAACAACTGTAACTTATAGCTTTGTTGATAGTAAATGTTCTATTTCTTTATTTGCTTTTTAAATAAAGTTCCTTAAACGAATTTTTTTTGAGAAATTAGATTTCAAAATTAAATAAAAAAAAAAAAAAAAAAATTTAATTTTTTTTCAAATACCAAATATGAAAACCTATTTAGTTTTACAGAAATTAAAAAAAAAAAAAAACTAAAGGTACTCACGTTTGTACCTTTTTCATAAATAAAATCCTTTTTTGTTTCTTTTTTCTTTTTTTTTTGGGAAGAAATATGTTTGATTTTGGGGAAGATCGAGTGTTTTGCCCATACATTTTTTTTCTTAGAATGATCCCAGGAATCATTATCTAAAATACATAGCACGAATTAGGGGATATACAGGGTATAAGTTAGATTTTTATGTGTGTATTGGTATGAGATATATTTTAAATAGCAAACCCCTCTTAAGTCCAAACAAGTTTTTATGTGAGTTAATTCAGAGTTGGTTGGTTAAAAAAATTAAAATCGAACGCAAATTTTATCCCACTTAAATTTTACTTCCTTCGGCACAAATTTTTTTTTTGTCTTGTGGTGCAACAAATGTTATTTTTTTTTATAAAAATAATTTGCGTTATATCCGGAAGTTCTGATTTTTTGATGAATTTTTTATAATATTGGCCTAATAAAGATCCTAATTTTTTTGAACTCGAGCGCCAAACGTAACATGATCAAAACTCCAAAAAAAACCACGAAATTTTCAGGATAATCTTCAGATTATTTGAAGAGGTATCCATGCTTTTTCGCACCAAACTAATTATCTGAATCATTAAAATGTGTGATGCTAAAAGTGACATTTGAGTTTTTTCTTTTATTACAAAATAGTTTTATGTGTTCTTCATGCGTTTGTGTTTGTTTTTCTTTTTGCAATTGGTGGACAACTTAAATGGTTTCGCTGTGGTTGTCGTCTTTTAGACTTCAACAAATTTCGTTCGCAACAGCAGTGTACTAGGATTAATAAAAACAATATCAAAAGCGATGATAAAATTTAAAAAAAAAAGTATGGAATTATTATTGACGGAGGCGCGAGTGACACATAATTAGTGCATGCTAAATAGTGGGCTGAAGTTATTTTTCCTTTGAAACTAGAAACACAAAATACGACTAAAATAAAAAAGATGAGATTGAAACCGATACGAGACAAGGTACAGATTTAAATTTTTATACGAAAAAAGGTCCCGGATCGAAACGAGACTAATGAAAAAAGGTCCCGGATCGAAACGAGACTAATGAAAAATCGTCTCCCTACAGAAAATGGGATTTATTTCAAAAAAAAAACTTTTTTAGAAGAATTTCATCCATGCTTAGGGTCTTTTGTTCTTATCACAAATTAAAATATAAGTTTAAAATTATGATGGCCACCGGGTACCCACCTAGCACTCTGCAATTAAAATGAATTTTATAATTAGTCGACTAAGAATTTAATTATTTATTTGCTTTAAGAGGTGAAATTCAAACTCACACAACTCTTGGAGACCAAAACCAACAAAGAATATTTCTTCTTATTTGTCTGCATTCAGTGTGGTGACCACCCTTCCCAAAAAAAGTATTGCCTGGAGCATCTTGCAAATATGTAGATATTATAATCAACTTGGAGAGTAAAATCTTTAGTAATTCTTTCTACCCAAAAGGCATCTGTTCATTTATTTTATAACTTTTTTTCATTTTCTGTTTCATAATTATAATATGTTGTTCCACCTGCATGAACTATGTTTGATGCTTATACATAACGCCCATTTTACTTAATATAAATTCAGTTTTTGGTCAACAGAAAAATGATTTCACTTCTGTTAGTTCATACGCTTTTTTAATTTGTAACTTTAATCTAACCAAGAATTAATTTCCAAAATAGAATAATTTTTAATTGTCAATATTTGTTCTTAGTTGCTTTTATGCAGCGTGTTATTTATCTGTAATATAAGTCCTTACGTAAAAATAACAGCTATGATTTAAATGATTGATAACTGATGGAAAATTATGAACAAAAATTGTTTTCTTAGAAATATCGCCCATGCAGTTTTTTTCTTGTCCAATCAAAATCAACATGCCTTAGGTTTTTGTGTTCCGTTATATTAACTGGCTCTAACTTTGACGAACAGTAACCGATTCTTGAATTTTTTTGTATTTATACAAGAGCAGTTAGCAGACACGCTTCACGGATTTGAAGACTGTTTTTTGATTATAAGAAAATAAATACATTTGACGGCAGAACAGCTTATGAAGAACTAGGACCTAGAGACTTACAACTCTCAACAATTCCTGTGTCTGCAGGAATGGAGGGGACCTACAGTTTATTGCTGAGTCCAAACGGCTAATGTAAGCGGCAATTATTTATGACAAAAGATTATGATGCTAATATTTTTTTAAAATAGATTTTAACGGTCTATAGTCCACAAAAATTGGGTTTTCGTCCAGATGATCTCACTTGCACTCATCATAAGTTAACTAGTGAGTTAAGATCAATATTTTGGTTAGTTTTTCGGCCTTTAATCAATCAAGCCCTATTTTACCCAACTTATAATAAGAATTTCAAAAAATCCTTTCGCTTTTAGCATCTAAACAATGTTTCTAATCTACAGGGTGATCGGTATAAGACCCACCAAACTGCTGGGGCGAGTAGGTTGAGTTAAGCCAAGAAAAAAATCGTATGAGGGGGGGGGGGGGGGGGTCTACTTCCCCCCGTTTAAGCAGGAGGGACAATTTTCTAAAAAAATTGACTTAAAACAGAAAAAAAATATTTAAAACAACGGTACAATTTAAAAGTCAATGCCATACCTTTTTGGAAAGCCAGAAATATCTTTTTTTGATTTTTATTTTAAGTTAAGTTGTATTAGCGAATAGTTTATGAAAAATTAATTTGCAAACTCGAAATTTAGAAAAAAAAAAGTTTAAAACTAATTTTTTTCAAAATTTTATAAAATTAAGTATAATTTTTGTTTTCAAAATTCAATATTTCAAAATTTTTTAGCAAATTATTTTGTTAAGGAACCGTTATTGCGCAATTTTAATTTTTCTGTATTTTTTTGAAGGGTGTCATTTTATTTAAAATTTTTTTTTGAGCCAATTGAATAATATTGATTCGATAACTAATTTATTAAACTTAAATGCCCGCTTTTCAGAAGAATACCTATATGCTTTGAATGAAAAAGATACTTTTACTTTGGTTACCAATATCTCGGCAAGATATGCCGACACGGTAAATTTAAGAAAAGTTTTTAAAATAAAAATTAATTTCCTTCAAGATTTATCTAGAACTGAATGGCGATTCTGTTTTTTTAGGCCCTCACTGTAAGATTAAGAAATGGTCAAAAAAGTGACTTTTTAAAGGGTTTTAGTAAATTACTGCTTTACAAATATTGATTGCAGGACTTAATTTTGAAGGACATTTTAAAGAGTTATAGACCATCAATATTTCTGTAAAATTTCAAATGTATTCATTGAACACTTTTCCCGTACCAAAATGGAAAAGAAAATAACAATTTTTGTCCACTTTTTTCACAGTTTTGCATTAGTTACAATACTGATAAAATTTAATGGGAAACAAACAATCTTTTCAAAAAAAAATTTTCAACTACAATTTTAAAATTTTGGAATTTTTTTCAATTTTTTCTGATTTTTTTTTTTAATGTTGGTTTATTTTTGTAAACTCTTATCAGTATTGTAAAAAACGCAAACCCGTTAAAAATGTGGACAGAAATTGTTTTTTTTCTTTTCCATATTGATATGACGATTTCACAATGTTTATGAACCATACAATTGTTCCTTTAATTGGTTTGTATGAATTTGATCATTCGGTATGGGAAAACGGTTAAATGGATCAAGTTGAAATTGCACATCAATATTGGAGATCTATAGGCCTTCAAAATGTCTTAGCAAATTAAATTCCGCGACCAATATTTCTAAGGCAGTGAAAGATTTACTAAAAATCTTTAAAAAGTCGATTTTTTAACGTTTACTTACTCAAAAAAAAAATCAATATATCGTTTTGAAAAACTATTGTAGAAAATTAAATACAGAGTTTGAAACTGCCCTTAAATTTTTCAAGTCGCCATTTCTTGCTGAGATATTGGTAACTAAAACCAAAAGTCTTTGTTTTTTATTCAAAGTCAGATATTCTTCTGAAAAAATTGTAGAACATCAAAAAATGACGAAATTAAAGCTAAATAAAGAAGTTATCAAACCAATGCATTTTATTAGCTGAAGAAAAAATTTCAAAAAAAAATGAAAGCTACAGCTCTTTAAAAAACACTCAAAAAAAGTTAATTTTTTTTCCTAGTTTTTATTTATAAATAATAATAATTATTATATATTTATTCATTGTATAAATAAGAGGATATGGAAAAGAAGCATATTAAAAACGTTTTTTAATTGTTAAAAAAAGTACTGAAAATGTAAAACATTTGACTGAAAATTATGAGCACCATCTAAATTATTGGAAAATATATGAAATTTTGTATTTAGAAAAGAAAAAAACCAACAATCATTTAAGCTGTTTTCTTTAAAAAAAAAATCATTTTTTGCTTTATGTATGTATAAATTTTCTTAATATTTTTTTTAAATCTTGTATGCTACGTTTAAGGAGCTATAAAAAATTCAAAATATTGTTTTTTCAAAATCTATACAGCCGTTTTCGAGAAAGTAGTAAATCAATAAAACGGTTCTGCGTATGGCAAATACGCGTCAATAACAGTGTAATTAATTGAAAATCGCTTTTATGTTTTTTTATCCAAAGATTATTTTTTTTGTGAAAACGTAAAAATTTTGATCTCGGATAGAATTTAATTCAATTCTCGCATTGCTTTAGTTTTAGTAAATCAGAAAGTCGCCTTATGCTAATTTAACTATTATTAAAAAGTCCGTCGCTTATATTTTTTGCGCAAATTCATATTTTTGAGGAAATACAGGACAACCCGATTGGTCTTAAAAAAACATTTTAATTACACGTGTATCAAAGGGCACGGTAGTGCCCAGCCAAGTTCTCGGCACTACTACCTTTTTACAGGAACAAACTCAAGCGCTTTTCGACCCCCCTCTAACTTCGGAACCAATAATGTCAGAAATAATGTCAAACTCGCCATATTTGCTAAGCTAATTTCAACTCCATATCATTAGTGGTTCCTGAGATATAGGACGTCAAAAATCGCGAAAACCGTAACTGACTGACTCACTGACTGACAGATCATCAAAATTATAGAGCACTTCTGGACACCGTAGAATCTTTTTATTTCGCAAATCGGTAGGTCTTGTGCTGTTTACAAAGAAAAAACTCCAAAATTTGGGATTTTTCTTTTAGGGGGCGTGGTATTCGCCCACTTTCACACAATTGCTATCAATTATTTGGAGCACTTCTGATTGTTGTAGAATGATAAAATTTGGTAGAGAAGTAGACCTTACAATTTGAGCACAGAAAGTAAGGAAAACAAAAATTAAATTTTAGATTTTCCACTTTCTGATTGTTATAGGATGATGAAATTTGGTAGAGCCAAGTTCTAAGTTTATGAAGGGTCAAATATTTTAAGTAGAGTTATAACGTAATAACTCCAAATTATAAGAGAAATTTCTTATTTAATGATAACTGACTAAAATTTGGTATGTTTACTTGGCAAGTTTTCTTTTTTTCCATCTGATTACTCAACATTCAAAATGTTTTGAAAGCTTGCCAAGTAAACATTCCAAATTTTAGTCAGTTATCATTAAATAAGAAATTTCTCTTATAATTTGGAGTTATTACTATATTACCCTACTTAAAATATTTGATAATAAACCCTTCATAAACTTAGAACTTGGCGTACTTTTAGATCTCATTACTTTTCACGGCTGACTTGTTACATAAAGGTTTTTTTGTATACATGGAGAACTTGGCTCTTTTTTAACATTAATGTTTTTGGTGTGATTATTATTTACACGCCGTGTATTTATAGCCTACACGTCTACACAATTCACGTGTACACGTGACATGAATACATGTGTAGCTTAACATACGCTTAAAATCGAGAGCTCTACTCCATACATACAAAAAAATTTTGTATCAAAATAGTTAGATCCATTTTTGAAACAAATAACTTTGTTTTTTTCAAAACGGTGTTATATGGCAGGTATACCTATACCGTTAATTTCGCCTCTATACGGAATCTCCTGTAAATCTTCAGTTCCAAGTTTAAAGAAAATCGATTCAGTGGTTTAGGCTGTAGGACGAGATACAGACAGACATTATGTACATCAAACATCCCGTAAAAGTCTCCTAAATGTAATTTTGGAATTTGTAAAATGTTTAGAAATAAAAAAAATAATTATTAAACAAATTTGAATTTTACTAAGCAAGATATTAATTTCAACGTATAGCTATGGGCTATAAAAGAGTTATGAGAGACTTTTTTATTACAATTTCGAAACATTTACAGAGTTAACAGATTTCACAGAAATTTCATTCTATATATCTAAAACTAATATACGCATTGTTTACATAAAAATTTTAACTTTTCATTTGAATGGATGAGAAGAGCATATTGTTTGGATAAAGAAGTAAGAGCCTTACTTCTAAATCTTAAGATAAAACTTCTATATTTAAAAATACAAACATTTCCAGATGATTTCACAAAATACTCCCCCTAACGCTTTCCTAAAAAAAAAAACAACATATCAACAGAAAAACTTCATGTTTATATTGGATCCAATAGCATATTCTTGCTATAGGTATGCAGTTTCAAAACTAGAACTCTATATCCTTCCAAATAAAACTGAAATTCTCTTGATTTCTTAACATCCTTTATTATAAGGAATATAAATTTTGGAAGTAAATATGAAACAAAAATATCATAACTGTTTATAATAAACAATAACACACACATACATACATAAAAAATATTTAAACAAAAGACAATTAAAAAAAAAAAAACAACTAAAAATTTTGATAGTTTGAAAACTGTCAAGAACTATCGTAACCATAAACTTTTGAATATTTCCATTGTGTTGTTGATGCGTTAGTTTTCTTGAGTTGTTTTATTTTCTAATATTTAACAAAACTTTATATCGAACACTAACCACGGATCATCTTAGAAATTTCTAGGAAACATCATCACAAAGCAAAATCCATATAACGAGAGCGTAGGTAGGTACTATACCTTTAAGCCTCCTATCTTGGCTATGCATCCTTATAATTAAATTTCATTCTAAGAAATTTAATACACCCATATAGACTCACACACACAAACGCTCCTCCACCCACGCTTGCACACCTTCAAAAAACCATGCCGCCCGTCCATATCGTCATGTAAATATTGATATCCTTTTCGGGGATACATATATACCTATACACACTCATCTACCAACATTTTCGTTTTCTGCTTTGGGAAAACCGAGTTTTCGCCAGTCCAGTCGGACAGTCCGACAGAACTAACTTAAGCGAAAAATAAAGGACAGATATTAAACGAAAGGATATTTCTAAGCAAACATACACCCAACAAGAAAAAAAAAATACGCACGCACACAGGAACCCTTATACGCACACAATGTTATAATAATACTCCATCTTGGCCGATGTCGTACACGTCCACGTCCGTCGTGTCCACGTCTTCTTCATTCTTCCTTCTCGGACTCAGATTCGGATTCGGATACTTCTTGACCATCTTCAATGTGTACATAGAAAATTTCCTCGTCTATTTACATAAAGGGCCTCCCCGCACTCCCGATTCCAGAGTGGGTGGGTGGAAAAGATTGTCGGAGGGAATAAAATGACCGAAACAGTCAAACAGACTGTGCAGATGAATTTGAGTTACCTCCATCAGAACTCCTACTCCAGATTTTTGCATTGCTTACTCGATGATGCTGGAGCTATTATATATCTGGAATTGGACTTCTTCTTGTTCTTGTTCTTTGGTGCTGCTGCTAGTTGCTCCAGATGGATGTGAAAACTTAACCAGGGCCACCCGGTGTTTTTAGTGGTGGTTGGTCAAACTCTATGGAAAATTATCGATCGTGTTGCCTTGCGGCCTTTCTATAACAAAACAGCAACGTCCTCGTCTTCTTCATCGTTCGTCGTAGTTGTAGTCGTATTCATAGCCGTAGAGTCATCGTTTCCAAAAGGACAAATAAGAGGATTTCAAGCAGCATAAAGAGAAGGTATAGTCGTATCCTAGAGATGGTTATAAACACGAAACTCTATTCTAATATTGAACTGTATGTGTTGCTTTGGTGCTGGTCTGATCCTTGCAAGGAAAAGCATTTCAGTTTAAGTAAGTTACATATATGTACATACCCCAACAACCTATACCTTACATTTGATTCTAAGAAGAGGATGGAGCAGGTCCTTTGCATTAGAAAACGTTTCACCATAAAGGATTTTGCCTACTTTTTGGCTCGCGAAGAAGAAGAAGAAGTCTCTGGATATGGATGGTGCACAATCCTTGAGAGCTCATGTGGGTCACTTTAGAAAATTTGACCACCTTTTGCTATCTCTGTTTCTCTTGGTTCTTATATTGTCCTTCTATTGCTTTCTCGCCAGTCCAGGGAGCACCAATCAAGAATTAGTTGTCGTTGGGGTTTCTATAGAAAATGGAAATTAAGCAAAATCGTTTATAGTATCTCAAAAAGTTCTTCATTGTATATTCACCTTCCCTTGGTCTAGTATATACATATATTTTATAAAATTGGATGTTTGTAGATATTATGTGTCATTCCTGTACCAACATATAAGTACCTAAGAGCTAAAAATGTAGGTATACAATTATATTATCATTCCAATATGAAAAGCTTAGATATTCGCATAACAAGAAACTCAATAAATAGGCAATGTATTTTACAAAACAAAAAACTAAAGAAAATAGAACTAAATAACGAAATGCAGTGACCTTTTTCTTAAAGTTCTGGTTAGCCGAGGTCGGGACGGGATGTCCTACAAAACTGTCAAACATGCTATAGAACTCTCATCTGGTATGTATAATTATTTATTATTGATTTAAATTTTAAAAGAAAATCTTTCTTTAACGTTTTTACTTGCGATATAAATGTAGGTACTATTAGGGCAAGTTTTGGATTCGTAAAAAAATCGAACTCGAGAAAACAATCAAACATGGCATTACGATGATGGAGAACACGAACAAAGTGAGTCCCGCAATTCCGTATATCAGTCTGTGAGTATGTAGGACTACAGCCTTAACCACTGAAGCGATTTTCTTCAAATAAGAATAAGATTTTTTGGTGATTCCCTAGAGGGAAAATCGAGATTTTTTGTTTAGCTCAAAAAATAACGGTACTTGCCATACAATCGTTTTAAAAAAAGTTATTTATCTCAAAAACGGTTGTAACGATTTTTTTAAATTTTTTTGTGTGTAATAGAAGTGGCATGGTCTATATTAAAATTACCAAGGACCTTTATTAACAGTACCTGCCATAGAACCGTTTTTTTTTATTTTCGACTTTCTCGTTAACCGCTTAGCCGATTTTAATCAAAAATTTAACTTAGGAGGTACTATCAAGTGTGAATAATATTGCATACAAATAATTTTAAAAAAAATCATTTTTTGGATTTAAGAAAACAAGTAAAAATTTTGTTTTTGAAAAATCATTTTTTTGAAAACGGGTTGAAGAATTTTTTTTGAAATTATGGTTTTAGCTGTATATTTTTATATATAAATAATATTTTATGTATAAAATATTATTTTTTTAAAAACCGCCTCAACGATTTCTAAATTTTTTGCATAAATTCACATTTTTTCAACAATTGATATGGAGTTCTTTTAAGTGCTTGTTTTATCAATTTAAGGAACGTGTTTCATGTTTTTTTCCATAATGAAATTTCTATTCTTCAATTTATTAAATGGATAAATACATATACATGTAATTATTAATTATGTGTTTTTATATTACGATCAATCTTTAAAATTCGAAGAAACGTTTAATACAAGGGCAATTTCGTGCGACCCAGTCGTCCATTTTATTTTAGTAGAAATCGACTTTTAAACTCGTAAAACGAGATTTTCAACTAAATCAATCTTCCCAGGTTCATTTTGTCTGATGTAAATTTATCGGACGAAAAAAAGCAACTGTGCCCTTATTTTTAGAAAGTTGGTGTTTCGAAATCAATGTCTACAGTAAGAAATTAATTAAATCCCAAGATCTATATATCAATGTTGACAAGGTGTTCAAAATAAAATTGATCGCAAAAGTGGATTGAAAAAAGTAACGTACCAATTTTTAAGGAACTATATGAAACAAATATTTTTAATAATAATAAAACAGTAATAAAAACAATTGAATTAAAATTTAAAAAAAATTGAAAATGATTTTTATTTCATAGTTTTAAGCTATTTAGGCCCATTTGCTGAAACGAAACTTAAATATTTATGTTCAACTTTATAGCTTACGTTCTACTTTTTCCCCAGCGTAAACTGTCACATAAGCTCTTATGTTGAACTTAAATATTTAAATATCGTTTCAGCAAATAGGCCTTAATACTTTTTAATTTTTATATTCAATTTTTGTATAAGTTCAGTACCTACACTCAGAAAAAAAAATTATTAAAATAAGAATTCAGCATTTTTAACAAGTTATAAGGTTATAAAATTGTTGCCTTGAGAATTAATTTTCACTACAAGAATTATTTTTTGAATGATACAGCAATTTTCTGGATGCCGGCCAGATTTCGGATTTGGACGAAAATTGTTTCGCAAATCTTACTTCGCAATTATCAAAATAAATGGGTTAGTGACTATAAAAAAAACGACATAATCCCAAAAAAAAACAATCCCCACAGACAAAATCCCCAAGAGAAAACCGAGCAAAGACAAAATCCCAAAAAAAAAAAAATTCCCTTCAAAAAAAATCCCCGAGAGAAAATTCCAAAAAGAGAAGGTGTAAAAGCAGTCAATCAAGCAATAAAATCGCGCGCGCGATTATAGATATTTCTTATTATGAAGTTGAAGTTGAACTTTATTGAGGCATTTATAAATCATTACATTTTTTCTTCTTAAAACTTAAATATAATTTGTGGTCGACTTAAAGATATGTCAGACTTAATTAATTAATCTTAGATAAATGTTTGTTACATTCGAATCAGTAAATTTAAGATGATTTGAGTTCGTAATATGTAATTTTTGTTGTATACACTTGCTCCCGGCGTATAGACATTTCATATTAGTTAATAACAAATCTACATTATAGAATAAATATGCAAAGTCAAACAATATCACATGAAGCCACATATATTTTTTGCAAAACAAAAACAATTACATAGGAAAAAATAGTGTCAGAAACAAAAAGTTAATAATTTGAAATTTGAATGAAAGAACAACAACTTGTTTTATAGGCTGGAGTTGTAGCTATTTTACGGTCGCCAGGCCGATCATCAAACTCTTCGAGTAGGTTTTATTGTTTGACAATTACAATTGAATTAACAAGCATTTATTTTTACTAGTCACACATAAGTTTGTTGTTGTTGTTCATTCGGGTTCTTTCTTTCTTCTCCATACTCCCCTCCAACTCCACTCTTAATTGTTTGCTCTGGAAGAAGAATCTATGACCGAACGAAATTTGTACCTACATAGGTAATATGCATATAGGTAATGAGTTATGAGTTAATACAATAATTCCTAACTGTGAATTAATAACTGCATCAACTTTTACAATAAAAAAAAAGTTGGGGATTATTGGAGATTATTGGATATTTTGAGATAGTAGCAAGAAAAAAATATATATTGAGGATTTTGTTGTTTGGGCGCCTGTCCCCAATGGGGATTTTGTCCTGTTGGATTAATTTTTGTGGGGAATTCGTCCGATTGAAAATTTGTTTTTTGGAGATAATGTACGAGTATGTTTCCCAATAAATTTTGATCGACTCGCAATAGTTGTTTCACGAATTTTTGTTTTGTTTTTAGATCAACCAGCAATACAATCATTTCGCAAAAGTTCTTTCGCAGTTTTTTATATCGCATATTTATAAGGTTGCAATTTGTTCTTTTGCAAGATCTCATTGCGCTAACTGTTAGTTTCCGTTTTGTTATCTCGCCGTTTAGTAACTGGCCGTTCTGTATCTGGCCGTTTTGTTATCTGGCTATTCGTTATTTGGCCGTTCTTTATCTCGCCGTTGAGTTATTTGGCCATTTTCGTATCTGGCTGGTTTGGTTATCTTACCGATATTTACAGAAAATAGCACTGACTTTTTTTTTATATTTAAACGTAGGTTTTTTAATGTTTAAGGTGTCTGTTTTTTTTCCTTTTTTCTGAGAAAGTATGTGTTTTGTGTAATAGGAAACAAAAATGTGTTGACGGTTTTTCGTACTATTATATAAGTGTTTGAACAAGAAAAAAAAAACTACGCTTGGTTTTTCGGACATGGATAAAATGAACAATTTAATTACAGACCAAAGAAAATATTATAGAATTAGTTCTTTTTTCAACTATAATTTAGTTTAGAGAAGAGAATTGAAAACATGGATTTTTGTGCCAAATGTTATAAATTACGCATTTTATTATTTTGCATGGTATTAGCTTTTAAATTGTTTTGTATTTAGATATTTTAGGTACTCATGTTAATGAATTTAATTTAAAAGCTAAATAATACGATGCAAAATAATAAAATGCGAAATAATAAAAAGCAAAACAATGAAATGCGAAACAATAATTAGCGAAGTAATATAATGCCAAATAATGAAATGCGAGGTACTGGAATGCGATATAATAATTAGCGAATTATTTTTTGCAAAATAATTGAATGCAAGATAAAAATTTGCTATGTTAAATTTGCAAAATGATGATTTTGCGAAACAATAACATAGCGATATAAAAACTTGCCAAACAAAAATTGCCAAACAATTAAATGCGAAATGACTAAATTGTAAAACAAGAAACTGTGAAATGATCATTGCTAAATGAAAAAGAGCCAAACATAATCCGCTGGATGACCCCTACCCCAATTTTCTGTTTATTCAAAGCAATCAAAAATCTTAAATTGGTCTGCTAAGTACAACTTTTGTTGTAAAACTACATATTTTAAGTTGTATGTATATTTCTTTTCAAAAATAGAAATGTTAGTAAAAGAATCAGTTCTTGCAGCAACAATTATTTTCAAGAATTATTTTTCTTGGCACAACACTGGAAAATTGTTGCTTTAGTTATTTTATTTGATTAGGTATGTTAGAGAACTAAATCTTGAAATTTACACAAAAAGTGCCAAAATATCAACAACTTGTCACGGTAAAATTTACCGCGACAAAAGTCACTCTTTCAGTCGTTCCTTTCCTTGTTCCTTCCTTTCCCTTTCTTCATTTTTATACAGGTGTTTCTTTCAATATATTGAGAGAGAGAAGGGCAGCCATGGTCCATCAGCCATTGGTTCATTCTCTCAATATTTTGAAGAGACAATATTCGTCGATGTCGATTTTGAGAATTTATAACGAGCAACTCAATGGTAATGGACAGACGGGCGGTCTGATCCAAGGAAGGGTGAGATTGAATCCCCAAAACATAACCCAACAGTAAGTGACAGACAGTTGGTCTGGTCATGGCGAAATCTTTGAAATAGCACGGGTGACACTTGGTCCCCGATTGCTGAAGTTACTCCTTGTGAGAATGGCAGCGTGCCCAACATATTTTTATTGCATTTTGTAAAAGATGGAACGTTAAGTGCTAGTCCCTATTTCCCCAAATCTGCGCAAAATCCCAACGATTCAAAATGAATCATCGAGATAGGGAAATACTGCCAACCTTTTCTTTCAAACTTTTAGCTGTTTAAAATTGAAATTAACTTTCCACCAGTTTTCAGAATAGTCATCCTTCTTTCTTTATTTTCGAGGGGAAAAATGTACGTGGTATAAAATTAAGTTTCATTTTGATTTTCTCAAGCTTTCTTTCAAAAAATTCGTGTGGGAGAGAATAGGTGGCTGAATGCATCCATTGAATTGCCGCCCACTGGAAGTCGTACCAGAGTTCGGCGAATTCAATGATGACGGTGCATAAAAGCTGGGGTGTAAAGTGCGAGTAGGATAGGCGGTGGGGTCTCAACTGCGTTCGCTCACTCACGCAAATGTGCGGGGTGTTGCTGAATGATGACGCGACCGAGATCCACGCTTTCTGATTGGCCGAAAGCACTGGGGCATTGAAACGAGAAGAGGCCATCCAGGTATGGTGAAAGCCTGGGAGGGCACTTCTTGGCAAGCTAAGGAACTAATCAGAGGTTCTGAGAAAAGCGTGAAAAAAAAAAGAAAGAAAATTGAGAAAAGAAAGTTCGAGAGATTTGAAAGGAAATTTAATAAAGTGGAGAGTATTTTGTTAATTTTCAAAAAAAAAAAAAGGTGTTGAAAATCCAGAAAGGGAGTGGTGATTGGTGGAAAGCTAGTGACAGAAAAAACATTGGAAAATCAGGAAAGGAGGTTTTGGCAGTATTAAAGCTAAGTATAGTGTGGAAAATTTGCATTGAAAAATTGTGTGTTAGTCATTTTCTTGCGGTACAGATTTTCTTTCGAAGACGTAATAAGATTCTATTGAGAATTGTTTGGTTTTTTTTTGCTTGCGATAGTTTTTCTTCCGAAAAAGCGGAACTCGCGACCCGTTAGTATAACGTTTGTGTCTTTCGGGACAAAGCCTTAACGGTCCATCTTCTCATTTCATAAATCTAAATTCTTTGTTCGCTTGTTAAAAAGATCTTGGGTTTTAGCCCTACTTAATTGCAAGGTTTCCCAAGCAAATTACTTTAAAATCAATATATAGATTTCAAATCCCAATTTGGGAATATAAATCTCATCTTTTATTTCAATATTTTCACCGTCGGTTTCGCTCCGGAGGTTTGTAATTTCCTTTTTCAAAAAATTACTGGCGCCCTTTTTAATTTTATTTTTCAGCTGCGCCCCTGTGGCGAATCAACCTAATTAATCTTATAATTCAATCACTTCGATAACTCCTTTTTTTACCATAGTAATAAAAAGTAGTTAAAAAGTGAACCCACCCCTTGCTGAGCATAGCCGTGTGGCAGCACTTTTTATTTACTGCCTGTTGCATTTTTTTCTTTAATTCGCTTCTTCGCCTTTCTGTTTTGACAGTTCGGCTTGAGCTACTTTTTTTATTGAAAGTTTGCATGTCTCGTTGTCGGTCGGTATTTATTTTATTTTCGTTGGTTGTGAATCAATTAAATTAATTACGCGAATTAAAAGTGCAACAATTGGCGCCCAACGTGGGGCTTTTATTAAAACTACCCATAAGTATATTCCCTACAACCGCGGTGAAAGTTTTTTTTTACAAGCAGAATTCCTGCAAAGTATATTGGTGTTTTATTTAGGGAAGTTCTTCGTTTGCCTTGTTTTGTTCTTTTTACTTTCTTTGTTTTTTCTTCCCTCAGGTAAACAAATTAATTTAACTGTGCTGAAAATCAAATTTTGTGATTTGGTGGATAAATTGTGTTGATTTGGTGGATAAGAATACATATAAATACATATACCTACCCATTTAAATTGAAGCTGTGGTATCGTGGTGGAAAGTTAAAATACTTACGTTCATACATAAAGTGGTTTGTTTACTTCTTTTGAGTGAGTACCTACATTTGATATTCTTTCAATTTGGTCAAAAAAATATTTTAATTTTATATTGATATATATTCATACATATTCTTCCAATCTCGCATACGGTTATTTTTTTTTACCCTTACGGTGTCTATATAACACTCCGGTTGAATTATTTATATAGTGTTCGGAAACAATATATTCGTCTCCCTCTAACAAGTGTGTGCTATATATATTTTGCTCGTATCAAAACCATTTATCCTCTTTGAATAATTGTTTACTTTTTTTTTTTTTCGATGGTAAAAAGTTTTTTTTTGCTTTGATTTGATTTTAATCCAATAGCGCATTCAATTTGGTGTGACCATATTTAGGGTGGTAATACAAAATTGTATTTTTTTTTGTGGAACCTTTTTTTGTTTATACCTAAACATTTTTTTTTCAACGTACTTACAGTGAATAATATAGTTGATTACAGTCTTGATTACAAGTCTTATTTCAGGGTCTTAAATAAAACTATTGATATCAACCGGGTGTTGATTTAGTTTTATTTGTGGGTAAAGAATTTTATCACGATATCGTTGTTTCTTTTTTAAATTAATTTTATCGTGGTTTTCAAAACAAAATAAACTGGATGTTGATTTTCTTTTGATTTTATAATTTTTTTTAATAGGAACATTTTAAATTATTTTCGAAATAAATTCGGTTTTTAGAAACTTTTGTTTTCGTCATTATAGTATAGTATTGATAAGTACGACTATCAACTGGGTGTTGATTAAGTTTTATTTACGTTACAAGAGTTTTATCTCGGCATCGTGTTTTTTTTTTTATTGAAGTTGAAAAAGTCGCGGTTTGTAAAGCAAAATCAACTGGGTGTTGATTCTTTGTTTAAGTATATTTTAAATTCTGCGTTTTTTTTATATATAGTCGTGTCCAAACATAATCAACTGGGTGTTGGTTTTTGGATTTTGTGTTTTTTTTGGTGATCTTTCGGTTGATAGTGATTTTGATTTTTGTTTTAGTTTTTTTTGTTTCTTTTTGTTTTAATCGGTTAAAAAAAAAAAAAATAAAATAAAATAAAATAACAAGGGTTCGGACAAACAACTGGGTGTTGATTTGGCCCACGTTATAAATCAGAGAAGATTTTTTCGGTTTTATTTTTTTTTCTCGACGTGCTTTATTGTTCGATTTTTTTTTTTTTTGGAAATTTACTTTCAATATCGTTCTTTTTTTATAACCCGGATTAGATAGAAATGGATATCAATAGGTTGAGTAAGGAAGAACTCGCTTATGAGTTACAGGCTCGTGGTCTAAAAGAGGGTACCGTGGACACAATGAGGGCGACGCTCAGATCATCGCGTATGCTTGAGCGATCGGGTTCAATGCCATCTGAAAATCCGTACTATCCTTTCGCGTTCGAGGACGATGCTAAGGCTGTTAAATGCAAAATTGTTGAGATTAGGGACTTGTTGAAAATACCGCCGAAGAATCCGAAGTCTTTGGAGTATTTGAAGGTTTTGACCAAAATTGAATGGTCGTTAGGCAGGATCGGTAGAGCAAAAGCTGAATCGTCAGAGGAGGTCAATGAAGTGGCCGACATTAAAGGGGAGTTATTGTTGCTGATGGCAACTTTATCGGAAGGGGGTGAGGACGTACCTCAAGATAAACAGAAAGACGAAGAAAACACGTCGACAGCAGGCCTGGATGCGTTGCCAACTGCACATGTCGGCCAACGTGCGAGTTCACGATTCCAACTACAGGACGAACCCTGTGACCGGAATCGTGAGCGTATTGAAAAGTGGGACATTAAATTCTCTGGTGAACGGAGTGGCTCATCAGTAAATTCTTTTATTGAAAGGGTTGAGGAATTGATGGAAGCTCGTGGGATTTCCGAGCCTAGGGTTTTCAGGTCCGCAGTTGATTTGTTCACTGGGAAGGCGCTTCTATGGTTTAGGGCGGTTAGGGACAACATCACAACGTGGAAAGAGTTAGTTAGGGAGTTGAAGTTGGAGTTTTTACCCTCCAACTATGATGACCTCTTGTTGGACGAGGTCAGGCGGCGAACCCAGGGTAGGGATGAGACAATGGGTATGTACATTGCTCTCATGCAAACCCTTTTTAAAAGATTCTCTGAGCCGTTGAGTGAGAATAGGAAATTAGCTATTCTCATGAAAAACATAGCTCCTTTTTACCAAACGCAATTGGGCTTGGCTGACATCAAAACAGTCAACGAACTGGTTGCGTTGGGTAGGAAGCTAGAGACAATTAGGTCTAATGTGGAGTCTTTTGTCCCTCCTCCTTCAGGTCGTAACAGGCAGGCTTTGGAGCCTGATGTTGCATATGTTGCCTCCGTTCAGGAAGCAACAGTTGCAGTTAATCGAAACCCCCCACCCAATAGCAATAGGACCATTCGTTGTTTTAACTGCAACAGGGAAGGTCACTTTTCCAATGCTTGTACTGCACCTAGACGTTGTTTCGGATGTGGTACGGTAGGTACCACACACCGCAACTGCAGACGTTGTTCGGGAAACGGGCAACGGACTCTTGGGCCAGCAGGTCAAGAGCGCCGTCGCAATTAGTTAGGTCGCCTGCTGACGACCAGCTGGCAAATCAGGTTAGGTTAGGTTTCACTTTAGATACAAGTAGGAATGATACAAGGCCATATTTAGGAATAAACATTTACGGATTTAGGTTTTTAGGGCTTTTAGATTCGGGGGCATCGCGAACCATTATATGTAGGGACGTTTGGAAAGTTTTAAACGATTTAGGGCTACAATTAAATAAAACCAACATTAGTCAGGTCCAATTGGCAGATGGTGCAGGTGTAGGAGTTTTAGGAACAGTTAGTTTACCAATAGTTGTAGAAGACAAATCGGTCTTGATGGAGTGTTTAGTTATACCTTCGCTCCCACATGCAATGATTCTTGGTGCTGATTTTTGGGCACTATCGGGAATCGTCCCGGATCTTCGATCAGGCATGTGGAGCTTTTCAAGCCAGGAGATGGTGGCTTCGATTTGTAGCTCGTCGATTACAGAAGTGTCTGAATTAGACGATGAGCAGAGGACTAGACTAGATAACTTAATTGAGGATTTGTTTAAGAATATGCCGGAGGGATTAGGAGTCACCAATAAAGTAGAACATATTATTAGGACGACGTCAGAACCTATTAAACAAAGGTACTATCCGGTTTCACCAGCAATGCAGGTCCACATCGACAAATCCCTTAAGGAAATGTTCGATGAAGATGTGATTGAAAAATCAAATAGCCCTTGGGCTTCACCTATAGTCTTAATTAAGAAGAAGGATGGTACTTTTAGGTTCTGCGTCGATTATAGGAAATTAAACCAGGTTACAGATAGGGATGCTTATCCACTTCCAATTATCTCAGCAATTTTGGATAAGCTTAGGAATGCTAGGTTTCTTACTTCATTGGACATTAAGTCAGCTTATTGGCAAATTCCGATGTCGGAAGAATCGCGGAAGTTCACAGCTTTCACGGTTCCCGGTAGGGGTTTGTTCCAATTTAAGCGTATGCCTTTCGGCTTGCACAATGCCCCTGCAACATGGCAGAGGTTTATTGATAGCGTTTTAGGGCCAGAGTTGGAGCCATTCGTTTTTGTGTATCTGGACGATATTATTATCGTTACAGATACATTCGAAAAACATTTAGAAATCCTCAATGAAGTTTTGAAAAGACTTCATGAAGCAGGATTAAAAGTAGGGAGGGATAAATGCAACTTTTGCAGACCATCCCTCAAATTTTTAGGTTATGTTGTAGATCGTAACGGATTACACGTTGATCCGGAAAAAGTAGAAAGCATGATAAGTATACCTGCACCGAAAAATGTAAAAGAAGTTAGGAGTTTTGTAGGGACTGTTTCATGGTACAGACGCTTCGTACCAAATTTTGCTACATTGGTTAGGCCCTTAACTGATTTGCTGAAGAAAAGCAAAAAATTCGTCTGGACACAGGAATGCGAAGATTGTTTTAGGAAAGCAAAAGAATGCTTGATTACGGCTCCAATCTTAACTTGTCCCGATTTTAATCTTCCGTTCGTGGTCCAAACAGACGCGTCTGATTACGGTATCGGGGCCGTACTTACACAAACTTTTGAGGAGGGGGAAAAAGTAATTTGTTACTTGAGTAGGTCACTAAATAGAAGTGAAAGGAACTATTCCACTACGGAGAAGGAATGTTTAGCAGTTTTGTGGGCTATTGAGAAGTTGCGACCGTACATCGAAGGAGTTCGTTTCACGGTCGTAACAGATCATTACTCATTGATTTGGTTGAGTAATCTCAAGGACCCACAAGGTAGACTCGCGCGCTGGGCGGTTAGGCTTCAGCAATTTGATTATCAGATTATTCACCGAAAAGGTAAAGAACATGTCGTACCGGACATGTTATCTCGGGGAGTTCCAGTAGTGGCTGGGATTTCAGATGAGGATTCGGACCCTTGGGTGGCTAAAATGATTTTGGATGTTGAATCCAACCCGTTAGCTTTTCCGGCCTGGAGAGTAGACAGTGGCCGTTTGTACAAATTTATTAAATCGAATTATGTGGTGGTACATGAAAATAACGATGAGTGGAAATTGGTAGTGGATAAGAAAGATAGATTAGGGATTCTTAAAGAGTGTCACGATAGTCCATTAGCTGGACATATGGGAGTTAGGAAAACGTTCGCGAGAGTAGGAGCAAAATATTATTGGCCTAAAATGAGGAATGATATAACAAGATATGTTAGGAAGTGTAGTATTTGTCAACAGGTGAAACCAATCAACGACAAGCCAGCCGGTCTTATGACTGAAAGAGTAGGAGCTACTTCTCCGTGGGAGATGATTAGTGTGGACTTAGTGGGTCCTCTGCCCAAGTCTAGTAAAGGTTTTATGTACATCCTCACAGTAGTGGATTATTTAACAAAATTTCCTCTATTATTTGCATTGAGGTCTGCCACTGCAAAGGCAGTGTGCAAGGAATTAGAAGATAACGTTTTTCTTTTGTTTGGGGTTCCGAAGATTGTCATTTGCGACAATGGTCCTCAGTTTAAGAGTAGGGAACTTAGAGCACTCTGTGATGGATATTCTTCGAAGATTAGGTTTACTCCACATTATCATCCTCAGGCAAATCCTGCGGAGAGGATTAATCAGATCATAAAAACAACTTTGAGGGCATATGTTTCCGAGAATCACCGAATTTGGGATTCGCAGTTGGCTAAAGTAGCTTGTGCCATCCGCACATCCCAACACGAAGTTTTAGGAGTTACTCCATATTATGCAAATTTTGGAAAGGAGATGTCTACTAGTGGTGTAGACAGGATAGGAATTAGTAACGAGGTTTTAGATAGGGATAAAGGTGAACAATTGGTAGGAGATATAAGTGAAAGATTTAGGAAGCTTAGGGCTGACATTGCTGCAAAATTACAAGCAGCATCAAAAAAATCAGCAGGCGCATACAACCTCAGGAGGCGAGATATTCAATATCTCCCAAATGATTTTGTATGGCGCAGAAATTTTGTCCTTTCGGACGCTGCAAATTACTATGCAGCCAAGTTGGCACCAAAATTTGTGGGCCCGTTTAAAATCCAAAAAAGATTGTCTCCTTGGACTTATGTCCTCGTAGACGAAAATGGTAAAGATCGTGGCACTTGGCACACAAAAGATCTGAAACCTTTCACCTCTTTATCTGAAAACGATTAAGTCTATAAGTCCCAACTAGAGTAAATTTTGTTCTATAGTAATGTTTTTTGTTTTGATTAGTTTTATTCCTTTTATTTTGAATATAGACTTTGCCATATTTGGCCTGATGGATTCCTTTTACCAGGTCCGGCCGCAGGAGGTTGTTTACTTTTTGAGAAAAAGGTAAACACATTTCCACGGAGGAAAGGGTGGAGTTTGTCACGGTAAAATTTACCGCGACAAAAGTCACTCTTTCAGTCGTTCCTTTCCTTGTTCCTTCCTTTCCCTTTCTTCATTTTTATACAGGTGTTTCTTTCAATATATTGAGAGAGAGAAGGGCAGCCATGGTCCATCAGCCATTGGTTCATTCTCTCAATATTTTGAAGAGACAATATTCGTCGATGTCGATTTTGAGAATTTATAACGAGCAACTCAATGGTAATGGACAGACGGGCGGTCTGATCCAAGGAAGGGTGAGATTGAATCCCCAAAACATAACCCAACAGTAAGTGACAGACAGTTGGTCTGGTCATGGCGAAATCTTTGAAATAGCACGGGTGACACTTGGTCCCCGATTGCTGAAGTTACTCCTTGTGAGAATGGCAGCGTGCCCAACATATTTTTATTGCATTTTGTAAAAGATGGAACGTTAAGTGCTAGTCCCTATTTCCCCAAATCTGCGCAAAATCCCAACGATTCAAAATGAATCATCGAGATAGGGAAATACTGCCAACCTTTTCTTTCAAACTTTTAGCTGTTTAAAATTGAAATTAACTTTCCACCAGTTTTCAGAATAGTCATCCTTCTTTCTTTATTTTCGAGGGGAAAAATGTACGTGGTATAAAATTAAGTTTCATTTTGATTTTCTCAAGCTTTCTTTCAAAAAATTCGTGTGGGAGAGAATAGGTGGCTGAATGCATCCATTGAATTGCCGCCCACTGGAAGTCGTACCAGAGTTCGGCGAATTCAATGATGACGGTGCATAAAAGCTGGGGTGTAAAGTGCGAGTAGGATAGGCGGTGGGGTCTCAACTGCGTTCGCTCACTCACGCAAATGTGCGGGGTGTTGCTGAATGATGACGCGACCGAGATCCACGCTTTCTGATTGGCCGAAAGCACTGGGGCATTGAAACGAGAAGAGGCCATCCAGGTATGGTGAAAGCCTGGGAGGGCACTTCTTGGCAAGCTAAGGAACTAATCAGAGGTTCTGAGAAAAGCGTGAAAAAAAAAAGAAAGAAAATTGAGAAAAGAAAGTTCGAGAGATTTGAAAGGAAATTTAATAAAGTGGAGAGTATTTTGTTAATTTTCAAAAAAAAAAAAAGGTGTTGAAAATCCAGAAAGGGAGTGGTGATTGGTGGAAAGCTAGTGACAGAAAAAACATTGGAAAATCAGGAAAGGAGGTTTTGGCAGTATTAAAGCTAAGTATAGTGTGGAAAATTTGCATTGCAAAATTGTGTGTTAGTCATTTTCTTGCGGTACAGATTTTCTTTCGAAGACGTAATAAGATTCTATTGAGAATTGTTTGGTTTTTTTTTGCTTGCGATAGTTTTTCTTCCGAAAAAGCGGAACTCGCGACCCGTTAGTATAACGTTTGTGTCTTTCGGGACAAAGCCTTAACGGTCCATCTTCTCATTTCATAAATCTAAATTCTTTGTTCGCTTGTTAAAAAGATCTTGGGTTTTAGCCCTACTTAATTGCAAGGTTTCCCAAGCAAATTACTTTAAAATCAATATATAGATTTCAAATCCCAATTTGGGAATATAAATCTCATCTTTTATTTCAATATTTTCACCGTCGGTTTCGCTCCGGAGGTTTGTAATTTCCTTTTTCAAAAAATTACTGGCGCCCTTTTTAATTTTATTTTTCAGCTGCGCCCCTGTGGCGAATCAACCTAATTAATCTTATAATTCAATCACTTCGATAACTCCTTTTTTTACCATAGTAATAAAAAGTAGTTAAAAAGTGAACCCACCCCTTGCTGAGCATAGCCGTGTGGCAGCACTTTTTATTTACTGCCTGTTGCATTTTTTTCTTTAATTCGCTTCTTCGCCTTTCTGTTTTGACAGTTCGGCTTGAGCTACTTTTTTTATTGAAAGTTTGCATGTCTCGTTGTCGGTCGGTATTTATTTTATTTTCGTTGGTTGTGAATCAATTAAATTAATTACGCGAATTAAAAGTGCAACAAACTTGTTCTGCGCACAACAAAAACTTATTGTTCAACTGTAGAAACTGTAAATTTAATTTAAAATAAAATGCACGACTGAGTTGCACGAACTTGCTCTTGAAGTAAAAGTTTCTTCGAATTTTAAAGATTTAGTGTTATATAAAACACATAATTAATAAATTATATATGTATTTATCAATTTAATAAATAAATCATAAAACTTAGAGAATCAAAAAAATTGGACGCGTGGGCGAAAGCAATAAGTAGAGGCTCCTGTGCCCATTCCTATATAAGTTTTCATGGTTCTCAGGACGCTCGTGTGACAGTAGCCTAACTCTAGTTCCCACTCATATGCACATTGAAAAAATGTGAAAAATAAACTGATTTCAGAAAAGATGAAAATTGGTACAGAAGGTAAGCTTACATAGTAGGCTCTGCTACTACTCCATTAATATCTCCACAAAATTTTAGTTTTTCTGAAATCAGCTTGTTTTCATAATTTTTAAAAGTTTTTGAGGAGCTGCTGCAGCCACACAAACCACTGTACTCGGCGATATGTAATGTTCAATTCATTTACCAATAAAACCATTATGAAGCGTATATGGAGGTATGAGCTTTTCTGGAATCAGTCGCAACAAACGGTCGCTGGCTCCCAAACTATTATAAGCTCTGATTTTTTGGAAACGTCAGTCACTAAATTTAAAAGTCACTAAATTTAACAATTTTAAGAAATTTCTATACTATACCTACATTCTTCCCATACTTTTGAAAATAAACTAACAAATAGTTAGGGTTTTTCTATACGTTGACCCTATTTCTTTATTTAGTCCAAATTTTTGGCAAATATTTAAACAAACCGGCTTATATCAATAATATACCTATGTTAGTATGAAGGCTGTTGGAAAAAAAAGTCTAATACAACCTTTACATATTATAGACATAAACTAATCCCGATCGATTGGCTATTATTTCAAGACTCCGTATGCAAAAGAAAAAAGGTTTCCTTCTGGAAAAGCAGTCTCTTAGTCTTCTTTAGAATCAAACTGTAATCCATGTCCTTAAAGTGCTATATGTGTGTATATTGTATATGCATATGATGTAGTTATATACCTACACGCACAATTCAAACATTCGTGCATGTCTTTGCTTTGCTTTAAACTTATAAGCAAAAGGTATTGCCGAAGACAAAATCGTACAAAACTACATATGTACGTACATCTCTATGCTTACTATAGCTTATATGTATCTATAAATATAATGCTTGAAATTTATATCTATATGTGTAAAGATATTTTCTGCAGGCAAGGATAAATCCCTGTGCTTAAGGTGTCCTTTCCTTTCGAAGATAAGACGTGAACGTGGGTGGTAATGCTGCCAAAGCAAGAAGTGGCACCAGCTATAGCCGGTTCGTTGGTCCAGCCAGACATTACTGCGAACAGCATCAGCCAGTATGGACCACCAGGCAGCGGAGCATTGTATAAATGGACACTCCATCTTGGGATGCAGAAGACATAGAACAAATGTGGTATCTACCTATATGAAATGTATCTCTACATGGGTATACGAATACTTACATAAACTATGGACCAGAAACACTCTCCTGTATACAGTGCGTTACACTTGATTAAGGTCAGTTGAAATAAATCGATTAAGGGAAAATAACGAGGGGAAATGCGTGACAATTGCCAAGGGGGTGGTTTTAAGCCAAATTTTTATATTACAGTAAGACCCGCTTACGAGAAACTACAAAATGTCACATTCTTTCTTTCTAAACGAACCCCGCTTAAGTGAAAAAAAAATTTCACTTAAGCGGAGTGAATAAGCGATAAGTGAGATAAATTTCGCTTAAGCGGATCTGAAAATTCCATGAAGCGGAGAAATAATGCTAGAAACAATTTTATCTTTGAATTTTAAAAATGTAGTTTTCTTTTTAATAAATGTCAAAATACGTGTACCTCTTGAGCTATTTGAAATGTTGTTTTGGATTTTTGTTTGAGAGGACAAATCAGTTTGTTTATAAAATGTAAATGTAAACGTTTGTGAAATAAGCAGAAATTTAAATGTCATTTCCGTGGTAAAATGGTGTGAAAAATAAAGAATTTTTCGTTTTGTGCGATTCAATTTTTTTTTTTTTTTTCACTTAAAATATTTTTTTTTTCAATGAAAAAAATAAAATAAAACTGGAAATATGTTTCAGGTATCCGGATTTTTTCACTTATGCGAGTTTCGCTTAAGCGGAGTGTTTTAGAGGTACTTGGTCGAAAAATACTTGGGGTGAAAAAAATGTTTCAGATAAGCGGGTTTTTCTCTCAAGCGGGTTTCTCTTAAGCGGGTTTTACTGATACTTAAAATTTAAGAGTACAAAATGCTAAGTAGTCTGGTCAATTTTGAGCCCCCGCCTCGAATATGGATGGTCCAAATGTTGACGAGCACACCAACGAAACAAAACGATCCACCCAGATGTTGACAACCACTCCAAACAAAGTTAATGAATTTTGGATCAGCAAAAGGAAAAATGTTATTTTTTTACGAGTGCTTCTCACCTTAGCTGCTTAGATTCGGCAGAAAACTAGGTCCCCTCCGTTCCTAATGGCTGAAAGTTGTATGTCACTAGGTCCTGGTTCTATACGAGCTGTACCGCCATACGGCATAACGGCTATATTATTGGAATTCTTCAAAGCTAGTTTTTCTGAAAAATTAGTTCTATAGGGGTTTTGAGTTTGATTTGATTTCAAACTACATACATATATGTCAAACTATGTATGAATTTTTTGATTTAGATGTCAGAGTAATAAAAATTTAAGAAAAACTTAAAACTCGAAACTGCTATAAATCTAGTTTTTCGGTAAAATAAGCTTTGAAGAAATTCATGAATATGATGGCCGTAAGAGGAATGTCCTGAGCTTAAAAAGAAAACCTGCGGCTAAGCAATTAGCTGGATGGACTTAAACCTTATGTAAAAGCCAGAGATATCAGAAAATGCGATAAGGTGGAAAGAAGGTGGAAAGATCATGCGATCTACCCCAGCGAAGTCTAAGGCAAGGCAAAAAGTCCTAGCGCCTGGCCAGCCATAATCCGCGTCAGAGCCAAATTCAAAAATATTACGCTTTGTGTGCCTACCCCGCCACGGAAGAGATCCAGATGCGAGTCAGTCAAAAAAGCATTTTTTTGCGTCTTCAATTAGAAAATCGAAAAAAGCTTTGGTTCGCTGATCGTTAATCATTATTTGTGGACGGCAATCAACCTGACTTATGATGTTAGCAAGCATTCGATTTCCACACCTCAATCAAACAATTGGAAAGTTGTATGTCACTAGGTCCTGGTTCTGACCCGATCCACGAACCTTCAACCAAATAGTTCATGTTGCGAAAGACGCCAGGCAAATAAGATGTTAACATAGACTCGGACTTGATATTAGCTCAAGTATCTGCACATGCAGTTCGGATGACACTACGCCAAGCAAGCGAATCTCATAACCTTTACTACCGGCGTATGTCTTAATCTGTCGGAATTCCGCCAAAAGCAATAGAGGTAAACGGGTGCAAATACTGCCAATTTATGTTCAGAAGTGCTGGTTTTCATTTAGCCAACCATTTCAAAGAGTGCTGGTTGGCGCATGCAGTTAAAAACACCAATGCTGCAGATTAGAACAACATCTGCTGAGAGAGACTGAATTTTTTTAGAAAAATAAGGGAAAGTACAAGAAGCAGGTTGTCGAGTGTATTGAGAACTATACAGCGTCAGAAAAAAGTTCAATCAAAGGGTGAAACGATCTTCCTAATGCTTCAATGCCGGAACAAAGTTGTGCTGGATGACAGAGGAAATATTTCAATATGGTGGTATATACACCAGACGGAGCTGAGGATTTGGAAAGAATATTCTTCTAGACTTTTACCTCGCAAAATTATGTCAGTGCATATATCAATCAAGGAATCACTGTTGCCAATCACTGATTTTTCAGGCTTTTAAACAAAAGTACTCTCCCAAAGAATCAAGCAGATCCTGTACAATATCTTGATAATCTTGATTCTGCTGTAGGCAGACAGAAGCATGTACATTGTCAACTGATGCTTTTTAGTACCGAAACTAAAATACCAACCTTCACTCTACCCTCAACGGCTCATCTCTTTCATCGTCCTCCAATGCGAACTACCTGGGCGTAGTTCTCGACTCTAAATTAAACTAATGAAAACTGAATATTGAAAAAGGGGTAAAGAAAGCCTGCACAGCCTTCTACGCCTGCAGCAAAACATTCGGTAAAAAGTGGGGCCTCCAGTCGAATATGATACTGTGGACGTACACAGCCGTGGTCCGTCAAATCCTCACGTATGGTTCGATTGTATGGTGGCTCGCTCTTAATAAAGCCTATAATATCGATAAGCTTAAAAAGGTACAAGGAACAGCTTGCGTTGGCACCACAGGGGCCTTATAAGAACATGCCCAACGGATGCCTCCAACGTTTTCCTACACATATTACCACCTGACTTACACATAAAATATCTTGTATCCTGCAGAGCGATAAGCCTAAAAGAGTCAAACTGTTGGTTTGCCAGGCCATATAGTCATAGCAATATTACAAAATTAATCCCCATGGACATGGTATTTTTCCAGGGAGGATCGGAGAGATGGCCTCGTAACGAGAGGCTTTGACACATCTTCACTGATGGTTCAAAGATGGAGTGTGGAGTTGATTCAGGTGTCTTCGCCGAATCTCTGAATATTTTAAAATCTTATTGAGTACCCAACTTCGCTAGTGTTTTCCAGACGGAATTATTGGCAATAAGGGAAGCATGCACGATACTCAAACATGACCCTAACCAGAACCGTAATACTGCCATCCTGACAGACAGTCAGGTAGCCGTTTAAGCAAATTAGTTCGAAAATGTCGTGATGAGCTCGCAAGCCTAGATGAGAACCTTAGGGTCTCTCTTATCTGGGCCCATGCAAGGAAAGGATCAGCCCTTCATAACTCTCTTGCGGAAAGAGTCAATATTCCTCTTGGCGTTATGAAGGGCAATATATTCTCAATTTTTCTTAATGAATCCAAACTGTAGGTGGCGCAGTTTAGCTAACTGCGTCATATCTAGAAAGACTTGGCCCACCTATAGCAAAACCCGTACAACTGAGCTGATATGCAGACCCAGGCGGGATATAACCAGGGTCGTTACGGCCTTTTCTTGACACTGGCCGAGCGGAAAATATGCGGCGAAGCTGGGCATCCCTCACAATACTCATTGTCGTAGCTGTTGCGACCAGCAAAAAAGGGAAACTGATGTCTTTCATTTCTTCTGTAAATGTCCCGCTCTTGCCAGAATGAGAGCACAGTCATTTGAAAAGGCTTTTTTCGACGATCTGAGTGAACTATCCGAACTGAAGATCAAAAACTTGATCTATTTCCTCAACGGGACGAAATGGCTCTAAGAAGAACTTAGTAGCATACTGCACCAAGTCTCCCGTCAGACTCCCTAGACCACTATCAGGTTCTGAAACCAACAATTTTTGACACGCAAATCCCTCTTTAATACAGTTTTAAGGAAATAGGTCACATGAGTTATGGTTTTAAAACGGCGCTCTTTAGCGCTTATTGGGTCACCGAGCTTATGTTGCTCGGGGCCGCCATTTCTACCTATCTACCTACATTGTCAAGAACGCGCGGATCAAAATTTGGTGGGTGCTTTGGGAGGAAGATTCTTGGGGCGTTTGTTAGTTCAGCATGTATCGTAGGAGTACAAAGTAGAAGCATTAATACCGTACTCTGCTGGCTATATACATCTCTAAAGAGACGGTAGCCTTCTCAGACGGTGAATATGCAGTGGCTTAGATAGTTGGGGACATTTCAGTCAATATAACTTGCTAGAAAAAAAAATTCAAGTTCTTGTTATTTTATTCAAACCTTCATTATAGTAATGTGTATGATGGCAATCAGAAGACACGAGGTGTGCATCGGTATGTATGAAATTAAAGCCTTTTGTAAAGTATATGTAGGCCGAAATGCCCATCGGTTAGCCAACGTCTCTCATATCCTGCCTTTTAATGGATCGTGCAAGGACTACGATGATGGCAGCATACATTCAACTTGAGAATGCTCAAAACCGTTTGCTTCAAAATCTACGTCGGTCATCGTCGTATGGTAGTCGTATGTACCTAGATACGTTATATGTAGTCCTTTCTTCGTTATAGTTCGTTCGTTGACCATGTGTGATTCCAAAAGATGAAAATCCATTTATACCTTGGAACGAAGATGGGAATGGGAACGCGTTTGTCGAGAGTACTTTGTGTATCTTGGCTACAACAAGTTTCTAGCGTTCGTTGTCGTCGTCCTTGTCCTCGTCTTCTTCCAAAGAGTATATGCATTGTTACTAGGCACTAGGCACTGGGCAGTTCATAGGAGTTCGTCTTCTCATCCCTTATTTTATCCTGCCTGCATGCCACATACTCCCCATTAAGACGCACTTACAAATGCTGTGAGTGATGGTCCTCGGGGATGGGTGAGGGAATTGTGGCGAAATGTGTGTGCGGGAGATGGGCGTGTATAATTTTTGAATGAGTGGCAGGCGAAGTGGTTTTTGATTAATTTTCGGACAAGCCAACAACGGGTAGGAGGCAATTTCTTGTGATTCTTCTTCTTCTTCCATCATCATCACCATCTCTATCTTCGTCTTATTGTTGTTGGTTAAAGTTGAGTATTGGGAGAGTTCACAATTTGGTTCAAAGTTTGTGCCTCGAGTTTCTTTGGTGATGATTTAAGCGATTTTCTTTGTTCTGCTTGGAAGGACTTTGTCCAATCTTACAACCACCGTCCTTACGTAACCGTTCCTATACACACATTTATACTTATATGAACATATATGTACATCTGGGCCACCCTCAACAATAACCCTCAAATTTTCATTTGTTAAGTGTGTTGCGGAATTATGTGGGTGAAGTTTCTTGATTGTCCGAGATGAAAATTAAATTTAAGAAAATTAATATTGTTGTTTTCGTTCTATCAAATAGAAAATAAGTTTTTGTATGAAAATTTAAATAGAAATTTTCAAATCTTAAAATTTAGTTATATAAGATTGGAAAAGTATAAAAGGATTGGATATACCTACAACAAAGTTTTCGTTTATGATTTATATCTTATGTATGAATTCAATTTTCATGACCTATTACTCATTTATTATAAACATTTTTAATTACTTATAGTTTGAGGGAGTATTATGGTTATTCGCCTAAACACATATGTTTATAGCAGAACTTAAAAAAATATTTTGAGAAGATATTACCTTAATATATAATATGCTCGTATATGGTATTCCTTAGATTTTTACATATATAACATAATGATTTTCCAAAAAAGTTATTTCCCCTATCCACAATATGGTTTCTTTTAAAAGCGGATCAAGAACAACCAATTAATTTGAATTTGTCTTATTAAACTTAACGAAGTTGATGTAGTTGCAAAAGATTTTAGTAAAGCTTTTTATAAAATTTTCCCATTCTTTGATTTTTTTGAAATTTGAAACCCTAGGCTTTCACTATTATTTATTGCATCTAATTTTTAAGATCACTTTTATAAAATCATCTTCAGATCCTCTGTATCTGCCCATATTCATGCAACATCTGGTGTCCCACAGGGTAGACATCTAGGCCCACTGATTTTTATTCTAACCATCAAAGGCGTTTATGGTTTTATTAAAAATTCTTTTGATATCAATTTATGCTGATGACAAGATAATTTGTAATTTGTCGTCGGCGCATATCCTCCTTTGTGGACTCTAAACTCCTACAAGATGATTTAAAAAGATTTGCACCTGGTGCATTTAAATTTCCTTGAACTAAATATCAGCAAGTATCAAGCTATATGAGCCTTCTCTCGTAAGCTTACACTACTCCCCCCAGAAAGTATCTTATAAATAATAAGCAAATTATCACAGTTGGCTCAATACGCGGTACTCTATCTACCCCCCCCCCCCCCCTCTTGAGGCGGGGAGGTGCAGTTTCTAAAAAATTGACTTAGAATGGGAAAAAAATTATAACAAATTAAAGAAAGTACATAAAATGATGTGCACCATAGCATATATGTATAAATATATATTCCATTCTTTTATTTTCTGTTTAAATCAAGTCCCTTAGTAAATAGTTTTTGAGAAACTAAATTTCAAAGTCAAAATTTTTGAAAAAAATTGTGATATTTTTTTCACGTTAATATTTTTCAAAATTTTGCGTTATTAAGTGCCACTGTTTTTGCAAATATTCAATGCCATTATGAATTTTCAGTTAAATACTGAAAACAATTTTATTTTTACAAACGTGGTTCATTTCTCGAAACTAGTCTTCAGCAAAACACCTCGCTCAGGGATCAGTCTTATTTTTAGTTGAGGTTATTCGATTAGCACATATAATATCGCATAATGATCCTGCAAATTGTTATCCACGATCGATAGCGTGATCCCACTCTTTTGCATTATTTTTTATATTGATGTAAAGTGCAAAGTTAAGGTCGATAAACCTGTGATATAGGACCGCTTAAAACTTAAATTTGGTGGCGGACAGGTCGTGTAAAACCAGTTCCTAGTGACTTACAACTCTCAACTATTCCTGTGGGCGTGTCATTGGCAAGAATGGAGGGACCTACAGTTTTCTGCCACATCCGAATAGCTAAGGCTTATTCATGACAAGAGTTAGATATACTCTCGGAGGATTTGTCACTTCCTCGCAAGAGGCAGTAGCCTTTTTTTTATTTTTTTGGCGGACAAGGTTGGGAATCGATCCCAGACCTCTGGCATGACAGTCCTATACACACTAACCATAATGCCATGGCTACTACCACTATTGGACCAATTTGAAGATGATATTCATAGAGTTATTGCTAATATACGGCCTCAGCTGCTCAAAGTCGATATTGAAAAATAATAATAAAAAAAAACATTAAATAAATTTCCCATCAGAGCCTGAAAACAATAATTTAAAAAAAATACAGAAAGACCATACAGGTCAACTGGACAATGTTTGATTAAATGCAATCTGACAATTAGGCTCATTTATAAACATATCCATCTTAAAGTTAGGAATCTCATATATTAAGAAGCTATGCATCTGTCCTTGCACATCACCTTATTCTGAGAAACATAATATTGTCCTCTTTTGCTTTTGCCTATCGCAGTAAGAAAAATGAAAATTTAATATATGAAAAAAAAACGAACAAATTATGCAAAAGAATCCTCTTACCGGCCCATATCGACCAGTAAATCCTGTTATCACAACACAATCTCTCTACAGCAACAATGGCATAGGATCCCACAAAAAAAAAAAAAGAATAAAGAAATAAATTAAATCCTTTACTTGCACTCGTCATATTGTGTGTTGAATCCCGATTAAGGATAGCAATTGCATATACTCAACCCGAGATGGCAGTTAACCGTGAAAAGGATAATGCAATGCGTCGAGAAGAGATAGGTTTTTTTGTTTGTGCATTTCGGACATTTCGCCGAGGGTGTGTGTATGTTTGTTTTGTAGTTAAGGGGTCTTGGAGGTCTCTCACCTTAAACGACATGGACCTATGTTCAAGAAAAAAAGAAAGTAAAAAATGCAACAGAGTCCTGTATTCAGATATGGGGGGGAATTCAATTCTAAGGAAGTTTCCGGTTTTTCTTTTCTTTATTTTATTTTTATTGTTATTGTACATTTTTATGATTACTTTTATCTGCTTTTCTACGGGTTACACAAGGCATTGTCTTGGGAGTAGGACCTGCTCTGTTGATTGCAGTGTCATGCAAATATTTTTTCGTTTATAATCTTGAACTGTGGCTTGGTCCCTTTTTACGAGGGAATTTGTTATTGTTTGGCTTTGTGCCGATTATGAGATTTTTTCAATATGAATATGAATTATAAATACATACAGCATTCGCGTGTTTAACATTAGAAAGGAAAAGAAAAAAAATATAGTGGAGACATCTGTTTCGACATTTTGTTGTCGAAAGGAAAATCTGATTGACATACCTTTAGAAGTGAGAAAATCATATCATCAGTCAACGTTAGTGATTTTTCTTGGTGATCTTGTTACCTGAATTACATAAATATACGAGCGACTTCTTTTAATTTGAAAAATTAATAATAAAAGGTCCATCCCACGTAAGAATATCAAATATGAACAGATTTTCTTTGAAGAAGATTTCAAAATGTTCAGAAAGCTAAGTGGAAGACAAGGAGGTATCAAAAGCTGCTAGAGCTGTCGAAAATTTTTGAAAATTTACCTGATTCGGAAGTCTCTGACAACTTGTTATTGTATTCGTAGTGAAAAAATTCCAAATGTAAGAAGTCAGACTGGAAGACTTGCATTTGTTTTTAATTTTTAAACTTTAACTTAAAAAATTAAAAATTAAAGGATCAACGAATTTTACAAAGTAAAGTATAAACATTATATGTATTTAGTATATACAGATGTATTAAAAATATTTATAAAATATATATTGTGTGGCCTAAAATTAGCCTAAAATTGGCTTCAAATACAAAATTACGAAAAATTTTTTTCTTTAGAAAAATTGTTCCTCCTCCGGCCTGAAGTACCTAGAAGAAATTGACCTTACTCGCACATACTGTTTTTTCTTATCTAGTTCAAATCTACAAGCACCAGCTTTGTATCTTATGAGTTAGGTATTTCATATGAAAACGTCGAAAAAAAAATTAAATTTATTTCTTCACTATTTTAGATTTTTTCTCAAAATCTGTGAGAATCTTTTAGAGGGTTTCGAATAATGAAATCCAGGGTTCGAAAAATGGCAAAGACTATAATATTAATTTGATCGGGACTTTTCTGACATTTTGAAATATTATCTTTCACGCAGTCTTTATCAACCTATCCAAAAGTCAGCTTTACCGGATACACTTGCAGGTTTGACCCCCTACCCGCACTTATATCTTCCAGTCGGCCTCCTGACACTGATGGGGATTTTTCCTATCCAACCCCCATCCAACAATTTCCCGAAAAAAGGAATTCCATTTCGCGAGTAAGTAAGCTTGTCAATTTTACGCAGCCATTTCTTAGACCAGCAAACTTGCGTGGTTACTTAAAATTTTAACCAAGTTTCATAAAAGTACCTAGGGTTTTTTTATGAGTTTTGACAGAAAACTGTAAATCACATCTTTTTGTTGCTCCACAAAGTGCTCGTCTATTATGGAAAAATAATTTGGAGGATAATCGGAAAGAAGAAAATCTTCGAGAATTTTTTGAAAGGCCTTCAGATGTTTTGCCAATAGAAGACGGACGGTATTATTATGTATTTGCGAAACTTATTATAGATCTCAAGAAATATATCTGGATTTCCTTCTTCTTCAAAAACTTTAACGGGTCCATTATCCATCCAAATTCAATTTGTCAAAAAAATTAAAATGCCAGAAATAAAAACAACGGATCCCATAGCAATAATTTATTGAAGAACAAATTTCAAAGAATAAACTATGTACTTCAAGAAAAGTTGGTTACAATTTTAACTGAAATCAGCTGGACTATAGAGATATGAGTTTTTATGAAACTCTGTCATGAATAATAAAGATTAAGATAAGATATTGGAACATCTCAAGAATAAAGAAAATCAAACTTATTATGTAGGTAATTATGTACGTAGTTATTTACGTGTTCCATTGTTAACTTTTCATAAGAAGCAACTTTTTTTTAGATTTAATTAATACAATAATAAATTCGTTCATACATATCCATATAAACGATGATATAGAGAAGATGAAAAAAGTGGGTCTCGCAATTATTGTGTCCGTTTATTTTTTTGTTCGACTTCAGCCTAAAAGGATTGTTTGATTTTCTTTAAACTTGATATCTAGCGTTTTTCGGGCATTCCTTCGGGCTGTGGGATCTTAGCACCTCATATTTGGGATATTCTCAAAGCTCAGGAATAAGTCATAAAAGGTGAGAAACTTATCAGGCTTAGAAAATGTTATTACCGATTTTTGGCACCTTATTTATGGAAAATTCGCAAAAAAGTATGTATTATCCAAAAGAGTCTTTCCCTTATCCTTTGAGAAGGTCAGGCATTTTCTGAAATTGATCAGCTATAGATTTTTTTCTTGAATTAAAAAAAAAATGTAAGGTCTGTGACTTTGATTTTTTTTTCTTGCCTATATAACGTGGGAAACAAAATTTCAAAAAAATTCAAATTCAAATCTATAATTTTTTCCTTTCAAAAAAATTAAAAAGCTTGCTTCCATAAGCAAGTGTTAGGGCACTTCTATTTTATGATGTTGATGTGTAAACATTTATACTCGCTTCACTTCAACAAATTTTAAAATTTGTTTCTTAAAAATTACGATTTGTTAAAGAAATCGAAGAAGTCGACCGCGTTGGTATCCAAACATTTTCAGAAATTTCTTTAATCAATTTAATTATAATTGAAGCGTCTGAAATGAGAAGGGGGCAAGTAACACTTTTCGATTTTTTTTTATCGTTAAAGAAAAAATACTTAAAACGAAAACTACTTAAATTTTGGTCTATTTGTAAGGCCTCTATTGTCCTATTGTCATTACTTACAAAGTTAGCTTCAGATTAAGGTGTTAAATACACATTTGTTTTTAAATATGTATTCTTTGTTAGCTGAAGGGTAAAAGATCATTTAATATTTTTGCATAAAGTTGTCACACCCGTGTTTATGTGCGCTGGTTTTATTTTATTTTCCTTTTTATAAATAAAAAAAACTCAACTTTTGATTTTAGTATAATTTAGATTTTAATTATCGTGTAGGTAGGTAGTGTGGTGTCGGAAAGTTCTCGAAAGAATAACCTTCTTTTCTCATGAAGGTTAAATTATATTTTTACATTGTTTAATACATACAAATAATTCTTTGACAAGAAGTGTCGACAGTGGTGAGCAATTCGTTATTTTGTTTTTACGTTAGTTCACAATAGTAGGTTCAAAGTTAACTTTATTTATTTAGCATTATTTATATTTACGTTAATTTATTCTGATTTAATTTAATTCAATAATTTGTAATTCAAATAATTTAAAATAGTTTAAGTGATGAACACCCGTCTCATGAATTTGAATTAAATTTGTTGATAAACAAAAATTGTACATATTTTGTATTTGTTATAGTCTTTTTTTAAGTTTCTCTCGCTTTTAACGCTTACTGAAAACTTCAAAAATGTAAGTTGACCACTTCTCTTTTCAGACGCTTCAATTAAGTCACCCCTTCAAGGTGCAAATTGGGGCAAAACTAGTTTCTTTTTTCTTCACATCGACATTTATTACTATGTATACCTAACTATACCTAACTAGTGATATGTATATTTATAACTATAGCTATATAATCCACATAAGTTTCATAGTGTCTTCAGCGGAAATAATTCCTGCGAACCGCATGCGATCATAGTCCACCAGGTTAAAAAGTGGTGAACACGCGAAAACTGCACAGAATTATTGTCATCAAGATCGGCACACACTCTGAGAAGACTCAAAATAAAGAGATGAAGGCTTGCTTGGAGGCCATGCGATCGGACAATTCGCATGCCATAAAGTTGCTGACATCTCGCAATCAAATCCACACTCCCAGCGCGCAGCGCATCGTTTTAAGCTGCACCAATATGGCGCGAAATGGCATCCGCCACTGCCAGTGGGTGATGTGTGTTCTGCTCCCAGGATGGTATATTGATCGCCTTTCTGTTTCTGTGGTTGTACTGCAGTCTGCAGTAGTGTTGATCCCTTAAAACCAACGATCATGCAAGTAGAAATTCACGCGAATAAAACTATCTATCGGCCATATGGAGAGCCTCTTGTCTTAAGGATGGCAGAGTGGCTAAGATTGAAAAATTGTATTTAATTCCAAATGAGCTCATTCGCATTTTTCAACCATCGAAGTAACTGGATGGCTGTTGTTGTTATTGTTATTGTTGGTTTTGGTTAGTGTTGGCAGCTTTCGGGCTGAAAAGTAAATTACGAGTTGCTATTTATCTCGCGAGCAGGATTTTCGGATATGATTAGGCGCACGTAAACGTACTGCCCTTTGGCCAATTATATGCATGTTAGGTATTGTGTGTGTAAATCGCGAGATACAAGTATGAATATGCAATAAGTAAAAGAGTTGCCAGCTCTGCAGTATATTTAAATTATGATGCAAAACAATAAAAAAAACAAATTTTTTTTTGACTGCTGTAATTAAGCGTTTCCGAAGTGTCCTGCTGTAAGTTTAACCAAACTGTAATTGTAAAGGCGGGGACCGAGTCCCAAACTGTCTTTTCAATCTTTACTTCTTCTAAGAAGTAGACACGTGCATTCAAGAGGACACAAGCATGCACAAGCTTCTTTCAAAGCGAAGCTTTGTCTATCAACTTCTTCTCTCACCTCCCATGTGGTGAACATCGGATGCTTAGTACCTTCAACTAAAGATGGGATTCTAATCCCTGTGGACGGTTTTAATTGGCAGCAAACGATGGTGGGGGGAAGGAGAGTTCTCACTAAGGCACTTCTCCTTTATCCACGCGACATCGGAAGGATTCCCCAGATAGAATCAACGGTGGCGTTTACAGTACCAGTCCATTAGGTTGGTCTACTTAGTAAACCTTATATGGGCTCCTACGATCTACGACATATTCGTATAGCTCAGGCTTATAAGGAGCGTTTTATCCGGTTCTCCTAAGAATTCGATCCACGTAAACGAAAAAATGACAATGAATATTAGATTTGCACATGGAACGTCCGGACCTTAAACAGGCCACGTGCAGCTGAACAACAACTATGTAACAGCTATCCGGAAAGTGCGCTAGGATGGAGAGGGCATACGAAGGATGAAATCGTTTGACATCTACTTCGGCGAGTGCTTCAAAGAACAGGGTCAGCGGTCAGCGCGTTGAACCCCGCGTCCGAACACGTGGCCGAAGACGCACTTTTATAAATTTATAAAACAAAATTTTTGGCGAAACGAACTAACTCCCACTTTTAAAACAAATAAGTCCCAACTGAACTAACTCCCAACATTATGAACTAAGTCCCACTGACAAATTTGGTGGGAGTTAGTTGATTTCGGCTAGTGGGAGTTAGTTCTTTTGAGAGTTAGTTCGTAGGTCCTAATGGATCCACTGAGATCCGAGTGAGATGATGCGGTTTGCCGTATCATCACCCCTTCTAACCTAACTTAACCTAGGCAAGAAGTTTTGGGCTTCCGAAATGTAAGCGAGCGTATTAAAACCAAATTCAAAAGCATAACGTCGATCTGTGCCCACGCCCCAAAGAAAGAAAAATATAACTCAACCAAGGAAAAATTCTACGATCTCCTCGAGAATACGTATGATATGTGCCCGAAGAACGACGCGACGTCAAGATTATTTTTGGCAACCGCGGGACGAAATATCATCATAGCATGCACTCAATTCCCAGACCTCAATATACACAAAGGGACTTTAAGTTTGCTAAGGTTGTTCTCCACTTGTATGTGCTATTTAAGTTGGGGTCTTCCTCTGCTGCGCAGACTATCAGGGTAGATTCGAAGACTCTTCGGACTAGTGATTTGGTGTCCATACGCTCCACATGTCCCAGCCATCTCAGCCGCTGTAGATATTTTTAGCTTTTTGACCAGATGGACATCGCTGTAAAGCCCGTTGTTGAATCTTCTCCTTCGTACTCCTTCGATGCAGCGAGACCGAAAATCACCAGAAGAATTTTTCTTTCATTGCACCCAAAAAGTTCTCATCCATTCTGCCCCATACAGCAGGACCGGGGTGATTAGAGTCTTGAATAAGGTCTTCTTTGATCTTAAAGAGACGGCCTTACTACTTTTTATCCCGAAGGAACAGCGATTGGAAAAAGTGATTCTAGTGAATTAAAAGTTTTGATTGATTCTTTAATTAGACAAAAGGCAAGTCCATTCAGAAAAATTAGATCTCAGAGAGGTAATCATCAGCAATCTAAGTTACATGATTTGGATTACTCACCAAAACTTCTTAGTCAAAACACTAAGGCAAACTGAATTTTTTATTTTGCAATCGACAATTAATTTCCCATGGACGTTTTTTAAAATATTTTACTCATATAACAAACTCAATGTCACCTTTTATTTGATACCAAACTCGTTCGTGCACACTCTTGGTTAGAAATGGGCAATTCCCTTTGATGCAGAAAAGTAAAATTTATCAGGACTGTTAATTTTTATTATTTGCTAAAATTATATAAATAGACCTAAATGGCAACTCTGAAATTAATTTATATATTCCACACACGCCCCTCCAAAAACAGAAATCAAAATCTATCTAAAACGCAAACGCAAGTCATGTCAGAGATTTGTTGTGACCAGTGTTCAAACGTGGCATATTCTTGCACCTCGCTATCCGAATTGCGTGCAACATCGACTTCAATCCAAAACCAAATCATCCAAATCGCCAGAGTAGGTATATCGTCTCAATATTCGCATGACAGAGCAACCAGTATTCTTATTCTTCAATTCTCAGAATCGCAAAGAAGTTTCAATAAGGCACTCCCCACCTCCCGCCTAACGAACTCATCGAGTTTTTTGTGGTTCGTGCGTCGGCGGTGGTCATAGTAGTCTCTAGATAATCCTTCTTCCTCTTCGTTGTGAAGCTACCTAAACCATACTGCTCGTTGCATTTAGAGTGTCACGGGTGTGCAGCTGATTTGAGAACGCTATGAATAAATTTATAATTATTCCTCTTCAATTTTTGTATTCAATCTGATATGTAATGTGTTCCAAATGCTTATATGCAATAGGTAAGTCCCATATTTCATAATACCAGGTGATTGGGACCAAACTCATATGGTTTCCTGCTGACACAAACTCAAAAACCCGTAGTGACCAATGATCTTGGACGATTATGTCAACATAATTTCATACTATTGTCCTTAAAATAACGGTCAAGTTAGTTTAATAAAAAAAAAAACAACGACTAGATAGGTACAGCCGGTTCCAGGACATCTTGGTCTGCTTAATCAAGAAGCTTATCGAAGCATGTGGTGGTACTTGTTTCTTTTAAACCAAGATAGGGCAGCAGCAAAGAAACAACCAAAGAACGGTATTAACCTCGACATTCGATAAATTTCTCATGCATATGAGGGTAAACAAAAGGATCTCAAGCGAAGAAAGCAAATCAAACAAAAACAAACACCCATCAGAAATGTGTCCTGTGGACAAACGACAAAAAGTTGATTTTTTCTTTTCATCCCAAAAACAAAACCAAAAAAAAAAAGAGTTACATAAATATTCACCAATAAACTCATACACACTCACATAACGCATCCTGACGACCGGACTTGGTAAGCCTCAAATTAATGATTCGTAGATTTATCACACTGTCATACTGCTGTCAGGATATCTGTAGGAATTTTCAGGACATCCCGCAGCGGAACGAGTTTGTATATTGTATGTGAAAAAAAAGAAGAAAAACAAAAATAAATAAATTAAAGGATGTTAGCTTCATATATTGATGAAAAAAGGACATTCGTGGTGTAATGTTAACGCAAATCAAGAATAAACGCCTTACTCAAACGTGCGTCGTTCAGTCGTTGTGTTGTGTCGTCCTCGTCGCACAAAATTGTGCGGTGCGGTGGTGACCGGGTTGCAATTTGTTTGGATTAGTTTCGATTGGGACCGTTTCGTTTGCCTGTCATGTTTCTGGAAAAATAAAAGGTGACAATTTACCTAGGACATATTTTAAGTAGCAAATTTGAATGCAAACTCACAAAAAAAACATGTCCTTCCTATTCCCTTATTTTGCCTTATCGCCCTATCATGCTGGACCAACATCAGCAGCCAACCCCTTAATGTTTGATTAAGAGCCCGTTTTTAGTTTTTGGTCCACATTGAGGCAATGATCATAGCAAAAAATTGCGTGTACGCACGTACGATGGTCAAAATTCTCACTATATGTATGTTTATAAAGTTTTTTTTTATTGTGGGGAAGGGGGGTTGAATTTTGTCCAAAAAGAGTATTTCCATTCCACCTATCACTATGTGACCATTGCTATCTTGTTTGTCGTGGGTTTTTACATTAAATTAACCGTAATGCCGACCAAAAGTAGACATATACCTACGTATACGCATTAGTGTAGGTATTTTTGTATGCCGACTAACCTATAAAGAAAAACTAAATCACGGCTCGTGTGTTTCAAAAACGTGTATCTATCCAAAGTTATTTAGAAGGGGGATAGAAACTTTAAGTTTAAACAAAAACAACATCACTTAATGTAGTGACCCGTTTCAACCCCAAGCGTATTAGTTTTGTGCCTCTCTTAATATGTATGTAGGTTTTTGTATGAATATATATACCTAGTTATTCCGAAAGCATATAAAGACAAAAAAGTCTCAGGAGTGGATTTCCAATTTTAGATTGACATTCACAAAATTCTCCAAATTTACGAGGCATGTCAGTGCATGAGAGTTAAACGTACTAACTGGCTGAACAGAATAGAATGACGGAACTGAAGCCGCAGACGGAACTGGAAGAGCTGTCAAAAAGTTTCGTACGTTATTTTTTTTACATGTCCACAATGGAGCTGTACAGCTTTGAAAGTATTTTGAAGAAAAACAAAAGAATATTCTTGTGTACAAGCTCAGAATTCACATTTTTTGTTTCCAATAATTTTCTTTTTAAAAAATAATTTTTTTTCGCGATACAAATAACCACAATATTTTTTTCCGACCCAAAAAGTTGTTTTTTTTCTTCATACAAATTGAAACGTCAAAAGTGCCGTACGTGAAAAGTTAAAAGTTGGTGAACTCTTCCGTCTGCAGTTCCGTGTGCGTCTACGTTCCGTTGTGTTCGCAACATTGAATTTGCGTGTATTCAATATTTTGACAGCTATTTCAGCTCCGGGTCCGTCTCCGTCTGCGTCACCATTCTATTCAGCCAGTAAAGAACATTTTTGGCGCATTCTTAAAATATAATTTTTCCACAAAAATTCCAAAATTGAAAGTTTTTTTTACCTCTTCGACACATAGCAGCACAAGTTGAGCAGCAATAGAACTATTTTTTTTTTATTTTTTTTATTTTTTTTTTGCGAAATGGTGGGGCATATTTCTCGCTTAGTTACATTTTTATTGATGGCCAAAGCAGTTGCAAATTTGCAAATTTTTGTTTATCTCTTCGTCAGCAAAGCTTAGCCCATTACCTACAGCTACGGCTACCAAATGTCAGGATTTGATCTGACACGTCAGGCTTTTTAGGTCTCTGTCAGTCTCACGCCAGGTTTCAGACTTTGTCGATATTTTTTATGCTTAGGTAACCTACAATTTTTAAAATCACTTTGAATGAAACGAAAAAAGTAAGAAATTTTTCTATGCCGAATTGAAAGGTGAAGAAAATTTGTTGCAAAACAATCCACTAGTGCCGTAGCTGGCTACAAGGGCGGAAAGTATAAAATTTTATTCCAGAAATAGTCGTTAGATTTTGATGGGTCTATTTCTATTGTAGTAAGTCATTTGTTTGAAGAATAGCCCCTGCCGTTGGAACGGGGGGATGTAGAATACCCCTCCCATACAATTTATTTTTTTTTTTGAGTCAACTTACACGTTGTAATGGTTTTGTACAGCTTGTGCCTAACAACATTTTTTTTATTTTTTTTATTACGACTTTGATCATTCGGTACGTGAAATCTGTTCAATGGATTAATTTAAAATTTTACAGAAATATTTATGGTCTATAGTTCTTTAAAATGTCTTACCAAGTTAAGTCCTGCAGTCAATATTTGTAAAGCAGTAAAAGATTTACAAAAAGTCTTTAAAAAGTCGTTTTTTGACCTTTTCTGAATGTAGAGATGAGGAACCAAAAAAAAATAGCTAATCATTATAAAGTTTTGAAAGATCTTGTAGAATATTAAATTCAGTTTTTAAAACTACCCATACATTTTCTGTGTCGTCATTCCTCGCGAAGATATTGGTAGTCAAAGTCAAAAGTCTGTTTTTTTATTCAAAGCCAGATATTCTTCAGAAAAAAAAAAATGTATAATGACAAAAAGACGACCTCAAAGCTGAATAAAGAAGTTATTTAAACAAAACATTAAATTAGCTTAAAAAAATTTTCAAAGATGTGACGATTAAAATTAAAATTTTTGGGTCGTGCTGCTTCTTATGATTGCGCAATAACGCTATCTTTAAAAAATCATTACTATACAAAAAGTATAAAGCTTCAGAATGCTTTTTGTTTCATCTCAATACGAACACTTTTCACAGAGATACAGCTCTTCAAAAAACACTAAAAAAAAAAACGTAATTTTTTTTGTTTCCTTAATTGTTTTGACAAGAGTGTATAAGCAGAACTACTCTTGTTGTTATAAATTTATTATTGCTAAATTTTGAATAGCTGTATTTAAGAAACGGTTGTATCTTCACAGATGGGTTTAGGCTCAAATTGAAGTAAATTTAATTACTTTGAAACCGTTGGGCGAAGTTGTAGTCCTTTAAGCCTAGTACGCAGATCAAGAAAAATTTTTCTTTTCATACAAAATTTTTCCCAGGACAAATTTTGTCTTCATTTTTTTTCCAGGCAGTACGCAGTTCACGCGCAAAATTGTGACGTTTTTACCCGCTGTAGGGTGAAGTCTCCACTAAATTTTACCAAGAAAAATAATGTTCGAAGCATTATTTTGCGGGAAAAATTTTGACAGGTCAATAATTTTGCACGATAAACACGATCGACATTCATTTATCGATAATTTTACCAAAAGAAAAGAAAAGAAAAGAAAAGAAAAAACATTAATATTGCGCGATTTTTCCAACGTTTTGAGAGATAAAATTTGTGTTTTCCCGATCTGCGTACTAGGCTTTAAGCCAGGTACGCAGTTCAAGCTAAACTAAATTTTATCTCTACAATCGTTTGCTAAGAGCACAAATGTCAAAATTTATCTGTGAAAGAATGCGTTAAGCATTATTTCGCACGCTAAATTAAGTGTAGACTTTTTAAATTTAGCGCGTGAACTGCGTACTGTCAAGCTAAATGTCCTCGCTAAAATTTATCTCTGGAGGAAATTTGTATAGAAGATAAATTTTAGCGCGATCTGCGTACTAGGCTTTAGGGTTAAAATCACCAATAAGTGAAAAAAGCGCTAAAATTTCGCGTTTATTTTGGATTTTCGACCGTGTTGTGTTTGGCGCTTGAGTTCGAAAACTTGGGTTTTTGATGGGGCTAATATCATAAACAACTCAGCAAAAAATCAGAACTACCGGATAACGCAAGGTCCTCTTCCTATGAGACGACAAGGTTACTAGACTATCAAAGATTGTTTCATTTATTCACAAAGTAAAAATAAAAGAAAAATTCTTTCTATCAGCAGTAGAATTTGCCATTAAAAGGTTTATTTGCATTCGCAATTCGCAGTTCGCAGCTCATGTGCAAATCACTTAACTGAGTAATTTTTACTGGGTCTATAAGGCGAGTGCGTCCACTATAATTTGAACTAGAGCCTGAATGGCCAGTTCCAAGAGGGGAAATTCGAATTTTTGATTATAAGGTCATCCGTCATCTTCTAGAACATGTAGCTGCCACTGCCATACAAATATTTCGTTTTTTTTTTTCAAAAGTTCGCAAAAACGGCTTAAACTATTGTAATCTGCATTTCAATTTTTTGCCAAATACTTCGCCTTGCGGAAATAAAGTTTTGATGTTTCGTGAAAAAATGGCCATATTTCGATTTATTCACATATCTAGCTTTTTAATGTGTTGATCGATTTTGTTATAATTTTCGAGTCTGGTCCTTCTAAATAGTTTAAACAATATTTTATTAAAAATATTTTTTAATAGGGATGTTAGTAATTGAATTCTGGTATTTTTTGTTATAAATGTAGGTACTGGCCTCAGTAAAAATAACTGATGGAATCATTGTTCATGTCCAGTCCTGCACTGTCCTTCATCATAAATACATTCACATATCTTTGTCGAAATAGCTTAGGTTTCCTTTGCCGGAATGACCTCCATCCTTTCAATAACCACGATAGTAGAGGCAGAAAAAAAAATGGTGTCCGCACAACCCTTTTTGCCGTCCCGTTGTCGTCGTTGCCCGCTTATAGTGCCACAAAAAAAGGTCACTCACTATCCTCTAAATACCTTCCACCCACACAGCTTCATCGACACACACACACACACACACTTATACAAAGATTGGCTTGTACGTTTATTTGTATCAAGAATCAGGCTTAGGCGAATATTTTCATATGTAAACATTGGCAATAAGTTTTCGTTGATGCTATTATTTGTAGATGGGGGCAAACCAAAGAGACCAAATGGACATCATTTGTTTTTGTTGTTGTTGCTGTTGTTGTTTTTTACCCCGTGCCCCAGCCCCAATAGCTGTCCTTTCGGACACTCGAGAGATTGCGTTTTATTTTACTCCATCTTGCCGGTCGCCTTAACCGAAATGAGGCTTAGTGGATGCCAAAGGTATCCCAAAAGGCCTAGCAAATATTTTCTACATAACGGAAATATGTAAGTACATAAACCCGATTGCGACATCAATTTCGCCGAGCGCTGGACCATAAGCCCTTTTACATAGCCTTGGTTTTCATAAAGAAAGGGGTTAAGTGAAGGGTGGTGTGGTGGTGTGATATAGTATAGAGTCTGGGGTGGTGGGGGGAATGAGTAATTTCGATTTGGGACAGGGATTGGAATGAGATGACCGACCAAGGCTCTGGATATTTCGCTTATCTCATAATTTTCCCTTTAGCATATTTTTCGGCTTTTTCAGTTTTTTTTTTTTTTTTTTTGACAGTTTTTAAGGCGAGGGATATCAATTTATGGATGATATCAGTTCGGGCGCCAGGATAAGTTTTTCGTGGTCAATCTCAAGAACTTATTTATCGATTTACAGGCTGTATGTAGGTATATATATTTTTTTCTGACGGGTTGGCAGGCACCATATAGGCAGGTTCAGGTATGACAAAGAATTAGAAATTTAGATTGCGGTTGTACCTTATTTTCAAAAGTAAACATGAGCCAAATGAGATTGGGAATTTTTTTTTATTTTTCATTGGAATAAAAGGATTATAGCTACTTGGGAAAGGTTTTAGGACAGAAGAAAATGAGGGGAGGTATAGAGAGGAGGTATACAGATAATTTTCGTCATGGAAAATAAAAAATTGTTTTTCTTGTCCAAAACCCAATCTATATGACATAGTTATATACATAAATTTGTTGTGAACACTGAAAGAGTATTTAGGTTGACCCATCTTTTTTGAAGATAGTCAGTAGACCATATCAATTAAGACATGCGCGTAGTTAGAGGGGGGCAAGGGGGGCAATGCCCCCTAGAAAAGTTCTTGCCCCCCCCCCCTCCCTAGAAAAATCGACAGAACTTAACTTATGTACTTGTTCGCAGTAACAACTGAGGGAAGTTTTTCTTGATAAAGAAAGTATCTTCTTATTGAAAAACAGCCATCAAATACCAGACCGGCCCACCTTAAACTAATTGCCAACCTAGAAAAATTGGAAATACTTAATATTTGTTTATCTGCTTCCCAAAACTACAAATTTTAGTTCGTTGCATATGTCAAAGTTCATTTAAATATAAAGAATTAAATTAGACTAAAACTGCTAGTTTCGGGAATTCAACGAACATCGGACATTTAATTTATTTTTTCGCCCTGAAATCTAGGTTTGCGCACTTTTGACTTTGAAACCGGATTCAAAGTTTCATTGAAGAAATTTTAATTTGATTATAAAGATTCATGTTTTGTTTACTTATAAACAATTAAAAAATAATCAATATCGACAAATTTATTGGGTTAGTGTACACAGTATATGGCTCAAAGCCGCGGAGGGTTTTAGTTTAGCGTTACTATAATTTAATTAAGTTTAAAGCCCAATATTTATATTTAACTATTTTTACAATCCATAAATAAACATTATTTCGCATTAACCACAATATTTCACAGAAAAAAAATAAATGGACCTTTAACAGGTTAAACATTTCAGTTAAATTTAACAATTGAAAAAAATTGGAAAATTTCACCGAAAGTTAGAAAATTCGACCGAGAAGTACGAAAATCGTGAAAATGTCTTAAAATGCAAAATTTCTGAAATTAAATTGTGTTCATACGCGAATTTGTATGGGGATATTTTTTAGCTGGATTTGTATTGAACAAGACCAGATTAAAACCAACAGAGTTGAAAATTGAAAAATTCGAACACAAAGTAGAAAATTGTGAAAACATCTTAAAATTTCAAACTTTCTGAAGTAGATTTTTGTTCGTACGCACTGAATGCGGCTGAAGATCATCCAAATTGAATGGAATTTTTTTTGTGGGATTTCTATTGTATAATCACACTATGGAGATAAAAATTGGAAAATTAAGCCGATAAATTCGGAAACTCGTGATAACAATTGGAGCTTTCGACTCTTGAAAGAAAAAATTAAAATTTAATCAATTATGTATATGATTTTTAAAAATCAACGAAAATTTGGTTACGTTTGGAAAAATACCCCGTACTCCATAGGTACAGCCATGATTTCGAACTTGTGGTCCGCTGGCTGGTTACCCCCCCTAGGGAAAATTCCTAACTACGCCAATGAATTAAGTTTTCATAGCTCAAAACAAAAGTGCGCTTAACCTATTAGGCTTAAAAAAATATCAAAAATATCGAATTATATCGACTGTTTTAAATGTTAAAATGACCTCTAGTTACCAAAATGTCGAAATTTTGTAAAATTGACTTGAAAAACACTTTATTCCAAATTTAGACCAAAAAAGAAATATTTTCTACATTCCATAATATTAATGTATAAGAAAATTTATGCTTATGAAGTTATATAATTGATTTTAGTTTAAATGACATAATTTTTTTTCAACCCATCGATCGAAAAAAAAATATCCAACTCTAAAAGCTTGATAAAAAAATAATAAAAGAAAAACTTTTATTTTTCATTGCAGTTTAATGACAGTTGAACTTGTGCCTTTCAGTCCATCGTAGCAATACCAACTTCACTAAGAAATCCGACTCTTTCTCGTGCATTGTTGCATCGAGCTTTATCAAGCATTAGTACGAAATCTGTGGCAATACCTCCAGCATAAGGAACGATATTGAAATGCAGCAGAATATCGGAGATGTACATATCCGCAGTTCAACCTCCCCTCGACCACGCCCAGTGACAAAAACCAGTTCACTTTTCCTTCAAATGAAATGCCTGCCTGTATCATACAAATCTCTCCCCCGTAAGCCACGCTTTCGATAAAACAGCATTGTTCCAATCGCTCGCCAGGCCATCTGTGAATTCTACTCCTACGATCACTTCCATGCAGATTCATTCTCACTCATCTGAGAACATAAATTGCCCCCATTGCTCAATTACCAAATCGTAGTGCCTTGAGAGAAAATCGAAGTCGAGCATGCAGCTTGCAGGTGATCTCCAGTAAATTTCGGTTCAGTGACAGGTCGTTTGTGAGAAGGGTATGCTTCTCAAAGTCGTCTCCTACCTATCCATTCACTAGGAATTCTTCCTTGTAACTTTTTGAGCCGTTGTTGGACGTTATGGCCAGTCAAATGACGATTTTGGAGAGAAGTCATTGCGATGAATCAAGGCTGTTTCACAATGCGACTAGAAAACGAGACGTCAGCGTGACGAGATCTCTTCACAGTTGATATCTCTTTAAAACGAGTTTCAAACAACGAAATAATACATAATGAAGTATTTCTCGTCGTCACGTTGCGTCTTTTTTTCAATTTTTCGAACTTAACGACGTGACGAGACGACGAGAAATGCTTTATTATGTAATATTTCACAATTTAAAATTCTTTTTTAAGAGAGAGATTCTACGAAGAGATCTCGTCACGCTGACGTCTCGTTTTCTCGTCGCATTGTGAAACAGCCTTCATTCATGTCTCTAAGTGGTATACTGGCGATGACGTCCAGACTTTGGCGTTTGCACAAACTCTTCAGATTCCTTGAACGTTTTGTAAGGCTTTGATACATAGCATTGGTTTAGATGGAGATGACGGCCACAGCACGATGGCAGGAGTTTAACAACTTGACGAGCATCATCTGCAGGTATGGGTATGGTATCTGCATAAACCGAATAAAGATTAAAAACAAATTCCTTCCTAAAGCATTTTCTTTTGTATAAACTATAAAGGATAGAATAAAGAATAGTTATAATATTAATATATTATTATTATTAATGTGGATGCTTGTTGGCTTGTTGATAGTAGTGGTGTGAGTTTAAAACACGTAGGCTTGCGTTCGATACAGTATCCATTTATTCTTAAGATAAGAAGACCTACATATTAAATCGATATTATCTATGACTTTTAGAGCCAGTTTGTTCACAGTGGATTATATCTACAATTTGATTATCATAGAGTCTTCTAAAAATCCATGATTAAGGATCCGTGATATTCAAAATGTGTTTGTTCATATTTTTTTCAGCTTGATTAACAAATCATATAGCTTTTCCACAATTCGTTCCATTTTCCAGTTCAGTTCAGTTGTCAAACTTAATCAATAATTAAGTATTTTTGTTTATCATTTCTACGTTTGCCGCCATTTAATTTGTCGGTGGTAATAAAATTAAAACACAAAAATAAATTACCTGAGCAGACGAGTCTCGCTGGTCTCGGTGGTTTAGTTTCGGTTTTCGCTAGAAGAAATATTTTTTTATTTAATTATTTTTTAGTATTCATGTTCAATTTTTATAATATTCACAAGTTTTTTTTTTGCGAAATATTCTATGCGCGTTAAAATATAAAACAACATATGTCTGTACATAGTTATACTCAGGTAGGTGCACTGCGAAAATCCAGAGAAGAATACGTATAAGTACGTACGATTTTTGTATGCATGTCGTTGGAATAGAAATTGATCATTTTTCAGACTTTGTTTCCCCCTCCGGAAAAAGGTGGCTTTAAGACTTTTAGGTGACACTTGGAAAAAAATACTATCGAAACATCAAAATATAGTTTGTTGCCTACCTATCAAGCCATTAACTGTCAAAATCCATTGAAGGATGGCTCCGATTTAAATGAAGGTAAAAAACCTCTACAAAATTCAAATTTTACCTCAGAAAATTCGAAATTTTTCCGATTTGATTGTTTGCTCCCGAAAAAGTGTATTTTAGACCTTTTGGATGACCATATGGAAAAAAATATTATCAAAATATAGTATGTTGCCTACATGTCAAGCCATGAGCTGTCAAAGTACATTGACATTTTTTTCGTGCTTCACACAAGACCATGCAATTTTCTTTCCACTAAACTGCTGAGATACCGTACTATTCTTTTCAATCTGAAGACGGTCTTATCTTACATCTTTTTACTACCAAAAAACACTAAAGAAACCAAGACTAAAGGCCTTGTCACACAGAACGCGGTCCGGCGGTCTTTGTAAAATAATTACAAACTAAATTTGCCCATCGCGTTTTTTCCTTCCATGGTGAAGTATTGACGTTCTGTGTGACACAACCTTAAGGATGAAACCACGACCGAGACCAAGACCGAGCCCGAAACGAGATTGCCCTTATTATATAATAATATGAGCAGGTGAAGTTATAGTTTTTTTTATTTAATTTATAAAACGCGAAGCACAACACGGATGGCAGCCACAAAATTCTTTTTTTTTTGTTTCAGCATAATGTTATACGTCAAAATTCAACCAAAGACTTATGCAAAGAGAAATAAAGTAAAGAAATGTAACGTATTTTGGTTTCACTTTTGTATGTTCTTTGTTAATTGTCAGTGCCTAATTAATCAAGCATGAACAAACCCAATTCCAGCTAATTCTTGATTTAATAGCGCTAATCAACTAAAATCAAATCATGGATTCTGTGATTAAAATTTTAGTGAAAAGTCACAATCAACGATCATCAACTGAAATAATCATTGACTAAAGATAATCAACTGTAAAACAAACTGGCTCTGAGTATCTCTGAGTAGCACGTACCAGCTCTTGACAAATCCTGCAACTGCAAGAGTATCTCCTGTCATTGAAAAGTGCCGCTCGCTCCATTCCTGCAGACTAGGCCCTGGTTCTTCATGAGCCGTTATGCCACCAAATTTGTTTATTTAAAAATATTGAGTATCTATGTTTCCTACTCGCACTTCCTTTTTCAGTATAATTTGTTATTTTCGTCATTATGGCGAAAAATATTCAATGATTTTTTTTTACGTTTTTACCTCTAATTTAAAGTTTTAAATTCAAGCCTTAAAACGCGACCATCAAAATTTAAGCATAAATATTTTATCCATAGAGATTGTTGCTTTTAAAACAAAAGGCGAAAGGGAGTGCTTCCATTTTTTTGCTCACAATCGTATATAGTTTTTGTTACGATAAAATATTAGTTTTCGCCATTTTTAAAATAAGTGCAAAAATCAGTTATTTATTAATTTTTACGTTATTGAGCACTTAATTTACTTTCAAAATTCATTGATGTTTGCTATTATCAATTCTAGGTCAAATACAAAAAACAATATCTTATTTTCACGTAAAAAGTATTAAAGTATTTTAGGTTATTTTCATTTTTCTCAAAAACTATTAGTCATTTGCATCTTGTTTTTAATATTTAACGTAGAATTGATAATAGCATTGAATTTTGAAAACAAAATAAGTGCTCAATAACGTAAAATTTTAATTAAAGAAAAAATAAAATAGTTTAAAACAACAGTTATTTTTTTTTCAAAATTTTGAGTTTGGAAATGAATTTTTCAAAAATTATTAATTGAAAAAACCTTATTTAAAAAGAAAATTTAAGAATGGATTCCTGGCTTTGACAAAAGGTAGATAAAGATATAGGATTTTATTCCAAATATTCGTTGGATTTTTATGAGTCTTTTTTTATTTCAAGTCGATGTTTTGAAAAATCGCCTCTCCCAATTAAACGGAGGGACATTGACTACCTCCTGCAAGTGATTTTCTTCTTATTTTGACCCAAATTATACGCTCTACTTTTTTTATGCATCTTGTGCCAAGAACAATATTTTATTTATTATACTGAAAATTATACTGCTTGTTGTTATAAATTTAGTATTGCTTAATTTTAAATATCAGATGGGTTCAAATTGAAGAAAATTTAATTACTTTGAAATCGTAGAGCAAAGTCCAAAAACTAATCCCTTGGGGTTAAAAGCGCGAAAATTTTGCGGTTTTTTTTATTTTTGACCTTGATGCGTTCGGCGCTCGAGCTCGAATGAGGCCAATATCATAAACGACGCATCAAAAAATCAGAGCTATAAAGTTACTGGGCTATTATAAGAAACAAGTCAGTTAGTCACTTAGCAAAATTTAAAAGTCACGATGCCGCTTCTAGAAGAATAATGCTGTAGGGTGTTTAAGTGTGGAGATACAAAGAACATGCCCAGCCCCCAGTCCATCAGGTGGAAAAGCTAAGACATTTTTTACTTGCGTACTACATTATGTACATATATGGCAAGTTTTGGATTCGTAAAAAAATTGAACTTAAGATTTTAATCAAACTTGGCATTACGATGATAGGGAAGACGAAAAAAGTTGATCTCGCAATTCCGTCCGTCTTTCTGTCTGTCTGTGGACTCGCCTACAGCCTAAACCCATGGGCCGATTTTAATTAAACTTGGTATAAAGTGTTTTTGGGACATTCTCCCGACACATTTTTTTCATTTTTTTTAGGACCAACAAATAACGGTACCTGCCATATAATTTTTTGTAGCATTTTTGGAAAATCTTGTTTTTCTCAAAAATAGCTCGACAGATTTTTCTCAAAAAAAAAAAATCAATAAATTTTATTAAGTATATGCTACCTTTTTTGTGAAAATTAAATTTCCAAAAAATGGTTTTAAATTTTACCTCACATAGAACCATTTTTTTTTGTATTTTCGTTTTTCTCGAAAAGGAATAGACTGATTTTGATATTTTTTTTAATGGAGAATCTTCTGAAAAATTTAAATAATATTGTGTACCAAAATGTACAAAAAATTTTTTTGATTTAAAAAAAAATCAAGTTTTTTTTTGAAAACCAAATATTTTAAAAATGACTTGGTTGATTTTTATGAAACTTGGCGACAAGTGGTTTTTTAACATTATCTGAAATATTTTGAACAAAAATTTTTCCTATAGTCAATATTAACGGTAGTTCCATAGAAATGTTAAAAAACCGTTACAGAAAATATAATTTTTCTCGAAAACGACACCTACGTTTTTGATTGAAATTGTTCTAAATACTAATATTAGTATGGTCTACGATCTGCAAAAAACAAAATTTACAGTTAGCCATTATTAACAGTACCTCTCATAGAACCATTTTTTTATTTTGGACTATCTCATTATGTGTTACCGATTTAAGTTAAATTTTTTATACAAAGCTTCTCAAAAGTTGAGATCATACTGCATATCAAAATTTTCAAAAAATCAAATTTTGGATTTTTAAAAAAAATTAAAATTTTTTTTTTTTTTTTTGAAAATTCGATATTTCAAAAACGGCTAGATAATTTAAAAATTCGTTGCGGTCTCTGAGACCGGTGGTAGGTGGTTAAGGGTTAAAAAAAAACCGCTCTTACGATTTAAAATTTTTTTTTCTCCAAAACTAAGATTAGTTAAAGAAACCAGATAGTGTATTTTTTTTATCTCTCAAAACAATTTAAGTAGATTTTTTTAATAAATTTATTTCGAATTATGTTTACTTTTAATATAATTTTTCAATTTAAGGTCTAAGTTACATGTATAATGCTAGTTTAAACTTAAGCGTCCCATAAAAAAATTATTTACTTATAATACACTCAATCTTAAAAATTCGTAGAAAGTTTTACTACAAGAGCAAGTTTGGGCGATCCAGTCGTACGTTTTATTTGTAAATGTGTTTTCTTATGCCAAACAAAACTAAACTATAAGTGCTACTCACAGAAATGGGACATTCAAAATCAGTCCTGACAGACAACCCTCAAACTCCAATTTACTTATCGGAAATTTAAATTCACAAACAAGTTTATATTAAAATACCAAAACATCTATATATTTTACAAAATTACTTTGGATATTAAGGTAAAATAGGCTCAGATCTGGGGTAAAATAAAATACAGGTAATACGCCTCTAAATTTCCATTTTGCTGTAAGTTACCAATTTTAAAAATTAAAATTATGTTCAAAATTAATAAAAAATCTAACGGAAAAACTTCAACATCTTTATTTAACAGTTCAACAATCGGATTGGTGTCTTTCTTACAAACCATTAGCGAATACACAAACCAGGCCTTTTTTTAACGAAACCATTCAACGAGTTTTGCAGATGTATAGAAACAAATTCGACAACCTTGCTGCGAAAATCATTTGTTGCATATACAGAAAACCACTCGTATCAGTTTTCAAATATTCCGATAGAGAGCGCTTTATATTCTTTCTAGATTACTGTTTAAAAAATCTTAAATCTATTACAATTCAACAGTGTTTGAATTTAAATTCTCAGTTCTTATTGGATTGTTATTTCCCATCACGACACTACTCGAGCCTTCGTTAAGTCTTCGTTCCCTATCTGAGTTTGCTTCTGTTGTACTCCCCCTTGTTAATTGACTAAAACTAGTTGTGGTATTTTTTTCTTCTGCTTGGAATCTTTCACCCAAAAGTCCCTTGATGATTTTTTTAACTGATTCCCGAAATCCATTATGCCACCAAGCATAAATAATGGGATTCAATAAACTGTTGCAAAGTCCAAGCAAAGCCAATGGACTGGCTATCGCTACCCGAAGGCTATCACAATAGTCAGGGTTAGAGTTTGGTCCACACATCGCATAAAGCATCGATGCGACAAAATAAGGAAACCATGTGATGAAGAAGGCTCCAGTTGTAAGAAGAACAATTTTAATTGCATTCCATTTATTTGCACTATAAACTTGAAGACGGATTTTCGGCTCATTAGTTCTGAAAAAAAAATAAAACAAAGAAATTATCAAAAGCTAGGTACCTAACGAAATCCTCTGCTTTGCTATTTACCAATACCTTCGACAACATCTAAATATGGAACTTTTACACTGAGTGGGAACTTCTCTATCTTCATGTAAGCAAATGACATTTGGAGCGTTTGGCGATCCAATAGAATTTTTCGAGGAAGATAAACCTCCTCGAAAGAGTCGTAAATCTCCAACCTGTGCTCCTTAGTTTTCCGTTGACGCCCGATACAGATAGGATATCCTGACAAGAGCGTGTTTCAAAATGATGCTGTATAGGACAATTATCAGCCCCAACGGTATCATCCCAACGGAAGTTGTGAAAAGAACCAGTTTCGGAGGAACCAGGACAATTAGCCAACAGAGCTTTCCATTGTCTGTTGGGTTTCTCAGCCCAAATGCTGGCAAAAAGCTTATCACACCAGCTAAAACCCATGTAGCTAGAACCATACCACGTGCACGTTGCGTGGAAATCAGCCTCTGGTAGTGAATTCCGTACAAAATGTACAAATAACGGTCTATTGCGATGAGTCCGATGCTGTACACCGATACCAAAGTTGAACAAACAGCCATACCTGTAAGGCTAGAAGTAAAAATTTAGAAAAAAATATAAAGAGGCCTTAGCTAAGACCGCTCACATATACTTATACAGCAAGTCATTTCATTGCGCAGCTCATTGGGGTAGTACTGGACAGCCAGACAGGTTGTTCCAATCAATAAATCCGAGAGGGCAACATTTCCAAGAAATATATAAGTGCTTCGAGGTTGCTGTCCTAAAATTGGAGTATTCTTGAATGGTCAATGTTCAAACATATAATGTCATGCAAATTAATGTTTATAACCCTTATTGACTTACTTTTGTGGAGGATAAGTCCACTCGAAAGAACAATAAGCAAATTTACAAGAATTATTACGGAGGATAAAATCGGTACTAAGATGTCGTATAATTTTAATTGAATCTCCAATGCCTGTGGATGCGTTATATTGATTTCCTTCTCAAGGCGCTCTATTATTGTTTCCTCTTCCATTATGATGATGGGGTTGTCAATAATTGCTTGTCCTTGTGTGTTAGCTGGTCATGTGTCAAAATGTGTTGATTTCAAAGGACCTAAAATATGAGAAGATGAAAATTTAAAAAAAATTAAATTTAAATTTAAATGTTTGAAATAAATATGAGATTTTCATAAATATCTTATTTTATTACTATATTGTAGGTACTCGTGAATTTCAATGAAAGCTATAACTGGCGCCTTAACTTAGCAAACTCGTAGCAAAAATCTTCAGTTCTTGGCAAGTTGCGCTGCGGGTATAAAAAAATAATTTCCGAAAGCATCTTCGAAATTGTATCTTTTGTTATCAGCCTCTCACGCCCCCCTCTGGTTAGGTGCCTGTACACAGACATCTCTTTAAAAACAATGTAATCCGACTCCAGAGACCTCGAAACGTTGAGAAATGTCAAATTTTTCAATTTCACAAATCGAACCGATTACAATAACTTCCAAAGCGAAATTAATAAAATAATGTTTTAAGTTTGCTTACTCGTAGACTAAAATAGAAAAAGTTTTTTTTTTTAAGTTTAACATTTTTCTTATTTCAAAATTCTTATTTTTTAAAATTAGATGTCTCTAGATTAGGTATATCTGCTAATACTATTAATTTAATTTTTAAGCCAAAAATTTATAAAAAAAATAAAATTTATTTTTTTAAATAAGTTTTTTTTTTTATCTCTAAAAAAAAATTAAATGTTCTTCCTTCAAGATTTTTGTATAAAACGGACTATTCATATAGCTAAAAAATTATCATATACCAAATTTGAGCAATCGAAAAAAGTTTCTAATTGCATGAATGTGATTGATATCATAATTATATTACTCGAAAGCCAATTTTTTGTGCGTTAAACCAATTTCTGAACCAACAGAAAGCATAGTAACAGGTACACCCAAGCTGATTATGACATCATTAATAAGCATTAATTAGCAGGTATTTTTTACCTAAGCAAAAATGTTCGATAAAGAACTACGTACTCGAAACCTGGGTAAAATTATGCGCTATGAAAGTAAATAACAGCAAATACAGAATATAGTCCAGTCAACGAAGGAAAAATAAATGAAATAAATCGTGTAGTCTAGGTTATTTTTTTAAGTGGTAGGGGTGACCCTCAGGTCCAACATACCAAAAGTCCCCAGCCCAGGGCCGCGAGCTTAAGCCTGGAGAGGGGGTTAAAGGTCCCCTTTTTTAGGTTTTCACGAATCTTTCGAAAACCAAGGGCTTAACTGAAAAAGTCTGGACCAAGAAATTAAAGTAAATTAAATTTCCTACAAAAAATGTTATATTTATATTTTCGCTTGGTGCAACACTAAGGAAGATGCGGGGTGGAGAAAATATCAAGAAATCTAAAAAATCGGTCATTAGCCTACAAAATTTAGTGTTTATAGATCAATTTTATCTAGAAATAACAGAAAAAATAAGTATATGTATTCAAAATTATTCCATTGATGATTTGGAAGGGAGTTTATGGGGTTAAAACAGGTGGCGAAGGTTAGAATTTCCTAATTTAATTTATTTGCTACAGTGTTTGCATTCACTATGAAAAATACTGTTTCTTTAAAGGTAAAAAGTACAATGGATTTTTCCAAGTTACTGACCATGACTTTGTAAAATAATTTTCAGACATGTACTAAGAAAAAAATCGTTTAGGATAGGGGGGTCTATGTCCCCTCGTTTATAAGGGAGGGACCATTTTCTAAAGCATTGACGGAAAGGTTATTAATAATTATTTAAAATCAATGGAAGTACCTATAATACAACACTATAGGTTTTTGAAATTTAAAATAAAAATGGTACTTATCAACGTAAATTAAAAAAAAAAAATAGTTAAACCCAAAAAACTTTTTTGTTTTTTTTTACTAATTTTTGAATGGAATTGTAAAAAAACTGTTGACTAAAGCAACTTTATTTAAAAATTAAATTAAAGAATGGATTCCTGGCTTTGACAAAAGGTAAAGAATTTTATTCTAAAAATTTTCGTTGGATTTTTATGAGTTCCTTAATATTTCAAGTCAATTTTTCGAAAAATTGCCCCTCCAAATGATGTTTTTCTTCTTCTGACCCAACTTATACGCTCTAGTATTTTTATGCATGTTGTGCCAAAAACCATTTTTTTTTATACTGAAAATTATACTACTTGTTGTTATAAATTTATTATAGCTAAATTTTGAATGTCTGTATTTTCGAAACTGTTCGGTCTATACAGATGGTTCTGGGCTCAAATTAAAGAAAATTTAATTACTTTGAAATTGTAGAGCGAAGCTATAGTCGAATAACTAATACTTTGGGGTTCAAATTGCCAATAACTGAAAAAAGCGCGAAAATTTCGCGGTTTTTTTTTATTTCTGACCATGATGCGTTTGGCGCTCGAGTTCGAAAACTTGGGTTTTTCATGTGAAATATCATAAACGACTCAGCAAAAAATCAACTACCATATCTAACGCATACACTCCCTCCTATGAGACGACTAGGTTACTGGACTATAGTTCTGAGACTTAAAAGATGAAGCGCTGAACAAAAAATGAAATAAATTCAAACTTAATCCAAATAAAGAAAAAATTAGTTCATAAAAAACTTTTGAAAGCAAACAAAATAATTCTTGCACAAATAGTCTCATTGACTATGATGGCATTTAAGGAATTCCGTTTATTTAAAAATCACACATGTCTCATGATTTCAATTCTACCCCAACCATCGTTTTTGCCACCAATGCCATTCGATTCTTCTGCAATTTTTTTTTTATTTATTTAATTGACTTTTGATATTTATATTCTTATGGTAAGGCAATGATTCGTTAAAAAATTTTTGGGAAACTAAATAAAATTTTAGTATTAGCTTCACTAACAAATAAACAGTGTTAGCTTGAAATTGAAACAGAAAGCTATAGGTAAGGTATAGTGATTCTCGAACACTTTCCTACCAACGAATATGTAGGGGTGATTTTGATAGATTTTCCTTTATATTTATTATTAAACAACTTAGGTATTTTTTTTTACGTTAAGTACATATACTTCAGATGAAACGTTTGCATTCTAAATAATTTTGTTTGAAAAAAAATAAAAATAAAAAAAATGACGATACAAAGGAAATCAACAAATTATTCATGTATGTAGAGGAAAGTTTGAAATAATCAAAACAAGTTTATGCGACGTAGCCTTGCACTTTAAGTTATTATTTATTTTTTGTGTGCTCTTTGTTGATTAAAAAAAAAAGTGAATGGGGATTACCGTGGTGCTATACAAAGACCTTACGTGTGGGTGCTATATACTTATACATTAAATATCACAAAATTACAAAAAAAAAAAACAATCAAATCAAAATTCAGAAGCTATCGTTCCGTGGCCATTTTATATAAGAAAGAAAGACAACAAAAAAATGGTTTGTCTTTTTTGAACAAATAGCGGAAGTAACCTCACATATCCGGTTGTCAAAAAATGACTACATAAACTGATATACAAATAAATGTTATTGGCTATTGACTTATTACTAACGGATGACAGAATATTCTTTGTTTAAGGTAAATGCTAAATAAAATGAGAAAAATGGTAAAAGATAAATTAAACAAATTATTAGGTATATTACATAGTAAAAGTATTATTTTTTTGAACTAAAAAAAGATTTTTTAGCGCTGAAGGTAGACGAAAATTTATCATTAATTGCAAACATATCTTGTTAAGTTTAATTATACCATAGTAATAACAAGATTTAAAAAAAAATTAATAAATATATTTGAGTTTAAAAAAGCTCCACAAATCAAAACAGCAAAAATTTATGTTGAATAAATTAAATTTTTTTACACATATAAATTATAGAACGAAAACAAAACAATACTTAAATATTCTAACAAATATCATAATGACCGAGAGTGCGAAATGATCGGAAATATCCATTTTCAGTAATTTATTTCGTAAGAAACTTAGTAATATTGTTTCCGAAATTGTATAATTTCCTTAAAAAATAGAAAAATTAGCTTAAATAAGTATAATTTATTTCTATAAATTATTTGAAATAAAAATAACTCAAACATTTATTAATATTTAAAATAAAAATGATGAACAATAAATAATTTCAATTTTTTTATTAAAATTGAGTTGAGTATTCAAAATAAAAAATTTCTGAACATTTTTTTAATTGTTTGAAAACTGTAAAATATAATCAAAATAACGCACTTAATGAATTTGAATGACCAAATACTTATTCTTGTTAGAAAATATAGATTTAAAAATGTATGTTTATTTCTAAGTCATATTTTCTAGATAGGTTTTATATACAAAAATATAGAAAAAATTATTGCAAGAAAGTAAACCGATCATTCCAAATAAAACAGGAAAAGTGGGAATGGGAATAAAATAAGTATTAGTACCTACATAATGTTGTACATCTATAATATTTTTAATAGAAAATTATTTAAATGTATAAAAACAGAATACAAAAATGGACGATATTATAAGCGTTCCCTTTGGTTTTCAATGATTTTTTTTTAATTTAAGGTCCTTTAACAGAGGTAACTTGACCAATACGATTTTTCTTGTCTCGACCCTAATTATACGTTCTACTTAGTATTTTCTCGCATCACTAAAAATCAACAGCAGAAACCATTATTTTATTCTGTTTTTAATTGAAATTGTTTTAGTTAATATTTTTTGGAAAAAATAATTAATTATACTTATATAAAAAATTACATTCAAAAAAAAAATTAAAGATATTTGATTAAACTAATTTTGTTAAACATTTTTCTTTTGCAAAGCCGTATTTTTGTTTAAAATATTTAGTGCTCCTATAAGTTTTAAGTCAAACAGTAAAACCATATGTTTAATACCTCCTAGTTTTTGAGAAAATTGAAAATAACAAAAGTAATTTTTCCTTAAATTAGACCTTAACTCGTTATTTTGTTTCTCCAGAGATTCCATTTCCCCATAATAAGTTCTTGAGTGGATTTAGTTATTTTTAATTTTCTAAAATATTTACATTATGTACTAGAAGACATTTAGGCATCTGGTTTTAAGTGTTTGAATACTAAAAACAGAAATAAACTTTAATAAAATCAATTTTTCAACAAAATTTTTTTTTTATTTCAAAATTTTGACTTTGAAATAAGTATACTCGTATTCATGTTTTATATTCTTCGGTCCTTTAATCAATGCCTAATGCCTATGGATGATCCGTGTGATTTAAAATTTCTGGAGAAGCAGTCTTGGAACTTAACCTTGGATTGCATACGAATCACCATAGGTAACACGATTTTATTCAAATCAGGTCCATTCCAACGGATCAAGAAGATAAGAAATACCTATTTTTCATAAATTTGATTTTTGCATCAGTATAGGAACAAAAAAACCCACCGAATGAACAAATAAACTTATTTTAGGAGTAAATTGAAAAGGGAGTGCGTCTATGTTATCCTTCCCGAAGCTTCCTTTTTTAAGACATTAACAGCCTTATTTATTAGATTTCACTAATACTCTATTTAACCTCGGAGTAGCTAAACCGAGTCGAGTCACTTACTCTCTCTTTAAGCCACGTCAAAAAAAATCTTATTTATAAAATATATTATCAAAAAATGACCAATCTAAAACTCTGGTTATTATAAACGTAAACAAACCCCAGCTAACTTCCACAATTATTCATTTTAAGTAATTATTATTGGTTTTATTTTATCTACATATCTATCTATCTAATGAATGGATAAGCAAAATAAAAGAAAATGGTCTGAAAACTGGGATTTCGTTTGCACACCTTTTTGTAAATGTCACACGATGTCGATTTCATGTCAGAATGACATAGATACTAAAACGGCTTTACTCAGGCTTTATTTCTCCTATGTTTTAGCTTATTCCGCCTCTATTCCGCGTGTATTTTTTTATAAATAACTTTTTCAGGATTAGAGGTGTCGTAAAGTCGGAGTAACCTTACTCCGTCTCTAAAACGAGTTTAAGGCTGTAAGTGTGGTTTTGCTTAGTAGTTAGATTCTAGACTGCAGTTTATTTCAAATTCTTTAAAAACAAATTTGTAATTATAATAAAGACTCGAATTGTATTCAGAAAATCAAGAACATCACAGACATAGACAGAGTTGGAATAATACTAACTCGTCAACTTGACTATGATCAAAGTATATTTGGTAAAAATGTGATGACATAAATATCTGCATGGGATATCACCAGATAGATTACAGCAGACTATTCTCTATAAAAGTACTCCAAATACTCGAGTTTCTAAAAGGAAAGTTAAGTGTTTATTTTATTTTGCGGATTTGGAATACATGTCGAGTTGCTGCCACTGTCGCTGTCTGTAAAAAACACAGTTCATATACGTCATACCACAACGGCGGCAAATTTTCTGATGCCATATTTATATTAATTTTAAATTTCCGTAGCTATTTTTTTTTTTTTTTTCATTTAGAGTCTATAAGTCTGAGTCTATAAGTCTATGCAAATAATTTTTGTTTTGAAACAGAAATTTCATACTCATTGAAAACTATGTTATTGTCCAAATTGTTGAAAATTCTCCCGACTAAAAAGGATATTCAGAAGACTTATTTATAAGTTTAATTAAATTTATAATATTACTTACTCAGGTAATTTAAAATATCCAACAAAAAATGTTTAATACAATTAATTATGTTGTTTTATGCGAAATATCCAAGTTAAGTTTTTATTTTATTTTTTCCACTTCACTAAATGAACTTGCCAAAAGACCTTTTTATTATTTAAATCCACTCTTATAGCTTAGCAGATATTTTTATATTCTATGCTCACAAAAACGTTAAATTGGACATGAAATGCATTCCTAAATAGAATTCATGCGGATAAGTATCTCTTGAAGTTATAAAATTATAGATTAACCACAAAATTATGCATCACTACATTAATTTACGATATTGTCAGGCCCACTGTAATTTCGTTATCACAGATATTCATTGCGATATTTTAACAAAGGTGAACAATTGTATGCTATGGCTTAAGTTATTTAGAGTACGAATTGAAAGGGCGTATAGAGCTATATAGGCGAAGTTGCTGCTATAAAGAGTAAACCGATACTGAATATTAAAAGCCAGCTTTTCAGCAATGATATCTGATATGACAGCAGGTATCAGATATTGGGAATAAACCATACCACACGGGGCAAATCAAGCTGTCGGATGCGTTCCCCTTATCCCTCGGCATACATTATAATGTTAATTGAGTGCCAAGCATATTGAATTAAGTGCACACTTTGGCCGGGTGATAAAATGGGCAGATGAGCTGATGATTCATAAAAGAATGTAAGAATAATGCGCAAACATTTCACACAAGTTTGTTTGATCATGATTTTTATTTGTCAATGATTTTGGAGCCTAAGAGATAACTGAAGAGTTAATAGCTTTCGTTTGACTATTAGAATCTACTTCGCGTTGATTTTAAAAATTTTATGAGACTTATCAATACGAGATGATTTTTGGATTTGACTGCTTACTTAAATTTTTAATTGATATCAGTTTAAATTATATCAGTTGAAAAAATATTTGAGTCATGATTCAGTGGATTAATTTATTATAATGTAGGTTCCTAAAAGTCTAGGAATTTTGTGCAAAAGTTTGAAAAAAAAAAAATAGATGACAAAACAAAAAAAGTACTTTCCATTTCAATACTTTAAAATCGTCTAAAAAAATTTTCATTTAAGGAAGTAATTTTTTTAGTTATCCAGAAACCAAAAAATAATAGAAAATTATTTTTTTTTTTGATGTTTAAGTGGACCTTATATGTAGTAGCCGTGGCGTGATGGTTAGTACGATGGACTCTCATGCCGGAGGTCTAAGGTTCGATCCCCAGCCTCGCCATCTATTTATTTAAAAGAAAAACGGCTACTGTCTCTTGCGAGGAATTGACAAATCCTCCAAGAGTATCTCCTGTCACAGAAAAGTGCCGCTCGTTAGCCGTTCGGATTCGGCAATAAACTGTAGGTCCCCTCCATTCCTGCAGACACGCACACAGGAATGGTTGAGAGTTGTAAGTCACTAGGCCCTAGTTCTTCATGAGCTGTTGTGCCATCAAATTTATTTTTTATTTATTTTAAGTGGACCATATTGAATACAATTCAAAACAACAACAAACAAATTTTCTATTGTTTTTGATATTCTTCTTCTTTGTACACTAGCCAAACCACGGGCATATAGGTACATCGCATTAATAAAGGAATTGACTTGGACAGCATGATTTTGTTTGTGTTTCTTAACTCGTTTAATTTTCCGATAACAACACATTTAAAATATACAAACACCACAACAGGGGTGGCAGAACACCCCAGCCAGGGATAAATGAAAAAAAAAAATACTTTCAAGGAAAATATAAATTTTTTATTCAACCATAACAATTCTATACTTAATCCAAAGCAGTAAAAAACTTAATTCATAAGAAATAAATATATTAACAAAAAAAAATTAAACCTAAATATAATTTAAACAAATTTCTTTCCTGTATTCAAGGCAAACCGGACATTGGCATTTAAGACACGCAATACTGCTTGTGCGGTCTTGTTTCCTTGGACAAATTGCACATCGCTAGTTTTTTGTGTGCACAATTATTGTGTTGGCAAATCTTTGGTCGTAAGTCGCAGCTTGACTTTAAGCTCGAAAAAAAACGACTTTTTATAGTATTTACAAACAAATTAAAGGAATAAATTGTATTGAATATGGTTCCAATAGATATTATGAAATGGTCATCAAAATAGAAAAGAAAAGAACAATTTATCTTCACTTTTTCATAATTTAAGGTTAATTACAATACTGATAAGATTTTAAAGGAAAAAAAAAACAATTTTTTCAAATTAAAATTTTCCTTTGTTTTTTTTTTTTTGAAAAGATATTTTTTTTTTAACTCTTTCTTAAACTCTTGTCAAAATTTCTTTATAAAAAAAACCATACATTTTTAAAGTGCTTTTTGTTTCATCTCAATACGTCTAATTTTCACAGAGATACAGCTATTCAAAAAAACACAAAAAAAAAAGGGAACAAATGACCATGGGCACTTTTGTATGGACTTTGGGCCCACTTTTAACATTGCTCAAACGTGATGAAACTTAAATAATAAGAAAGCTAATAGAGAGCACTTTATTTAATTAAATCGCGGCTTAATTAAAATCGAGCGCGAAAATGGTAGTTTTGCGCATTTTATAAAAAAAGTATTTAAAATGGAAAAATGGCAACACTTACTAAAAAGTTAATACCTTTTTTTAAATCATCTTGTTTCTGTTTATAGTTTTCGAAAAACTTACTTCCAACTTAAAAATGTTGAAAAACAGAAAATTTAATATTGATTTTGTACACAATTTTAAATATTACGTTCTAAATTGGCTTTTGTATTAACAACCTCTTCGAACTTTGTATATAAAACTGTAAAGCAAAATCAGTATTAAATTTTCTGTTTTTCAACATTTTTAAGTTGGAAGTAAGTTTTTCGAAAACTAAACAAAAATAAGATCATTTAAAAAAGGCATGAAAGAAGAGACATCTGGCTTTCCAAAAAGGTATTAACTTCTTAGTAAGTGTTTCCATTTTTTCTTATAAAATTTTTTCATTTTAAATACTTTTTTTTATATAATGCGCCAGAACACCATTTTCACGCTCGATGTCAATAAGGCCGCCATTTAATAAAATAAAATGCCTACTCTCTATTAGCTTTCTTATGACATAAGTTTCATCACTTTTGAGCAATATTAAAAGTGGGCCCAAATTCTATACAAAAGTGTCCATGATCCTTTGCATTACTTTTTGCAGTTCAATAAAAACTTAAAACCAAATTAAAAAACAATAAAAAAAAAAAAAAACTTGTTTGGCCCCTACAACAGAACAAAATCCTAGTTACGCCCCTGTACCAATACGTTGGGTTGGCGTCTTGCATAAATAGAATAGTAAAAACACACACCATTTCTTTTTAACGAAAGATTTTGATGAATTTTGGGTGTATTTCTCAGATATTTATTTCAAATAAATTTCACTCCAGCCATCATTATAATAAGATATAATTCTGTTAGAGAGCGCTTTTCAAAGATAAAGGTAGGTACAATTTAAAAATTCTTAAATCTACTACAATTCAACTGTTTTTAAATTCAAATTTTCATTCTCAATTCTTATTTGAGTATTTCCCACGACAGTATTCGAGCCTTCCTTAAGTTTTTGTTCCCGATCTGAGATAACTCTTTTTGTACTTCTTGCATAACTAGATCTTGTAAGAGTATTTGTGTCTTCAGTTTGAAATTTTTCACCCGAAAGTCGCTTGATGATTTTTCTGACAGATTCCCGAAATCCATTATGCCACCAAGTATAAATAATGGGATTCAACAAGCTATTGCACATTCCAAGTAAAGTTAACGGTCTACCTATTGCTACTAGAAGACTATCACAATAGTCAGGATTTAAATTTTGGTCACACGTAGCATAGAGCATTGCTGCGATGAAGTATGGAAACCACGTTATAAAAAAGGCTCCAGTTGTAAGAAGAACAATTTTAATGGCTTTCCATTTATTTGGACTGTAAACTTGAAGATTGATTTTTGAAGCGTTTGTTCTGAAAAAAAAAAAAAAAAACCAAATCAATAATATTTTATATAAAAACCTACGGAAATAGTTTAAATTCGTTATCTACACGTACCTTCGATAAAATTTATTCATGGTTCTCCTACACTGACTTGGAACTGCTCTTTCTTCTTGTGAGTCGATAGCATTTGTTGGACTATCGACTGTAACAACAGAATTTCTCGAAGAAGATAAACGTCCCCGAAAGAGCCGTAAAACTCCAACTTGGGTTCCGTGATTTTCTACAGAAGCCCGGTGAAGGTATGATATTGTGGTAAGAGCGTGTTTCAATATAATACTGTAAAGAACGATTATCAGCACCAACGGTATCATCGCAAAAATAGTTATTAATAACACTAGCTTGGGAGGAAATAGGACAATAAACCAACAGAGCTTTCCATTGTATGTAGAGTTCCTTAGTCCAAATGCTGGCAAAAAGCTAATTACACCAGTTAAAATCCATGTGGCCAAAACCATGCCACGTGCACGCTGTGGCGAAATTAGCCTCTGGTAGTGAAGTCCGTGCAAAATATACAAATAACGGTCGATTGCGATGAGTCCGATGCTGTATATGGACACCAAAGTAGAACAAACGTGTAAGGCTAGAAAGTTAAATTTTAGGTTAATATATGAAAACAGGATGTGTATCAACTTAGCAGGTCACTTTTTTCGTTGCAGATTAAGAAGTATATAGTAATTAGTTGCTACTTAATTGCTAATTAGTAACGCAAAAAAAATTAATTGCTCCGTTGGTTTGCGAGAAAATAAGTGTCCTGCTAAGTTGACGCCAACTTAGCAGGTCAACTTTCTCAAACCTATATATAAATGGTCCGGAAGTCGATATATATTGAGAACGACTTACTTGCTAATTAGTTACACAAAAACAAAAATTATTTGCTCTAATGGTTTGCGAGAATATGGATGTCCTGCTAAGTTGACGCCAACTTAGCAGGTCAACTTTCTCAAAACTATAAATTAACGGTCCGGGAGTAGATATATATTGAGAACTACCTAATTGCTAATTAGTTACGCAAAACAAAAATTTGAATCACTTTATTCGTTTTTGAATAATTAGGGATGACGTCATCACATCATACAAGGACACTCATTTTCTCGTAAACCAAAAACAGCGATTAATTTTTTTTTTTTGCGAAACTAATTAGCAATTGAATTGTTCTGAATATATATCCACTCCCGAAACGTTAATTTATAGTTTTGAGAAAGTTGACCTGCTAAGTTGGCGTCAACTTAGCAGGACACCCATTTTCTCGCAAACCAACGGAGCAATTAATTTTGTTTGCGTTACTAATTAGCAATTAAGTAGCAACTAATTACGATATACTTTTTAATCTGCAACGGAAAAAGTGACCTGCTAAGTTGATGCACATAAAAACAGGCCTCACCCATGCTAATACAGCAAACCATTTCGTTACGCAGGTCATCGGGCCAGTATTCGATAGCAAGAGTAACTGTTCCAATTAATAAATCCGAAAGGGCAATATGTCCAAGAAATATGTATGTACTACGGCTTGTTGTCCTAAAATTGCAGTATTCTAAAATGATCAAAGTTTATAATTGCATGCGTATTGATTTGTAACACTCTTATTGAATTGACTTACTTTTGTGTAGAATAAGTCCACTCGAAAGGCTAATGAGTAAATTTAAAGGAATTACTATGGAACAAAGAATCGGAATGAAGATTTCGTATAATTTTAATTGAATCTCCAATGCCTTCGGTTGAATTATATTGATTTCCTTCTCAAGACGCGCCACTATTGTTTCGTCTTCCATTACGAAGATATTGTCAGTAATTGTTTAGCTTTGTTGTATGTCAGCTGACGGTCATGTCTTAAATTAATTAAATCTTTGATGAACTATTTCAGTTATTGAACCAATCGAGCATGTACATATGTTGAATTTGATTGTGAAGATTGTTTTTCAAAAGACCTAAAACGAGGACAAGATAGTTTATAAAATCATGTCAGGAGTGAAAGAAATTTGCCAAGGAAATATGGAAAGAAGAGAATGTCATTAAAAAACCTCACTAGACCTGGTTATTCTATGTACGTTTTATTAAAAATGACGTTTAAATGTTATTTTATAGAAAATTGTATAGCACACCAGTCAAAAATAACTTATATCTTTTTTAAAACTCTAAGGCCCAGTTTTTCTAATAGTTCATGCGGCTCGGCTGGTAGGTACCAACAAATTTGGAGGATAAAAATTCAAATTTAGTACATCCAAAGTTAGGTCTCCAAATTTGGTGAGTTAACCCGGTTTTAACTTTAATAACGCGCTGAAAAACTGATAATAAGGTTAATATCACACGAACTTTCAAATGGATGTCTATGTAGAATACTGTTTTTTTAAATTCTGAAAATTTTCATTTACTTTTGAAATTTAGAATCCTTTTTTGGTGAAAATTTGATTAAATTAGATTAATTACCTCCATTGGAAGATTAATTCCTGTAAAATTACAAATATTATTTTGCAAAACGGGTCGTAATATAAGATTGCATAATTTGTTTTTCAAATTTCTTAAATTTTAAATCAATTTTATAATTTAGAATTTCAAAAATCGAACTCAATTGCTTCCCCATTACATTTTTAGAGTGGAGAGGGTGACTCCTCTTCAAAAATTTGTAAACACAATTCTAGCCTGACATTTTATCTTTATATTAAGATTCCAGCCTTGAAAATCTGATCAGTACAACGAAAGATATGTTTTTTTAAAAAGCTTAGCTCTTAAAAAAAAAAAAAAAAACAATTTCTATGCAATTTTTCCGACTTCAGGATTAATTCAAAATTAAGATGGTGAATTAGAGGCTTCTATAGCGCATAAAATAACAAATTGGGCAGGCAAAATCAACTAGTGGACGCTCGTGTGCCCATTCCTATAAGATCCAAGAATCTCAGGACGTACTTCTGAAAAAGACGTACGCACAGAAAAAGACGCTCGTGTGACATTAGCCTAAAGGTGCGTGTCCATTTAACAGTTCCTTCGCTAGTAAACTCTCGATAGGTACTTGCAAAATAGGACAATGTGTTGGAATTCTGCGAACTAATACTCCTCGAGCTACTCTCAAAGCAGTGTCCTAATACTTACTTTCAGTGTTTTTACTCTCAAATAGACATGCCACCATAAAGGTACGTTCCCATTTTAGAGTAAAAACACTGAGAGTTGGGAGTTGCTCTCAGATCACTCTCGAGAGCAAACTACTGGCAACCGAATGGAAAGTTGGCTTTTAAGCTCGGCATTTGAAATTTTTGAAAGTTTTAACTCACAAGTGGACATGATTTGATCACTTTCGGAGATTAGCTCGCATAAGTCAAACAGAGTTCGTATTTTGTAAAACATGTATTATGGTAAAGACCATTTCTGTTGCAAATAAACTTAGTTACAAAATAGTAGAATACAACTTTTCTCCAGCATCACAAACCGTTTTTGAGACAATTTGCGAAAAACTCATTTCTATACCCTTGGACCCCTTATAACAGACCTAGCGGTCATCGGATCGGTGAGAAACTCTCTCAGTTTTTAAAGAGTCCCATTACCAACGTCCATGCCAAATTTCAGCCTCTAACTAACTTTTTTCTTGTAAAAGTCTTTTTTCCCTGGACTACATAAAAATGAAAAAAAAAAAAAATTCGGTGGCACAACAGCTTGTTAAGAACTAGGGCTTAGTGAATTACATTTACAAATCTCAACCACTCCTGGTGTGCGTGTTTGTATGAGTGGAGGGAGCCTGCAGTTTATAGCCGAATCCGAACGGCTAAGATGAGCGGCAATTTTCTATGACCAGGTGATACTCTTGGAGAATTTTTCACTTCCTCACAAGAGACAGTAGCCCTGAAAAACATTTTTGTTGGCTGGGAATTGAACTTAAACCTCTGGCGTGACAGTCCAACCCACTAACCATTGCACCACGGGCTACTACGTAAAATAATTTTCGTTTATAATCGCATCAACCACAATAGGCACGGGGAATTTTCTTGATTTTATTAGCATTATTTCTTTATTTTCAGTTGAAGGTTTTTATAGATTAAAAAAACAACCATCAGCATTATCTGCTTAAGCACAAAACGGCAAATTTTGAAATTATTTCCGGAAAAGTTAATTTACGTTAAGGAAGCAGCCAGTAAATATTTTCTGCAGTTTTACTTTTTCCAAAAATGGTGGTCTTTTTTACGACTATCTTAAAATTATGCCGCAAATTTGTAGTTTTTTTTCTATAAATCCAAAGGTAAAAAATTGGTTCGCACTTATTATTTATAAAGTTTTAAAAAATTCTTTCTGCACGTTACGTTGGCTTATGTAAATTGTTATTACTTATTTCTTCCCTTATTAATAATGGCAACTTAGCATTATATTATATTTTAGTCTTGGATTAATTGCGAAATTTCATTAATAAATCAATATTTCTGCTAACTGACGTTTACTAACTGCGGAGTAAGATAACACCGGATAGGGCGGTTTAGCGAAGGAAAAGGCAATTGATTTGTCAAAGAAGAATGCTCGAAAATGTATTTTTAAAAAACCCAGAGTCGATTTGAAAAAAAAAAGAAAATGTCGATTGTATAGATAAGAGAAACTGATGACTTTTCAAATGTTCACAAATAAAATAAATTTGATAATGTTTGAGTTTGACTGTTTCAGTTTTGACTTTATGATGAAGCAACAACTCTTGGAGAATCAGTGCCTAGTACCTTATAACTTTCAACCATTCATGTGTAGTTATTTCGACCGGATTTCTCAATTCCTCCAAAAAGGTTGCACCGTGAAAAAAAAGTTTATTTTATAGTTTGCAGTTTGTAGATTTTCGGCATTACAGTTCAACACGCTAACAATTGCGCCACTATAGCTGTATTTACCCAATCAATTAAATTATTTCTAAACATTACTTAATTTATTTTTTACATTTTGAACAATTTTCACTATGTAAATCAATAGTTATAATATTAAATTGCGAATTGATTTTTTTTTTTTTCAGAATCTTTTGTTATTAAAATTTGTGATTCACTACCCTTTGATATTCACTTATAGCACACAAATTCACAAACTAGAATGACCTCGCCAGTTTCAGTAGTACATAGGTATATCTACAAAACATCATTCGTTACAAAAATGTGTTTATTATTTTTATATTTCTTTTACTTGAAAGAATACCACGAATTGACTGGCTAGCAAAGTGCTATGTTTTCTAGTTTTGTATTTATTTTTTGAATGATTTGTGAGCAGTGCCTGCCAGTAGCGTATTGAGCTTTTATGCCGCCCAGGGCTAGGTAAATCCAGCCTCCCTTCCGATTTCATTTTTTTGTATTAGAACTTTTTTAAATAATTTACTTCGATTTAATTTTTTTGGGAACCGCAACCGATGTGATGCAATAACCTTACATTGATGAAGCATTCAGTAGTGAACTGCAAATTTAATTTTTCATTCCAAGAAAAAATCCCAAAATATGGCCCAACGCATAGTGAGGCCAAACTTCCGATTTTATGGTTAGCAAACTTTTTAAGCGTTCGAATTTTCAAATATACTTGCTATTATTCTTAACGGATTTGTACATACGTATTGAAATCAAATGAAATAAATTTAAATCTAAATGAGCAATGATACAAATTTAAAGGTTCTAGACATAGAAAGTTAAAAAAAATTAAGTGCCCGAGGTGAGCTCTGAATAACTGACTCTCACTAGTATGTAGGTATAGTTCTCTGAACCGAAAGGTTTTTGTTTACGTACATAAGTATCTTACTTAAATTTCGAATAAATATTGAATTTGATTTCATAATCGGCTTGCCCGAATGTGCTTTAAATTTTAAGATTCTTTTCAAATTATTAGTTTATTCCAAAACGCAATTTGTTTACATTGTTTTCATATACCTGTACATAGTATTATGGTAAGTATTTATTTTATTTTTTAAAACAAAATTAAGATATATGTAGAACTCTTGAGCAAATAATTCCAAAATAAATAGAGTGGTCGGCTGGATAACACGTAATTGTTGCTCTCATAGCTCAAGTGGAGAGTTATTGGGCCTTATACCAATAATCAAATTTAGTTATGACTTAAATATTGCAGTGAAATTAACCATAACGTTATGGATCCTAAATAATTAACCATACATTATATTCTCAATTTTTTGGAGTCAATTAGATATATGGTTCATTTATACATAATATATAGTCCACGTAAATAAAAGTATTAAAATTGGCCCTAATGGAATGGGCTCTAAATAATAAAGAGCCCGACCTGAAATAATTAAGTCGTGTAGTAGCCGTGGCGTGATGATTAGTGCGATGGACTGTTATGCCGGAGGTCTAAGGTTCGATCCCCAGCCCCGCCACCTATTTATTTAAAAGAAAAAACGACTACTGCCTCTTGCGAGGAATTGACAAATCCTCCAAGAGTATCTCCTGTCACAGAAAAGTGCCGCTCGTTAGCCGTTCGGATTCGGCAATAAACTGTAGGTCCCCTCCATATTCCTGCAGACACGCACACAGGAATGGTTGAGAGTTGTAAGTCACTAGGCCCTAGTTCTTCATGAGCTGTTGTGCCATAAAATTTTTTTTTTTTTTTATTTAAGTCGTAACTTTGGCATAGTTTTTATCTTTGGTGTTTAGCGACATTTTTGTGCGAAAAGCAACAGTACGACCAAAAAATTCATTTTGACTATAATTAGGTACATGAATAAAAACGCCAAAAGTTGACTTGAATTTTGACAGCTCTGAATTCTAACTCCGAGAAAAAACCTGAGTATCTGGATATCTGGAGTTCTACATATATCTTAATTTTGTTTTAAAAAATAAAATAAATACTTACCATAATACTATGTACAGGTATATGAAAACAATGTAAACAAATTGCGTTTTGGAATAAACTAATAATTTGAAAAGAATCTTAAAATTTAAAGCACATTCGGGCAAGCCGATTATGAAATCAAATTCAATATTTATTCGAAATTTAAGTAAGATACTTATGTACGTAAACAAAAACCTTTCGGTTCAGAGAACTATACCTACATACTTTATAACTCATCGATTTTGGTTTTTACGTTGAATAGAATATAACACTTGAAACTCACACATAAAACCGGAAAGCATCCAAAGTGGACATCATTAAATTTATTGTTAATTATATATAATCTTATCAGACAAAAGGTTGGTTACGGTTTGACAGGATCAAGTGTTTGATAAATTCATAAAGATAATGAATTGAAGGGAAGCAATCAACTGCAGATATAATGTACTAAAGTGTAATCGAAGTTATAGTAGAAGTAGCTATTTCTATAGATAAACATAGGCATCTACATAATGTTGTTTTAGAAAGTTATATGTAGATACACATATTAAATCCTTTATCATTTTATCATGCCAATAAAATGATAAGAATTTATACAGTAAATATGATTATGTTGGCAGATTCCTCCTTTTTTAAGTTTTGGACTTTGTTTTTTTTGTTTGTAATTAAATAAGAAAGAAAGTAGTAGCCGTGGCGTGATGGTTAGTGCGATGGACTGTCATGCCAGAGGTCTAAGGTTCGATCCCCAGCCTCGCCATCTATTTATTTAAAAGAAAAACGGCTACTGCCTCTTGCGAGGAATTGACAAATCCTCCAAGAGTATCTCCTGTCACAGAAAAGTGCCGCTCGTTAGCCGTTCGGATTCGGCAATAAACTGTAGGTCCCCTCCATTCCTGCAGACACGCACACAGGAATGGTTGAGAGTTGTAAGTCACTAGGCCCTAGTTCTTCATGAGCTGTTGTGCCATCGAATTTATTTCTTTTTTAATTAAATAAGAAAGCCAAGACTTACAATAAAATATTATACCGGTTTTGAAAGCCAGAAATCTCTTCTTCAATCTTAAATTTAAGTTAAATTATTTATGTCATTAGTCTTTAAAAAATTCGCACGCAGACTTAAAATTTTGATTAAAAAAAATAAAAAAAAAGTTTAGGCCAATTTTTTTTTCAAAATTGTGAAATGAAGTACTTAATTAACTTTTTGTGGTCAGCGCGTATAACAATTTTAAATCAAACACAAAAAACCGAATGGTTTTATCTTTTCTAATTCTTGAGAAAATTGAAAAAAGGGACATTCGATTTGAAATTTTTAAGATTCTTTATAAATGAGGTCGTGTAATTTTGTGACATTAATAAAAATGCATGATTCATTGACGTTTTTTGATACCCCTTTCATAGGGTGACAACTATTTTTGAGGTAAGAATTTTTTTTATAAGACAAGTCGAGCGATTTGTTCAATTAAATTTAAGAAATCGTTTAAAATTCTAATTTATTGCTACGCTCTTGGCATCACCGCCATAAAACTGTGAACTGATTTGTTCAGCACATTTAGATGCACAATATTGTAGTACATAATTTTTGAAAATTTTGAAATTTTTCATCACATTTACCGATAAATGTGATTTAAAAATAATCATTTTTGGGTTTACAGCTCCTTAATTATTTTTTTGTATATGAACAGTTAATAATATGCATATTTTCTGATTTCTTACCTTTCTTTAGATACCCTTATGAAATAAATCCTCCCACTCAATGGAAATTAAGATTTTGGTAGGGTGTGCGGTGAACACCTACGCACCTTCGAATAAACGTCACTGTAGCCAGGAATATTTATGGCAATAATATTGTAAAATATTTTTTTATCAAAAATTTTCATCAACTTTTGCATAATTCAGAATGCTATTTTTACATAAAAATGGATAAAAGTATACTATCCTTTACTGCATCTCCTGTTGGCTGTTTCCCTAATAAAGGGTTGGGGAAAAAGCTTTGCATAATTAGTTTTCCAATTTTTTTTATTTACTTATCAACTTTCCAATTTAGAATGTCAAGGAATCGGAAACAATTATTTCTCCCACACATTTTTAGAGTATGCTCCTCATCTTAAATTTATATACACAAATATCCTGACATTTTCTCTTTATTTAAAGACCTTAATATCAAAAATTTAACCATAAAAACGAAAGATAGAATTTTAAAAAAAAGTTGAACTTTGAAAATTAAATAACTAACTGATCTTTTTCCATTGGTAGACAATGGATAACAATTAACCAAGAGCAAAACCCGGGACAAAAGTAACAAAATTTAAATGCATGAAAAAATATTATTTTTTTCATTAATTATAGATATTAAATGAGGTAAAAATAATAACAGAAAAAACAAACAAAAAAAAATTAAAAAAAAAGATTAAGCTAAATTTACAACACATTTTTTTTTTTTTTTTTTTCTTTAATTTTGTCGCTTTTGTTTCACAAAATCTTCGTTAAGAAGAATTACCCAACTAAAAATTTCAGATTCTGATTTAAATATCGTATTTCAAATTTCCTTATTTGTTCTATTAATTTTATTTCGAATCATCTAATCACAAATTGTTCGTCTATTATCTTCTTTAATTTTAATTCAAGATCTTTCAAAATCCGACATACAAACTCATTGCAATTGAAACCTCATGAGTAAATGAAAAATAGCAAGACTTCTTCTGAGAAGGATTGTTAAAAATCTTTCACGAAAAATAGGACACTTGTCTTGCGATAAAAAAAAAAAAAACAGTTTCAAACACTTATAAATTTGTATTATTATTTAGTATTCTAGTTTTGCTGTAAGTTGTTTAGGGGACATTTTTGCACTTCCAAACCTAGGTTAAGGTTTATCAAAAATTTTGTTTTAGAAAATATATAAAACATTAAATAAAAAATACATGAGAAAATGTGCAAATACTGGACAAATACGGGACAGTGCCGAGATTTAGCTATTTCAGCGAGTGAAGTGAGATGACTCGCCTTACTCGCCGACTCATCTCACTTTATTCGCAAAAGTAATTTAGCTATTAAAGTGAAATGAGTAATTTCGAATCTAGTTTCGAACACATGAAATGTCATAACCAAAGACTACCTTTTAGCTTGTTGTCTTTGGTTTTGTTTGTTTGAGGTTTGATTTTACCATTTTGTATTTTTATTTTAATTAAACTTTATCAAAAAACTTAGAAAAATAAAATTTAATCACTGTGTGACTTTAGTGTGAAGTTAGTGTGCCCTATCCACTCCTAAACATTCTTCCAAAGTTTTGTAGTTTGTCCTCACGAAGTTGATGGGGTCGTCCTTGCGATGCTAAATTATATTTTTCACTTGTATTAAAAAAAATGTATACCTACAATTAGAATATCATTGAATTTTGAACAACAACAACAACTTAAAGGTGCTACCACCAATTGCTTACGAATTAATTTTGGGTATTTTAATTCGTTTTATTTTTGTTTGGCTAGAGATATAGCTATTTCAAGGGGTGCCAAGCCCTATCATCAGTCTCCTTTTATAGTGGTGCTGAGCTTTAATCCAATTTTATTTGAAAAACTTTCTACACATCATGCGGTATTTGAACCCGCGCATCAGATTTGCTCAGTCTTCGAAGCTGTGTACACTACGTACTCTGCTATCGTTGACCACCGACGTCACAGGTCTAGATGTGCTGTTTGTTTATCAATTGCATTTGGAGCATCAGCATTTTTATAAGCCCCTTTAAGTATGCTGTCTTGTTCCGCCTCCATTTTTCTCCGAACCTTATTTGATAGACTACAATTCGTAGTACGTATCAAAGGGGGAGAGGTTGGAAGATCGGTAACAAACCAGACTATTAAGTTATTATTATTTGTATTGTATTATTTATACTAGAATGTCAGTTTATTTTTAATTCGTAAGCAATTGGTGGTAGCACCTTTAAGTTGTTGTTGTTGTTCAAAATTCAATGAAATTGACGGAATAAAGAATGGTCAAGTCTAATAAACTGACATTCTAGTATAAATAATACAATACAAATAATTACAATTAGAATATAAATAACAAATTAATAATGTTTATCAAATATCATTTTTACATAAATATATGTTTGTATAAACAACAAATCTTTTATGTGCTGCATTCTCATTTTTACATACATACATTGTTCTTTTGCTATTTCCTTTCACATACGTGAATAGATTATGTTAAAATTCCTTTAGAAAAGAACGCATACTTATGCAAAAGTGTAAATTTACCAACCCATACACCAAGTCACCGCTGATACATCCGACGAGTAAACTGACGTTTCATTTCACTCGCCTACTCACTCACTTTTACTAGCTAAATCGATTTTCAATGAAAAGTGAGTCATCTCACTCACTCGCCATTAGCTAAATCTCGGCACAGATAACTAAATACGGGACATTTGTACGTCCCAGGTTTCTTAAAAAAGAAAAAGGGACAGGCTATAGAAATACGAGACAATCCAAGGAAACCCGGGACGGTTGGTCACCGTAAGTATAGTATACTTTGCTTAAAACGAGAACGAATTTTATTATTTAATAATCAAAACAAAATTAGGTGTGACATTTTTAAGTTTTCGGATTAGGTGCATAAGTAAATAATAGATATAAAGCGAGTTGAATACATGAGTACTCACCCCAAATGTTTCACTACAAATTTCATTGAGCGTGGTCACTGGGGAACTATGCCTGAGAGATGTTATGAGCTATTTTGACTACATACGTAGGTTGCAGCGGTGCGTTAAAGGTTCTGTCCTTCTATACTCTGTCCAACAAAGATTATCAGTACAGGGAAGATAAGACGTTGGCATTTCAGTTTGGTTGCAGCGTAGTGCATAAGACTATCGCATATAAAAGCTCGCGATGCCGACCGTAGCATTCATAATAAATACTTTTTTTGATCCTTAAAGCTTAAAGCTTATTAGTCTATTCGATAGATATTTAAAATATAAGTTTATATTTATACCATCAAATGTTGAAAAGGCAGATCAAAAATACATGGTTTTGACTTTGATATGAGAGGGAGCAGCATACTGTACTTTATCGATTTTACCAACAAAATTACAACCCTAAAAGAATTAGTTTTCCCTTATACATAATTTAATTTTTTATTTTCCTTGCTAGATTGTGTCAGTTTTTGTTGGCCGAATTTCGGCCGCTATATATTATATTAATACGCTTGGGAAGAACTTACGGTACACTTACACTTTTCTCCGTTAATACTCAACGAAATTACAAGAGTGATGTATCGTTAGAAAGGTTGCACAGACGTACAGAATTTAAAAATTATGTACATATATACACAGCCATTGAGCCAAATGGCGGCTATTTGAATTTTTTTGAGATTATTGATTTTTATCTTTTTTAGAGGTGAGTTTAGAATTCTAAAATTTTGGTGGATGATGCCTTTTATTGATTTGAATTTCTAACTTAACGGATAAAGTTGTAGTTTCATATTTTTTGCTTAAAAAGCACTCCTATAGGAAATATATAACAAAATGTATATTCTATAGTATTTTCAGCTTCAAACGCAAAATAAAATAATTTTTTGTTTCAAGAAAATTATATTTTGTCTAAGTATCTAAAAAAATTCAACTACCTAACATCTTTTATTTAGAATGCAGCAGTTGTTTGAACAAAAAAGAAATTTGGAAACAGAAGCAATAAAGTTGAAATTAACAGAAAAAAAAAAAACAAATAAGAGAAACTGAAGCAAAAATAGAAAATTGAAAAATAAAAAAAAAATTCCGTACGTGCAATCTTTCCTTGTAATACCTTTTTTATTTTATAAAAAATTGAAATAAGGAATGCGTATTAACTTTTTTTTATACAGAATAAGCAATGGATTGAAGAAAAATAAGTTCTATGAAAATAAATAAGGAAACGGAAGAAAAAAAAGAAGTAGATGGAACGGAAACGATAAAAAAGAAAACGGAAAAAGTTTTTTAAATTTGAAAAAATAGTTCAAAGAAATGCTGAATGCAATTTTAGGTAAGTGCAATATTTCCTTTTTTATTTTACAAAAAATTGACAGCCGTATTTATAAGATTTTTGACTGTTGAAACAGTGTCTAAGTATTTTAAAACGGTTGGAAATATGCTTTATTCAGTAAAAAAAAAAAATATTATATTTGTCAAGGTGTAGGCAATCGATTTTGTTGTCCAAAGTTAGATAAAAGTTAGATCACTTGAGAAATAATCAGAAAAGTTTATTAATAACTTGGACGGCTGTCTAAAGTAAGACAACGTTTATTAATACGACCGTAAATTTTTTCGGAAGAGATTTAGGCTTAAAATTGTGTTAACTTTTTTTTATGCCTATACATTATGTAGATAAAGCTTTTGATTGAGTGAAAATAAAAAAGTCTGTGAAAAGAAAAACATTTAAAAAGAAAACATTCTGAAAAATAATTCTATATTGATTTTCCAATTTTAGTAAGTGTAATCTTTCGATTTTTATTTTACCTACAAAAAATTAAGAACTTTATATTTATGTAAGTTCAAGTATAATGCCCTTCAGAACATTAACTGGTAGAACAACGTCTATAAAGCTAGCACATACACATTAGCATAATCAATTGAAACCATAACAAGAATTGTGTGCTCTTTTTGTGCTATTTTTGTGTGGAAGTCCCGATTTTTGTGCTAGCATAGTTTTTGATTTATGCAAATTTATGCATATTTATGCTACCATATAAAGCTTAGCAAAACTTCTAAACCGCTCAACATAATCAATTGAAATAAAAACTAGAATTATGTGCTATTTTTGTGTACAAGTCTCGATTTTTGTGCATAGCACAAGAATAGCACGGTTTAGAAGTTTTGCTAGCTTTATATGGTAGCATAAATATGCATAAATTTGTATAAATCAAAAACTATGCTAGCACAAAAATCGAGACAAAATTCTAGTTATGGTTTAAATTGATTATGCTAATGTGTATATGCTAGCTTTATCAAAAACTTATGCAACTCTATTTAATCGATTTTACTAACAAAAGTAAAGACCCTAAAAGAATTAGCTTTCTCTTATATTTATTTTTTTTGCTAGAGTGCCATCCTGTATCTCCATTTGAAAATAACAATGGATAAGCTAATGGATCCAATGACGAATCGAAGACAGTTTTTTTTTTGGCCGAATTTCGGACACTGGGCAATGCATACTAGTTAGAATAAATATAGAAATATTTTATACAGACTATTATTATTTTTATTATTTAACTCTAAATGTTTAAAATAAAAAAACTGCATCTTCTATTAACGTGCTTATTGGTGTTTTCTCATTCATTATTTGTGGTTTCCAATATATAAATCTTTTGAAGGCATGACAACGGCTGCCGGGTCAGCTAGTACAAGAATATAAATCTAATTTATTGAATATTTTCTAATGAAATTCCAAACGCACTATACACTGTTCCTACACTTGCATGACGTAAAACAAATATTTCATAAAATTGGCCTTTGAACTATTGAGTGCCATCACCCACCTATGTACATAATGTAATTCTATGTGTAAACCCCTATTGCTATTCTGATTAAACAAAGTACCTAGGCTTACTCAACTTTCATTTATGTATACTATAACTGAGTTATAGATTTCATGAACTTGAAATGCGGAAGACACACGGACAGACAGTGAAGTAAGTAAATCCAAAAAGAATCTAAAAATGAAAAAAAAAAAAAAAAAAATTAACTTCATAAAGCTTTCGACAGCAAACAAAATCATTCTTGCCCAAATAGACTTATTGATTATGGCCTTTAAGAAATTCTGTTTATTTAAGCATGCCTCATGATTTCAACTCTCCCTGCACCCCAGCCACCCTAGTCTTTACCACGAATGCCATTGATTGCATTCGTCTGGTCGTTAGTTTTATTTTATTTTCGATTTTGTTTTTTTGTTTAACTTTTGATATTTGTCTATATAAGTTAAGGATTCGTAAAAAAAATTAGATTTCTAGATTTGAATTAAACTTAAAATAGATATTACACCAGCAGCAATACCTACAGTATAAGAAAACTCCATTAGGTACTCCAACAAAATAACTTAAAATTCTTCAAAGCTGAATTTCAAAGGAATGAATTTGATAAAAGATCTTTCAAAAAATAAAAAATAAAATACTAATACGACTTTTATCTTAGCTAGGTAAATAAAGTACCTACATTTTTTGAATTTAAAATATGTCTATACCTATAAGGTTGATGAAGAAATAATAAAAGTGGCAGTAAAAATTTAAGTTTCCAAAATCATTTTCCGTGATGGTGTAGGTAATTAATAAAGGGACCTTAAAAAAATTTGTGTGTGTTCATGCGACAAGGTCATGCCCTTTATATACATTACATACATACTATGTGTATGTTACTGTAAAAAGCCGAAATAATGAAATTCTAGAATTTACCGGTAAATCCTAGAATAAAATTTCACCAATGGTGAAATCAAAATTCAGAATTCTTATATGTAGTTCTTTGCTTTTGGTTCCTATAATCGCTTTCTGTGAGAAAAAAAGACACTAAAATCCAAAGCCTCTTTTGAACAAATTACGCAAATAACATTCGTAGGGAGGGAATCACATTTCCTGTTGTAAAAAGCTCACAATACCTTCTATCTAGGGAAAAGTGATACCCGCCTGGAAAAATGGCAAGTTTAGGCAAGGCCCTGGAAGATTTCTTTAAGGAAAACCTAGACAAGGAAAACATGACAAGCCCCTGTTAGTGCCTCGCTGAGAACATTTTTTTAATAAAATATTGGTGAGGCTCTTGATAGGAACTAACTATTATGAAAAAATTTACAGATACAGGGACATTGAAAATGACACCTGACTAATCTTTTCAATTTAAATTAATTAAAACGTAATAAGCTGTTTCAGACACCATTATAGGTTCTGAAGTTTCTAGGTACCTTTATGCACATTATGTATTTAATGTCACTTTCCATTTCGCAAAAAATAAATCTTGTTAATTTTCTTTAACTAACCCATCAACTTTCCTGTTCAACGAAAAAAATCGTTTTTTTAAGATCTGATATCAAAACTCATATATATGTACCTATTAGGGCAAACACAAATATGCCTTAAAAACAGTTTTAAGCGCTTATAATTATGCCCTTAAAAATCAATTACATATATATATGTCCTTAATAAATTATTATATTATGCTCCAAAAAAAATGATTATATGCCCTAAAAATATTGCTTAATAAATAGGCTAAAATAAATTTTGTGGTACCATTTTCTCAAAAAATATTTGACCGATTTCGATAAATTTTATATGTATAAAACTTTAAACTATTCTTTTCGCGGACATTAATCATTTTAGTATTGAAGGTTTGAATGAAAGAACAACAACTTGAGTGAGCTACCACCAAGTTTTATAGGCTGGAGTTATAGCTATTTCACGGTCGCCAGGCCGATCATCAGACTCCTTTAGTGGTGCTTAGTCTATTTATGTTCAATTTTATTCGAAAACCATTTGCCCCACTGAGGATCGAACCTAGACCAAGCGTCTCCGGGCCAAGTGCACTACGCACTGCGCTACCGAAGGTCACGTGATCATGTCGATCGAGTGCAGGTTTTTTTTTTTATTGTTTGACGAATGCATTTGAATCAACTAGCATTTTTACTAGCCACACACAAGCTTGTTGTTGTTCATTCGGGTTCTTTCTTTTTTCTCCATACTCTTTTCATAAGTCAACAATTCGTTGAACATATAAGGAGGGAGATTGTATGAAAGATTTGACGCTTGGTCTAGGTTCGATCCTCAGTGGGGCAAATGGTTTTCGAATAAAATTGAACATAAATAGACTAAGCACCACTAAAGGAGTCTGATGATCGGCCTGGCGACCGTGAAATAGCTATAACTCCAGCCTATAAAACTTGGTGGTAGCTCACTCAAGTTGTTGTTCTTTCATTCAAACCTTCAATATTAATATGATGGTGCGAAAGCTTTGCAGCCTACACTGCGCGTGTGTTATCACACAAAAAACTCTTTCAATTAATCATTTTAACTTTACAGATTTTTTTGGAACTTACCACGTTAAATATAAGAAATATTATATTTAACGCGGAAAGTTCCGAAAAAATCTTTAAAGTTAAAATTTTATATGGTTGAAAAGCCACAATTGCGGAGATGTGCAGAATCTACTTGAGACACACACACTGTGGGTCATTTTTGTTTTTTAACTGTCGAACACTGCATATTAAAAAAAAATATGTTTTTTTTCCTTCAATATTTTAAAACAAATTTAAAATTTTTCTCCTTCCTAAAGTGTTTCCGTTTTTGTTCGCCGAGTTTCGGCCACGGGACGATACTAGTATGCTTAATTTTGCTTGTAAAAATACATTCTAAGTAGGTTTGTATACCTGTATGTTTAAAAACTGCACTAAAAAGGACGACATAAAAGGACGACATAAATCTAAAAAAAAAAAAATAGGTAGTGTACAAGCAAGATTGTCGAACAAATTTTGCTTTATCGCTAAAAGCCATTAAAACCTATTTGAAATAGGTACAAGTACATGCATGTTTTTTAAGATGGTGAATCGTTTAAATTCATTCACATGGATTTATTTAAGACATTAATTGCATCAAAAATAAAAAAAAAAAATTTCACGAGTGAGCCCCACAAGTTTGTTCTCGTGGCTAACAAAAGTTTTGGTACCTTTTAAGGAAAGAAATGTTAAAAAGTCAGAATTACTGGGAACATGTTTTTTTTTTTATTTTGGGTCAATATTTTCTAAATTTTCAAAACCTATCTATACATATTACTGTTTAGGCCGTGTGCGAATTGGGTTAAAATCGCGTTAAATTTTATCCGAAGATTAATTTTTGACGATAGTGGGGTTAATCTGTATACGCAGAAACTTCAAAAATTTTATTTCGAATTAAATTAAATTTATTCTTAAGCACTAGATTACAAAATTGAAATAAAATCGTTCGAGTCGATTTAACCAACTCAAAAAAAGGTTAGTTTTCTCAAAAAAAAAATCTAACCCAAATTTCCGTAATGCGAATTTTTTCGACATAACCTGAAGTTAGGTTTTAGTTTTTTGGCTATGCTATAATGCTGGTAATGCTGCCCTATAGAACTTTATTATTTATTGAATAAACATTAGAAGATACTGAACAAATTATAGAAATGCTGATGCTCCAAAGGCATTAACAGCACATCTCGACCAGTGACGTCAGTGGTCATAAGTACCTAGTGGAATGCGTAGTGCATCCCGGCTGGAAAAATGGCAAGTTTTTGGCTAGTTTAGACAAGGCCCTAGGTAGTTTTCGGTAAGGAAAATCTAGACGAGGAAAACATGACAGACCCCCTTTAGTGCCTCGCTGAGAATATTTATTAAGTTAAGTGCTGATGAGGCTCTAGCTAGTAACTAACTAGTGAAAACATTTTATGAAAATTAATAAAATAAGGATCGATTTAAACTCTAATAACAATATTCATTTTTTCGTAAATTAACATTATTGTCCTTCGTCGTTTTCCAAGCATTCGCTCCACAAGCTCTCATTGTAATTCTTTAGTTATTTTATTATAATAAAAAGGACTCTATCTCTATCAAGTCTAAGAATTTCATGTTTTTGGAATGTATAGACAAATATACTTGGCTAATTAACACCATAGTTCAACAAATTGAAGCCCGAAAATGTATTAACATATCAGAAACGCGTCGCTTTTATAATTTATATAATTAATAAATAATGTTGTGATAATTTCAAAGTTTACTTTATAATAATAAAATTAAATTATATTTTAATAATCTAATTTTTATTTTTAGTTCATTATATACACACAACATGGAGACAACACTCCAAAGATATGTATGGAGTCGGTTCAGTAGCTCAAGACATTACCCCCTACATACAAACCAACAAAGTTTATAACTTTATAATATAGGCTATGTCCATCGTCATGTTTCCAATTCTCATACCAATCATTTAATTTATTTTCTGGGATTAATTGGAACTGGTCAGGGCTTAGACAGGATTTAACTGTCGAGGCAAAAAGGTTCATAACTAGTGAAAGCCTAGCGAATGCCTATTGTAACCCTTGCTAGACCCTTGTTAGTAACTATGAAAAACTTTTCAGGGCCTAATTGAAAACTAGATTCTTTTTCCAGGCGGGATACGACTTCGAAGACTGGGCAATGGGTTCAAACCTCATGGTGTGCATGTAGAAATTTTTTCACAATAAAATTGGATTAAAGCTCAGCATCACTAAAAGGAGACTGATGATAGGACTTGGCACCCCCTGAAATAGCTATATCTCCAGCCAAACAAAAATAAAACAAATAAAAATACATTAAATTAATTCCTAAACAATTGGTGGTAGCGCCTTTAAGTTGTTGTTGTTTGTTTTTCAAAAATTCAATGAAATTGACGCAATAAGGAATGGTCAAGTCTAATAAACTGACATGCTAGTATGAACAATACAATAAATAATAATAATAACTGAACAAACTATGTTTTTTTTTATGAAAAATATACATAGGTACCTAAAAAATTGGCATGCCAAAATATGCACGTAAATCGTAAATATACAAAAATATGCACTTATGTAGGTACTTATAAAACGGATTTCTAATCTAGTCTCGTCTTAATCGTGTTACTAAAAAAAACTATGCTGTGGCATATTTTTGGTTGTCCTACATATTACATACCTACATAAATCGATTTCAAGCAAGCTTAACTCCGGCTTTCACACTCCATGACTGGCCTTTCTTATAGGACCGAATTGTATTCTGCATCGAATAAAAATAAATACCTATCATTTTAAATTTCAAAAAATCACAACCTACCTAGTGCTGGGGGGCATTTTTAACAGAATTCCCTCCACGCAGTCGGTAAATTCCCTTTTTGTCCCACAAATATTTTCGTTTTTCCCTTATTATTTCCCACAGAAAAAAAGTTGAAAAATAAAGAAATATTAAAAACCAACAAAGCACATAAATAATGTTTAATTTTAATTTTTGAGAAATTAAAAAACATAAAGAAAAAACTATTTGAAACAACTTGATTTAAAAAATTAGAAGTTAACTTTTCAGAAAATACCACCTCGAGCCTCAGGGGTGGGGGGGAGATAAGATTGTTCTCATATAGACTGACCCAAAAATCATCCCCCCAAAATGTATTACACGAAGTAGATGACACCCTGTATATTATTAAGTGCATACAAGTACCAAATTTAAAGCAAATCGGTCCAAGCGTTTATGCTTTATTAACTGTGGAAGTGAAGAAGCAATTTATTTCTGGATATATGATGTTTTTTCTAAACACTAAAGATATATAACTGAACACGAATGTAGAAATAATCACTAAAGATATATATCTAGTCGTTGATAGTACCTACTATATTCACGACCAGGTTTTATAAAATCTTTTAAGAAATAATTCTGACATTTCTTAAACTTCATTTTCACTTCTTTCGAATCAATCTAAAAGAATTGATTATAATTTTGTTGATGAAAGACTCATCATGAAAAATTTTAAAAATCAAAGAATTCCCACAAATGGGTCGGTTTTCCCTTTTTCCCTTTAGAGGTCAAAATTCCCACAAAAAGGGATTTTTCCCACGATCCCCCAGCACAACCTACCATAATTATGTTTATATATATACCTACACTACATACAAAAATGTGGCAGAGTACCTATAGATACATACACTTTTGTTGTTTTTTTCTCTTTTTGAATATTCTTCATTGAATATTCTTCCACTGAAGCTTGTCTGTTGACGACGACTTTTCTTCGTTCTTTCCCCGTATGCCTATTGCCTACGCCTGCTGTAATTCATCGCTTGTGTTCGTTTGTTTATTTTTATCATTAGTAATGTTTTAGTAACACCAACCAAAAATTTAATAGTTGTCCCCCTGGCCCCTATACGCAGCAATTCATTTTTCATATTCTAAGTTCATGTGTTCATTTCAATCATTTCGGTCATTTCTTTAGTAACACCAACCAAAAATTTCGTTGTGATGCCCCTATACGCTGGAGTTCATTTCTGATTTATTGAATTTATTTCATTAATTTAATCATTTTAGTAACACCACAACTCTGTCAAAACGATCCTATAAACATTTTCAATGTTAAAATATAAAAGTGAGATTTTATTATATCGTAATAAAAATTTGTGTCGCTTTTAATTACTGTGCGAATTTCAAATAATGAAATTGGTGTGTCAAATAGTAAAAACTTAGCTGCACACAAATATGAAAATCGTCCTTTATGAAAAGACAAAAAAACATTTAATTTAATAATCTTGTGAAGTATTTTCTCTTTTAAATAAGATTACCATATAAAATAAATAAACGAAATACGAATTTTAATACGAAATATTAACCTATACCTACATATTTTTTGGAGGTCACGTTGTTTTTTTTTTTATTCAACCAAAAAAATTGACAGACTCACTAAAAGCAAGTCAGAACAGTTTAGAACAGAACATTTCTCACTGAACAGCAAAAACTTGTTTTTTTTTTGTTCTAAAGTGTTCCAAACTGTTCCGAAGAGCCTCACTGAACATACCTATAGTGCTTCACACACACTTGTACTTGCACACACATCAAAGTAAATGACATTTAAATAAACGTCAGTTCAGTTTGAATATTTAATTTTTCCATATGCACAAGAATTTTTTAGTGGTCCGTGTTTTTGTAGTAAAATAAAACCTGCGCAATCCAGCAGAAGCACAAATGATGACACTACCGGGCGGTACACTCGTTTAAACTGAATAGCAGACAGGTACAACCAGGACGACCATCAGTTTAACAGCAAGCTGGAACGTGGTAAATACACTGAAGTCTTCGAAGCAACCAACATAACAAACAAGGAGAAGTGCCTCTTAAATTAAAAATCATGGAGAATTTACGTGGAGGCACCAACTGTATCATCCTGCTGGCCTTAGAGTACCGACCAAAAATACTGAATATAAAGGCTGTCAGTTCAGTTTGCCTACAAGCTCTATCAGATAAAAAATGAGAAAGTATGTGTAAAAATGGCGGTATAAAACTCACACATTCACAGTACTTATCTTCACAACTCACACATTCACAGTATTTATCTTCACATCACTCTGCTATATTGTTGTTGGATTTCACATCTATTCATCGACACAAAATTAAATTACAAATACAACAATGTAAACAAATGGGTTTTGGAGGGTGAAACGTACGAAGGATTCATTTCTTTATATTCAGTTTCTTTGGTACCGACTTCAGGTGGTTGTTCTCTTCCACCCTACAAGCTGTACTGAGAGGATTTGCCCATTAGATTTTGTTTGAAAATTCATTTTTAATTTTGGGTGAAAATTCAAAACGGCCCCACCGCCTTCCTTGTTATAATGAGCCCTTTAAAATGTATAACATTTTTGTAGAGGGGAGTTGAGGTAGTAACAATGTAGAATATTGTTTTTCAAAATTCTGAAAATTTTCATCAACTTTTGAATTTAGAATACTTTTTTGCTTATAAACTGTTTAAATAACCTCCATTGGCTCTCTTGTTAGGCTTATGCCTATAAAATTACCAGCATTCTTTTAGGCAAGGGTTCAGGGAATAATTTTGCATAATAAGTTTCTCACATTTCTGAAATTTTACATCAACTTTTCAATTTAAAATTCCAGAAATCAAATTCAATTGCTCTCCCATTACGTTTTTAGGGTGGAAGGGCGTACCTTTCCTCAAAATTTTAATACAATTGTAGCCTGACATTTTGTCTTTGTTTTAAGACCTTAACCTTGATAATCGGATCATAACAACGACCTTTCTCCAATGGAAGACTACCGAGAGCAATGAACTAACACACACTTTTTCTATGCAATTTTTTTGATTTCTCGATTAAATTAAAATTAAGATTGTGAGGCTTGTGGTGCACTTAAAATATCAAATGAATTATCAAAATAATCTTTATTTTTCTGAAATTCGGAATAAAACTAAATTAAACCATGCATGCATTAAAAAGATATGAGCTCATAGAACAAGGGTTCTAATATTGCCGTTATTTCAGCTCAACGGTACTTTAGGAACTGAATTTTCTTAATTTAATTTTAGATACATTATTTCTATTATCTGTAAAAATTTCAACAATATCTATTAACCCACTTAGATATAAAAATAAAAAACACAAAAAAAAGCCATCAATAAATTATGTAATACTAATTTACGACAGTCACAATACCCCTTATGCCGTTTTACAATCTGCGCGGCATGAGAGTCAAACAGTCGACAAAGTTGGACGCGCGGACGAAACCAATAAGTGGACGCTCGTGTGTTCATTCCTATAAGTTTTCTTGGTTCTCATGACGTACTTCCACATGGACGCGCAGAAAAAGACGCTCGTGTGACATTAGCCTTAAACCCTTGCAATTGATCTAGGTATAGCAGTCATCGGATCGGTGAGGAACTCTCTCAGTTCATAAAGAAATTCGGCATTGATATTTGTAATGGGTATCTATGCCGAATTTCATACTCTAACTATTTTTTCCCTTTCTTTTATAAACTTAGAAAAATTATGATTCCAGAGCAAAATGTCGTAATACAGACAAAAAAAAAACGTTAACATATTTACTGAAGATACATGTGTTTTAATATTCACTTCAAATTTTCCAAATTCTCCTCTGGAATTTGCTTCAGAGAAAAAGATTGATGAATTTTCGGCTCTGGTGGACATGGACTCCCTGATGATGGTTTCTTATATCTTTTTCCGAGTAACTTCCAGTACATTTTTTTGACTGATTTTCGAAATCCTTGATGCCACCAAGCATAAATGATCGGATTAAGTAGACTGTTGCTGAGGCTGAGCAATGACAATAGATTACTTAATTTATATGCCATTTGTTCACAATAACGGTTATCAGTGCTTTCGTCACAATTATAGGCATAAAATATCCAAGTCACAATATTAGGAAACCATGTGACGAAAAATGCTCCTGCTGTGAAAACAACTATTTTCACTGCCTTCCATTTATTCTCACAAAACGTTGGCGTTGGTCTTATTGCAAATGTAATACTGTTCCTTAACAAAACAAATATCATTAGAATTATTTTACATCACAACTACAATCTCACTTACCTTTGACAGCAGGGTAAGCTAAATGATCGTGCTCTGTTAGATGGCAGGTGATCATCAATTTCACTGTTTGAGGTGAATTGCATTGGGCTACGAGTGATGCGCATATTTCTTGCTTGAGTCTCAACGTTGCTTACCGAGGTACAGTGTATACGAGAAATACTGTTCAGAGCGTTTTTTAATATAATACTGTATAGTACAATAATGAGGATCATTTGAAAAGATCCCGTGAAAACTAGAAGTACTACGATTTTGGCAGGAACCAAAATTATTACCCAGCAGGTCTTTTCTTCCATTGGTCTTCGCAAAATTAATAGTGGCACAAACCCAAGTATTGCACTCCCCAGCCAAACTAATGATACCATGCAAGGTGAATGCTGCGTGGTAATGTATCTATGATAGTGAAGACCGTGGAGAATGTAAAGATACCGGTCGATTGCTATGAGTCCAATGCTAAACACTGACGATAACGTAGCTGTAATGGCCAAACCTAATTATGAAAAATAAAGAATTAATTTAGCTTGTTACGACAGGGCTACAGGTCATAATAATTATATTACCTAGATACTATTCATTACATTTATAACTCAAGACAAATTGCAATATGTTTAATATTATTTTTTTTTATTTTTATCCCTATAGTCCAGTAACCTTGTCATCTCATAGAAGGGCGTGTTTGCGTTAGATCCGGTAGTTTTGATTTTTTTGCTAAGTTCGTTATGATATTGGCCTCATGAAAAACCGAAGTTTTCAAACTCGAGCGCCGAACGCATCATGGTCAAAAATTTATAACAAAAAGTATAGTATAATTTTCACTATAATAAAATAAAAGATGGTTCTTAGCACAAGATGCATAAAATTACTAGAACGTATTTCAGACTTAATATGAATAATAATAATATTGGATACCGGGCCAAGCTGGTATACATGGCAATGACGGGGCAGATTCATCAGCTAAAATAGGAGTAAGTAACTAACCCTTTAATAGAGCCTGAGCTGAGCCCTTCTACTTGGGAACCATAACCAAGAACGTTTCAAATCCTGATGTATCAGTCTAAGAAGGAACAACCTAAGATAAATAACGGGGCTCCCTACTGGACACTGCAAGCCAAGGAAACACTTCAGCATCCTTGGCGTAGTAAGTATTCCAATATGCAGATTCTGCGACACTATAGTCTATTCAACATAAATAGGCAGTACACGTCTTATGGGAAAGCTTTTTAAAAATCAGTAGCATGCCATATTTTTGCACCATACTTAATTGAAAGAACTCCTCCATCAAAAAGTGTTTGCTCGCCCGTGAATTTCTGATTGCATCTGACGCAGACCCGATGTCCTATTGAGCGCACAGCTGTGGCTACTGCTTGCTGTTCAACTTCAACCCCCATTAGCTACCCGTGTCCATTTAGTAACTCCTTTAGTATTGTTTCCTTGGGTTTCCCTTGAGGTGCTTTTGATTTTAGAACTTAAAAAAAAAGTTTTTAATGACAAGTGTTATCATGGAGTGTTTTCATCTTTTGCATTTCTTTTAGGCTAGGCACGCACTTGTGATTTAAAATCGTTGCGATTAAAAAAATCGCGATCGCAACAATTTACTGCTGTGCACGCACTTACGATTTGTAGTCGCATGATTTTTAATGGAACCTGTTTTATTTTTTTTAAGCACTGCGCTTTTTCAGTCGCATGTGCGTGCACTCCCATTAAAAACCGCATTTGTTTCACTTCTTACAACTGAAAAATCGCGCGACTGACAATCGCAAGTGCGTGCATGTTTATTTCTTTCCGCGACTACGATTTTTAAATCGCAGAAATTTCAATCGCAAGTGCGTTAACAAACATGTAATTTCATTTGTTTCATTTTATTTTGCGACAATCGCGTCGCTCGAAAAATGGAACAAATTTCAGTCGCAGTTTCTCGATCGCAAGTGCGGTCACTTACATTGAAACTCATTTGTTCTAATTCTTTTGACTAAATAGTTGCGCGATCGAAATCGCAAGTGCGTGCTTAGCCTAAGCGAATTGAATTTAACAAATCACGGCTAACATTCCTGTTCGCGTCCGGGTAAGGGAGTACCCGGAATTCAGATCCAAGACCCACGGTCGTAAGAATTTGTCCGCCTAAGGGGGTTGTCACTGTATATTGTTTGGGTCCGGATGTGACTATATTATATATCTCTAATGTATGGAATTGGTTCAGAGGCAAATTTCAGAGGCAATCAAGAACTTCTCAATTCTTTCAACCCAGCAGGTCTTTCACCATACAAATTAAATTTAAAAATTGGTACACCTATAATGCTAACTAGGAATCTCAGTCTTCTAAACTTGTGCAATGGCACACGTATCCAAGTAAAAAGCTTTGCAAGAACATTATACAACTTAAAATTCTTATTGGACCTGCAATAGGGAAATATGCCCTTATTCCCAGGATGCCAATGATCCCAACGGATCTCCTATTTTAATTCAGACGACTGCAGTTTCCAGTTAAACCGCATGTTTCGGTATGATAATTAACTAGGCTCAGGGTCAATCATTTAAGTTTAATGGAGTCGATTTTAGGGAAAGTGATTTTTCTCATGGTCAACTCTATGTCGCCCTTTTAAGAGTGAGCTCAAAAAATAAATCAGTATGTACTTCTTCCTGAAAATAATAAAACTGCTAATATGTAAGCTTTGAAATAAAAAATAATTAAAATTCACAGATACTGTGCATGTTCGAACATAAATAAAGTTTATTTTTTTGAAAACTGTTTCAGTAAGAGAAAATAAAATTCTTTATTTGGTTACGGAAAGCATATGTAAGTACACTCAGAAAAAAAAAAGTTGTTAAAACAAGAATTTAGCGCTTTTAAAAAGTTGTAAGGTTAAAATTGTTGCCTTAAGAACTAGTTTTTACTACAAGAATTAATTTTTGAATGTCCAAGAACCAAGGTTCTTGGCACAACAATTTTCTGTTTGTTAAAAGCAATTAAAAATGCAAAATTGTTCTCCCAAGTATAAATTTGTTGTGGAAACAATTTTTATTTGTATTATTTCCTATCAACAATGGAATTGTTAGTTAAAGAATCAGTTCTTGCGGTAACAATTATTTTCAAGAATTATTTTTCTCGGCACAACAATGAAAATTGTTGCTTTAAGTATTTTAAATTATTACTTATGTTCAAGAACTAATTCTTGATATTAAAACGAAAATTGTCAAAATATCAACAATTTGTTCTTCGCACAACAAAAAACTTGTTCTTGAACTGCAGGAACTGTAAATTTAATGACAAAAAAAATGCACCATTCATTTTGTGGCCGCCAACGCGACGCCGATTCCAGTAGACTCACTGGTGAGTGCAAATTAGAAGTACGTGCAAGTTTTTTCATCCATTGAGTAAAGTTAAAGATTAAAATCGCTAAGTAGAATTAATTTTACCTTTAAAAACTTCTTTTCTAGTGAACACTTATCATGCTGCCCAAGTGACGATACCCTCCTCTTAGTAATTGGAAGCGAAGAAGGCCGCTCCCCTGAAGCCTGAACTAATCAGCCGGTTTCTTCCAGAAGTACATTGTTTACAAAAGTTTGTGCAATAAATGTGTTTTCAAGGAAATGTAAAAATATTCCTACAAAAAAGTCAAGATTTCATGAAAATCTTGATTTTTTTGTAGGTACGTATATGTATATATGTTTACATTTTATTGAAAATACATTTTTATCGCAACAAACTTTTAAGAATTGTTATTGTTGGCGCAACAAATTAATTTTAAATTTTCTCAACAATTAAATATTTGGGGTAACAATGAAAGCTCTCAATTATCTGACATTTTTAATTGTTGGGGCAAAAACTTAATTTTTAACTTATTTTAAAAACTAGTTTTTGAGGCAAGAACTTTAGTTCTTAATGGTTTAACAATTTTATTGTTAATTTAAAAATTTAAATTCTTATAGCGTTGTCAACAACGCATTCTTAATTCAAGAATTTAGACATTTGGGTTCATTTTAACCAACGAAAATTGTTGAGCCAAAGTATAAAATTGTTGGCATTACAACTTTTTTTTCTGAGTGTATGTATATAAATTTTTTGTTAATAATGTAGTAGAAATTGCGGTTAGTCTCATGGAGCATTTGATATACTTTTAATATAATAAGTATATTAAAAGCTTGCGAAGCAACGCGAGCACGGGTCGGCTAGTAATAATATATAATAATAAATATTTATTAAATATATGTTTTATATTACACTCAATCTTTAAAATTCGAAGAAAATTTTACTAAGAACAAGTTCGTGCATTTTAGTTCCCTAGTGTTAAGCTTCGAGCAGACGATTTGCGAAAGTCGCAAATATTTGCGAGTACTGACGTCACGAAAAAAGTCGCAAATATTCCCTAAAATGTATACGTTTGACAACACTCGCAAACTTGCAAATAAACGTGTTCAGACGATTTGCGACTTTTGTCCCAAAACTTGCAAATACATTTGCGATCAAGGGGATCGCAAATGACGTGGTCGCAAATGGTATCGCAAATAGTGTGGCCAATTTTCGAGTTGTTCACACGGTTTGCGACAGCATTTGCACGAGTATGACATTTATCTTTTAAATAATTTGTGTACATACTTATATTTTTGTTCCATCTCATCTTGACCACTAGTTCACTATTTATAAATCATAAATATAAAGTTTACGAATGGCTAAATATAAGTAGAAATTGTTTATTATTATTATCTATATATAAATAGCCTTAAATAAATATTGTGGTACCAATTTCTCAAAAAGTATTTGACCAATTTCGATAAATTTGATATGGTTGCAAAGCCAAAAACCCAAGTATTGCACTCCCCAGCCAAACTAATGATACCATGCAAGGTGAATGCTGCGTGGTAATGTATCTATGATAGTGAAGATCGTGGAGAATGTAAAGATACCGGTCGATTGCTATGAGTCCAATGCTAAACACTGACGATAACGTAGCTGTAATGGCCAAACCTAATTATGAAAAATAAAGAATTAATTTAGCTTGTTACGACAGGGCTACAGGTCATAATAATTATATTACCTAGATACTATTCATTACATTTATAACTCAAGACAAATTGCAATATGTTTAATATTATTTTTTTTTTATTTTTATCCCTATAGTCCAGTAACCTTGTCATCTCATAGAAGGGCGTGTTTGCGTTAGATCCGGTAGTTTTGATTTTTTGCTAAGTTCGTTATGATATTGGCCTCATGAAATGGCTAAATATAAGTAGAAATTGTTTATTATTATTATCTATATATAAATAGCCTTAAATAAATATTGTGGTACCAATTTCTCAAAAAGTATTTGACCAATTTCGATAAATTTGATATGGTTGCAAAGCCAAAATTGCGGAGATGTGCAGAATATACTTGAGACACGCCAAGTATGGGTCATTTTTGTTTATTTACTGTCGAACACTGATGCATATTTCAAAATAAAAATAAAAAGAAAATGTTTTTTCCTTCAATATTTTCAAACAAATTGTTTGCGAAATTGAAAGTTAAAAGGTTTTCTCATTCTTAGAGTGTCAGTTGGCAGTGTTTGTTGGCCGAGTGTCGGCCACGGGACGATACTAGTTATTAAATTTTGTTAAAAAAATTACACAAAATAATGATTAGACAATTCTCTAGTTGGAGGCGAACAGATGAATAGCTAAACAAAAACACCTCTTTAGCCTTCGCCATTTAAATTTTTTGTACACGAAAACAATACCTGTAATAAAAAAAATACACAACAATCTGAGCTCAGAGTCAATTTATTGAAGAGATTTGCTCGCAAATCTACGCATTTGCAGTGTTACATTTTTGTGTAGTCGCAAATGGGTAGGACGATCGCAAATGCTCGCAAATTGTCACAAATGGTTCGCGTGAGTGTTCAGACGATTTGCGGAAAAGTCGCAAATTTATTTGCGATATGGGTCTTGCAAATCACCTGCAAATGATTTGCGAGCATTTGCGGACAAAGAGGTGTTCACACAATTTGCGAGCAAGGATCGCAAATTGTGACGTAAAAATGACGCTAGGCTCACAAATATTTGTGACTTTCGCAAATCGTCTGCTCTTAGCTATGCTTCGTTTTAAAATAACGGTATACGGTATGCGATTTTTATCACATATAACTCTAATTTTCTATCCGACAGCGACGTAGATACACAAGTTTGTGTGTATGGATCTGTAATCATTGGGCCGGCGCGCGGATTTTAATGACATAATCGAAACATTCAGTGCAATAAAAGTTCGAAAGCACATTGGAATCAAATCTTTTATTGTGTGTTTTTCTTAATTTTTTTAAGGGGTGTCCCCAGTAGCCCGGCTCTTAGTCCGCCCCTATCCAAGATCATTCGATTTAACACTGTTATACCTACTATTTTCTTTTGGGTATGTGAAGTCACTAGTTTACACCGATAAGCCAGAGACATTTGACGGCTTGGTATATAGCCGATATACCTCACCCCAAAGGCTGCAAATAGTTATCGAAAATTTGACCTCAATATTGGATTACATCCAAGCCTGCCGCAGTGGCCGCGTACGTTTGAAGTCATATTCAAATAAAAATTGAAATGATAAATAAATTATCTTTTAAATAAATTCAATTTTATGGCAATTAATACAATTTATATGTGTTTATTTCATTTTATAGTTCTACTATACCTCTAAAAAAGTCACTAGTCACCTAGTTCTTCATGAGCTGTTGTGCCATCAAATTTAATTTTTTAATGCACACTATTTGGTTATCTTTTTGTATTCGTTTGCGCATAACTCGGCTGAACATCATTCGATTTGCATGGAGATTTTTTTATTGGATTTGTATTGAATCAGATTAACACAAATCGGAGCAGAAAATTGAAAAAAATCCAACCAGAAATAGATAATTCGACCGACAAAATCAGAAAATCGGAAAACATCTTGAAATTTCAAACTTTCTGAATTAGCTTTTTGTTCGTACGTGCATAACACGGCTGAGCATCATCGAAATTGGATGGGTTTTTTTTTTTTGGATTTGTATTGAACCTGATAAACACACTGCGGATCTAAAAATTAGACCGAAAATGTTAAAAAGTCTTAATGACAATAAATTGCGTACTTTCTGAATTGTTTTTTTTTTTTTTTCGAACCGTCTTTCTACATTGACAATCGATACAAATTGATTGCCTGCTGTAACACCTCTATATAACTACAGGCATGGAGCAGAGCGATAAAACGTTGGCCGGGATCCGCTAGTTTATAATAAAACTTGCTGGCCCAACTCGGCTTCGCACGGGTAGTAAATCTTAAGAAAATAGCAAAATAAATGGATAAATATAAAAGAATTATATATGATAGGTCCCTACCCTAGACAATGCCAATAACTTCAAAGTCGAAATGTGATGTTAAAAACAAACGCTATAATCTAACTGGATGAAAGACAAAAGTCCAAACAATTATCGTTTCAAAAATTTAGTATTGAGTATGTTTAAAGAGGGATAGAGATTTCTTTGCACAGCAATTTTCATTTAAAAATTGAAAGAAACTTACTGCTTTGTGATTTGACACTTTTTGTGCTCTGAAAAAGAAGACATTTTTCAAAATATTCAGCAGATGGGATATTTTTCCTTTTTTTTTCAAAAACAAATTTTTTTTATTCTAACCGATATTTAAAAAAAGCTTTCTATTATCATCAATCCTATACTGTTCTACTCCAAAATATTTACAGTTCCAAAAGAGCAAAGAAAACTCCATATATCGGCTCTCAAGACAGACTGAATTCACTGCTGCCAAAGTACATACGGAAAATATTTCTATGAATCACGGTTGGGCCGCGGATTAATAGATTCTGTAAACATGTCAAAAGTGACTTTTACTTTCTTCATCAAAACATGTTTTCAAAAACATAAAAATAACAAACAAAATTTGTCAATTAGGGTTTGTTTCACAATGTCTGATTAAAGTTCCAATTAAGCTACATGGAACTTATTTGTCACTTAAAAACCGCATTTACGTTTCACAATATCTGAATAGGTCTAAGTGGCACTTAAAGTTCTGAATATTTTACAGGCCGGTTGAGGTTCCGATTAAAAAATTAAACTGGCATTTAAAATATCTACAGCTGCTGTCAGTGCGACTCACACAACAAATACATCAATAGTTTGGACTAGTGAAGGATATTTGTATGCGTTAACCCAATTACTTAAATACTTACTTCACGACACCCTTAACACCATAAAAATGCAATTTTCAAACGCACTTAAGTATTTTAAATCACTCACATTCACATATCAACACAAAATTTCTAACTGGATTTTATCAAATTGCAGTAAGGGGCCTTAAAACACCAAAGTAATGTTGTTTATTACCAGTTCTGGGTCCAAAAAGTTTAATTATGACACTTTAAAATTCAAAACTTGAGAATAAATTAATAATTTTTTGATTGATTATTTTCAATCAGTCAAATTCCTTGGAAAACTGGAATAACTGACAACTAGCAAGTGGCACATAAATTTATGATTGTGAAACGCAAAGTTTTTTAATGAGAGGATTTAAGTTGTGGATAATTTATGTGTCGGATAGTTATAGGGAACTTTAATCAGACATTGTGAAACAAACCCTTAACGTACCCTTTGAAAAAACTTAACTGAACCTTCAAATATTGTATCAATTACTTAATGTAATTTTTACCATGTATAGCTAGGATGGATGCCAAATTGCCAAGCCTTAGCGATCGTCGTTTTTGACCATTAACCCAGCAAATAGTAAAATTTTAAAAAATATCTAGCCCTAAAATGATCTTTTAAGTCCGTCCTGTGCCTTCCTTTTCAAAAAACAAAAAAATGTTAAAAACGAATACTATTTTTTATGTTTACCCCATTTAGCCTAATGAAGAATGCCTGGCCAAAGTATATAAAAACACGAAGGTATTTAAATACAACGTTTCGTGAAAACTGAAAAGAAGTCAGTTCGACGAACTTTCCGAGACTTACATAAGGTTCTTTCAAACCGGCCGGAGCGCCGCGGCCCGAAGCATTTGGACAAACAAAAAATGTATCAAGATTCGCATCATGTCAGTGTGGGCAGTCTCATTACTTACCATGTAAATAAATTAAAAAAGGAGAAAGTTTCGTCGTCGTCGCTCCGAATGTTTTGCGTTGGTTTGGGAGAACCTTTAAGAGAAGAAGCTCCATCAGCTCCACTGAGAAAGAGGAGAAACTGGAACAAAATTTCTCCGCTAGAAGTCAAAACCAATTTCCATCTCTTTTCTACTAATGATGTTGGACCTCATTGTTACCTAATTCATAAATTATTTTTTCCCCAAATTTTTGACAGCAAAATGAGAAATTATTCTGAAAAATAATGTTCATGTAACTGAGATTGCTGATATTTCAGTACAGGAGGTGTTGCATTTATGCCCAACAGACGGCGCTGTTACACACCCGTATTCAAATGCAATGTTGTGTCAAAATTTCAAAGCAATCGGTGAAGAACTTTGGGAGATTACCGATAAGGAACAAACGTACATTTACATTTTTATTCATATAAAAGAAGAAGATACATAGATAAGACACATATGTAAATATAAAATATATATATAAAAAAAAAATATTTTGTAACACTTAATGTATATATGTTCTTACTTAAACTTATACTGCATAGGATTTCACTGTGAAATTGATGAGGATTAACGTCAATAAATACAGTTACAATTCCAACTATCATATCTGACAGAGAAATATTGCCTAGATATATATACGTCGCCCGAGGTTGTTGTCCTAAATGTGTACATAAAGCATAAAATATAAATTTATTTATTGATTATTTTATAAAATTAAATAATTACCCTTTTTTATTATAAATCCAGTTGAAAGAACTACAAGAAAATTCACTATAATTATGATGATGGATAAGCATACGTTTAACAAAATGAAAAATTCAGTTTTATAATCACTTTGAAGTAACTTAACATTGATATGAAAGGTTGTATCAATTTCTTCAACTGTTTCCGCCATGTTTTTTTTTTAAACTAACGATGTAATATCCCGGAAATTCAAACATCAATGCATTCTATAACGTTTAAGGACGGAAATGTTCAGTTTTTGAGTAGGCAGACATATGGGAAAAATCTAATTATCTTACGCGTGGTGTAGAAAGTTTTAAATTATATTTTTGTCAATCAATAATTTTGTTTCGAAATATGAATTAATTTAAAGATTTAGTTTGATTGAATTGTATCAACTATGAATACATCGGACTTTATATAATTAAGCAATAATGAGCTCTCGCGGAAAATAGGGTAAAAGCGGGTTGAATTTAACAGAAAGTTAAAATTAACCTCTTGGTCAAAAAGCAAATTCATTTTTTTAAGAAACAAAATGATTTTCTAAACGCGAAAATTCAAATCCTTCGGAATATCTATTATCCCTTTACTTATCGAAATGAACGAAACAAACAAACTGAGCTACAATTATCAAAGCCTAATTGAACAACTAACAGTCAATTGTCTAATCTTATCAGCATTATCAAAAGTTTGAATTGAATTTTCTGTAACGTGACATAGGCTGATAAATTTATAAATTTTATTGCGACTTTGTTATTTCGTGGTATAATGATGTATTTTCTATTTAATCAGAAAATTGGAAGGACTCGAATGGGGAACAAGTGGCGATATTTTATTTATTCAGCAATTAGTATTTATTGAAATCAAATCATAAGCTAATTAATTTTTTGTTATACAGTAAAACCCGCTTAAGAGAAACCCGCTTAAGAGAAAAACCCGCTTATCTGAAACACTTTTTTCATCCCCGAGTATTTTTCGACCAATTACCTTTAAAACACTCCGCTTAAGCAGAACTCACTTAAGTGAAAAAAACCCGGATACCTGAAACATATTTTCAGTTCAATTTTATATTTTTCATTGAAAAAAACTCTTTTAAACGAAAAAAAAAAAATTGAATTGCACAGAACGAAAAATTATCTGAATGCTTTCGTTTCTTCTCTATTTTTCACACCATTTTCACCACGAAAATGACATTTGAATTTCTGAATATTTCACAAACGTTTACATTTACATTTTACTAACAAATCGCTTTGTCCTCTCAAACAAAAATCCAAAACAACATTTCAAATATGTAGCTCAAGTCATATATGTAAAGGTGATATTACATTGTCATATATATATGACCAATTCTAGTCATATAAAATATGGCACAATATTTGTATATATGACAAGTATTAATAGACTATGACATATATGTATGCCATATAATGTTCACAAGTTTTTTATGTCAATTTTTGTTTACAAATATGAAACAGTTGCTACGAAAAATAAAATATAAAAAAAAATACGATATATTTGACCAATCACGTTTCATTAAATCATATATTTTTTTTAAATTCAAAATAGTTCATGATTGTCATATATATGGAGTCTTATATATTTTGTCATATAAATATGACTATCACACTTATATGACATTTTTGAGCCATATTTATTTGGCAAACTTGCCATATATATATGACAATGTAATATCACCTTAAGTCGTATACGTATTTTGACATTTATTAAAAAGAAACCTACATTTTCATAATTCGATAAATAAAACACAAATACAATTGTTTTAAGCATTCATTATCCGCTTAATGGAATTTTTAGATCCGCTTAAGTGAAATTTTTTTCACTTATCCGGACTCCGCTTAAGTGAAATTTGTTTTCACTTAAGCGGGGTTCATTTAAGTGAAAAGCCCGCTTAAGTGAAAGAAAAACTGTGACATTTTGCAGTTTCTCTTAAGAGTAAGTAAGTAACTAAGTAACAACAACTAATTATAATAAATTATGAAAAAAGAAAAACAAAATAGATTTTATAATATATAAGAGAAATACCTATGTACATAAGTTAGAAGTTCCTAGGTAGGTACATGATAAGTTAATTTAAAAAAAAAGTAATTTTTTGAAAAATTTAAGCATCTGTAGCGAATTTTCAAAGAAACCATAAAATACTTGTAGCTGTTAAGTCTTCTCAAATCGTCCGGTAGACAGTTCCAAACACCAGCCGCATACGCAAAAAAATTGTTGCTTAACTGGCCGAACAGAATGGTGACTGAGACGGAACTGGAGCCGGAGCTGGAATAGCTGTCAAAATATTGAATACACGCAAATTCAATGTTGCGAACACAATGGAACGTAGACGCATTCGGAGATGCAGCCGCAGACGAAAGAGTTCACCAACTTTTCATGTACGACACTTTTGACGTTTCAATTTGTATGAAGAAAAAAAAACAACTTTTTGGGTCGGAAAAAATTATTGTGGTTATTTGTATCGCGAAAAAAATTATTTATTAAAACGAAAATTATTGGAAACAAGAAATGTGAATTCTGAGCTTGTACACAGGAATATTGTTTTGTTTTTCTTCAAAATACTTTCAAAGCTGTACAGCTGCATTGTGGGCACGTAAAAAAAATAACGCACGACACTTTTTGACAGCTCTTTTAGTTCTGTCTGCGGCTCCAGTTCCAGCATTCTATTCTGTTCAGGCAGTAAGCACTCATAACATGATACAATTATTGTACCGATTATCGTACAAAAGTTGAATCATATGCGATGAAAGTATCGTGTGTGTAAAACGAAGGTATCCGCTGTACCGAAACCGCTCAGTCGAATGCTATCGAGCGAAGACGTAGGTAGCATGCGATTTGCTTTGCTGGGACCATGTGTGCATGTGTTCACTATTGTGACAACCGTAAAGCCGATGTTTTCTGTTTTGGCTGCTAGTAGACACATGAGAAAAATGATTTCCATAAAGAATTTATTGAAAAATACAGGTCGTTGCCTTGTTTGTGGAAGATGAAAATGAAGAATTTTTTTTTAACAGTTGATGAAATCGTGAATTAGTTGTATGGTGTGTGCATGGCCGGATTTATGGGGGGGGCAAACCGGGGCACGTGACCCGGGCGGCAGCTTCAGGGGGCACCGAATTTGAGGAGACACTCTCTTCAGTAGACCATCAACACGCACCAAATTTTGAAAAACAAAAAATTGTAGACCGGTATTTATACCTAGGCAGTTAAAATTAAAAAAAGAAATACCTATTCATTTCAAAACAAGTAAAAAGCACTGAAAATGAAGTTCAAACAATGTATGCACACTAGATTCAACAAAACTAAAATTCTTTTTAGTGAAATAATAAGCTTGGTAATATTTAGGGGTCGCTCAACGCTAAGTTCTTTTTTCCATAAAAATTGTATTGAAAGTTTTCTTTTGTTTCCTTCTTTTTTTTATGACTTTACATCCGGTTAGTGTTCGGAAACGATTGAGACGAGTTCTTAAAGGAAATTGAATTTTCTTTAAAGATGTTCTTCACTAATTATTTAATTACAGAGCTCCTTCCAAAGTTATTAAAATTCAAAGTGGATGGTTAATCCCATATTTGTTTGGATTCCCTGTTGAAAATATCAGCTGTAATAAACAATCTTAATATTAAATTTTGTTGTGTATGTTGAAATAAATTATTGTTTAAGAACAAAAAATATTTAACGCATAGAAAAAAGACAAAAAATAAACTATTAAAATGGCACATTTTTATTGTTATTTACGGTTCATGAAGCAATCAGTTTGAAGGAATTTTTTCGTAAAAATTGATTTGACAAGCAGTGGTATTGTGTTTGTATAAATATTTTTATCTCATGAAACTAATGTTTTAGGCAGGAGGGGAAATTTTCTAAAAAATCAATTTAAAAAAAATTCATTATAAAATAACGGCAACGATTACAAAGTCATGCTTAAACTGCTTTTAAAGCCAGAAATCCAATCTTCTATTAAGTTTTTCATTAATTAATAATAGTGAATAATTTTTGAAAGGATTATTTTCAAAATCAAAATTTTGAATACAAAAATTAAGAAAATTGTGTTCAAACTAATTTTGTTCAAAATTTGACGTTATCAAATAGTATTTTGCTTTTAATATCCAAATGTTCCTTTCAATTTTAGTCAAACACTGTAATCCAATTCAGTTTTATTTTAAATTAAATTTATTTCAATTTCAATTCCACTTATTTAACTCAATTTATTTGGTGAGTACGAATAAGACGTAGTCTTTTATGCTTAAAGGCTCTCTAAAACTAACGCAAAACATTCGGAGCGACGACAAAACGTTCGAGTCTCTAAATTTATATATTAAAATGAGAGTGCCAACACTACCGCAATGCGAATCTTGGTACATTCTGCAGCCGTCACAGATTCCCACCGAATTTTTCGCACCGATTTGGGAGAGCCTTAAAAGTCTTCTAGTTTTTGAAAACTTCTAAAGTTAACTGTAATAAATTTATACCCAGGGTTATCTAACTCTGTTTTAACTCACCACTGAAAACCTGGACCTAAGTTTTTGATTTTTTTTTTCTTTTCTTTACCCAAATTACAATTTTAACGCATTTTATGCAAAACATCCCGTATACTGGTTATATGGTCTGTTATTTATTTTATTATTTATGTCACGCGTACATAAAAGCTGCTAAGTTAAAAGTTTTCTCCTTGTTTCAAAAAATCCAAACAACAAGTATAAATATGTAGTTTGTAGGTACCTACCTATTATTCAGCTTTTTTTTTTAAATCATTTACCTCAAATGCTGAAGGGGCGCCAAATCAAGTTTTTGCCCCTGTTCGGAAAAGTCGTAGATCCGGCGCTTAAAGCTAATGTCACACAAGCGTCTTTTTCTGCGCGTTCATTTGGAAGTACGTCCCAAAAACCAAGAAAACTTAAAGGAATGGTTACACGAGTGTCCACTTACTGATTTCGTCCGCGCATTAAACTTTGTCGATTGTTTGACTCTCATGCCACGCAGATTGTAGAACCGCATAAGGGGTACTGTCGTAAATTAGTATGGCGACACGAAAAAAATTTCAGAAATTTGAAAAACTAATTATGCAAAGTTATTCCCCGAACCCTTTCCTAAAATAATAATGGCTAATTTATAGGCCTAAATCTAACAAGCGAAGCGATGGAGGAACTTTAATCAATTAATTAGCAAACAAGTATTCTATCTTCAGAAGTTGATGAAAGTTTTGAAAAATAATATTCTACATTGTTACAGGGTCAACTCCCCTCTACAAAAACGTTATACATTTTATAGAGCTCATTACAACAGGGAAGGCGGTAAGGGCCGTTTTTTGAATTTTTACCCACTAATTCTGTATTAATTTGGTTTATCAACCAAAGTAAAGGAACTAAGAACTAACTTAATAAAATATTTCGTCCGCACATACAAAAAGAAGTTCATGTGACATCAAGAGAGTTGTATACTGAATGTTCGTCCATTCTAAACAAATCGATTTTTTTTTTCTTGAAATGAATTCGACTTCAGTCAAACTTTATTTTTCTTACGAAACTAACAACATTTATTTTTGGATTTGTGTGATCAGTAGCATGGTTATTAAAGATTACCTACGTAAAAAAAACGCAATTTGAGATCTAGTATCTAAAAATATGGGTTACGGTATCGATTTTCATTATTTATTTTAAAATTGCTGAATTAGTATCGTCCTTCCATAGGTTGAGGTTTGAATTTGCAGATTTTTAAGCATGTTGTTACTTAAACAAGCGAGATGGATTTCTTTTCAGTAGATACGGATTACGGATACACCCTGTTTACATACATACATTATGTACGTATATGTTGTGCGGACACTAATATGTATGTAGTTGTAGATGTTTAAAAATTGTTTACACTAATTTTTCACCTTTTTTTAAGTGAAAATCGTTTTTGGCAACAGTTTGTTTTACTTTTTTTTTGTTGATAGTTATTTTTAAAATGTTTTTATAATAAGTAAATCTAGCTATAGTTCACAAAAACCGGTAAAAATCGTGGAAGTTATGAATTTTTCATGATCACCTTGAAGTAAAATTTGCCCAGCAGATGCACTGCATTTAAGACATTTGATACCCATTTTATCGATTTGTATCTATTGGCTCGATGTCGCGCATATTTTGAATATGTTACATATATTTCCACGAAAGTGTTGCTCTCTACAACTTCCTATTTGAATTTGTCACTTCGCCATATCAAATTTCGGTCTAAAACTGTGATTTCATATTTTACTCCATCATTGAACCCTAACTGCGTCAAAAAATTTAATTTACTTCATTTTTCTTCGATATTAAGAGAAAATTTGATTAAGGAAATCGGTAAAATCGTTCTTAAGTTATGGCGTGGCCAAGGGAAGAAGGAATCCTTTATATTGAAAAAAAAAGTTATATTGTTAGGGACCAGTTATAGCTATCATTAAAATTCATCATTGAAAATTTTTAATTTAAGATTTAGGGCACTTAGAAAGCAAAATCAGTAATTATTTTGATGCCAATGTTAAGCTGACAACTCAATTAATATTTATTGTGAAAAAAAAAAATTCGTTTGGGTCTAACCTTCCACATAATTTGGCTTTCATTATTTCAATGATTGAACTACCTTATCAATGATCATTGAAATAAGAAAAGTTATTTCATGAGAAAGGTTGGGCCGAATTTTAATTTGTTTTTAGTAAGATTTATTAATTAAGTCATAAGCTTTATTTTGGCATCAAAAGAATCATAGATTTTGCATCTTAAACGTCTTAAAATACATCATTAAAATTTTTAATGATGAATTTCAATGATAGCTATAACTCGCGCCTCAGCTATGCCAACATCAGAGTTCTTTTAATGACTACCGTTGAAGTCTGATCATGTACATAGCTTTGAATTCACTTATTTCACAGGGGAATCTAAAGAAATATTGTCAACCAGATTCCGGGTGCGATGCGAAGTGGGAAGGCTTCTCTGCAATAGCACCCGCGCGAGAGAAGGTAGCTAAAAATTGTAATGAATTGGTGGGAGAAATATTTTGAGATCGAGTGGCATGATGATATGCTTTGTGGCGAGGTGACAACGACACGTTTGTCCCATAGTCAACAAAATAAATTTGAGAATCTTTTGATTTATGTTGTTTTTTATTGAAAAAATGTATTTATTTTAAAATATGTATTTTTATATACGCACTTTTTTCTCCTTAGTCTGTTTATTAATATTTTTTTTTTCTTACATTTTTGTTCAATATATAAGTTTTCCGAAAAATTATTATTAATATTTTTTATTTCATTCTTTTCAGCTTATAATATGCGTACTCTGATTTTGTTACCTTATTTATCAATTTTGCTTATTTTTTATATTTAATACGAGAAAACAATTTATTCTTTCATTTTGTTTTTTAATATTTATATATAATAATAAATTATCATATGATAAAATAATAATACCTAAATACTTGTTTTATCTTAATTTTTTTTTACAATATGCGAATATCCTTATTTGTAATATTTAATTAATAATATTTATGTTTTACCGTTTCGTCATTTTAAATATTTCATTTATTTATATTTTTCTTAAAATTTAAATTTTATTGATTCATTTTTTATTTATGTTTTTATATATGTATGTATTTTAGTATTTGTGTGTGTGGTAATGTATTTGTTTTTCTTTGTAATTTGTTATATGATTTGGTTTCATTTTTGTGGGGGGGGGGAGGGTATGGGAATTTTTCTTTATTTTTATTTTTTTTTTTCCATTTAACTTATTAATTTTTTGGTTTCATTTTTTGTTTGTTAATTATGAAATCACGTGGTGGTACAAGTACGAAGTGTATAATTATTAATGCTTCATGTTTTTGTTTTTTTTTTAGGTTTTACTTTAAATACATATTTAAATTAATTATTCTATTTTTTAAATTTTACATTTTTACAAATATTTCCTTCAATTGGAATATTAATTTCTTGTTTTAACCAGTCAGTCGGAAGGCTTTATTCACTTTGATTTTTTTATGTAAATATTTTCAAATATTTTTTTTTGTTTGTTGTATAGTAGAAAATGTGAAGCTGTTGTTCTAATGTTATCGGATTCCATTGCAATTCTTGAAATATATTTTTTAATTAAATTTATTACATTCATGTATTTAAGAAAAAGCAACAATAACGAATTCAATGGGGTGTAGAACTGTAGACTAAGGTTATAATGTTTTTTTTTTTTGGAAGAGTTAAAGATTGGCTTGGGTTTTGATACACAGAGAGTTTTTCATTCTTAATTTATTAAAAAGATAAAAAAAAAGAAGTTAAAAATATAAACAATTCAAAAAATTCTTTTCAATAATAAAATAAAATGATTTTTAAAGAAAACAATAAAGTGATAAAATCATTTTGGAAAGTTGTGTTTTATTATTGCATTTACCTTTTTTTTTTTTTAATAGAGCTCTTCTCTGTCTTAATTTGCATATTTCATTTTTCGTTGGTATGTCAAGTGAGCTTCATCACATTTTTACTTTTAAAAAGTAATCCTTCTTCCCATTGCTTAGTTTATGTATTTAATTTTTTTTTAATTTAAATTTGAATTATTTTTTTTTACAGACATAAGATTATACAACTTAAAGTTTATTTTATTAAATTTCATACAAAGTAGTTTCAGACAAAAAATCAATCATACCCGTATAAAAAGAATTTATTTTGTGATTTTTTTTATTTATTTAAAAAAAAATTAATACATAAGTATGATATTTTTATTTATTAATAATAATATAACAACTATACATATATTTATAAAAAAAAAAAACAAAATAACAAAAACAAATTTTACTAAATAAACTGTTAATAACTTATTGATAATGATCCCATTTGTCCTATGCAACGTCCTTCGTCATCGAATGTTGCTAATGTCAGGCGGGACAATTTATTGCAGAGAACCCCGTTTCCATTGTTTTGAATTGGATTTGGTTCTGAAATAATTGACAGAAAAAATATATTTTTAATTGGATTTTAATAAGGAAGCGACCATCGCATTAAATTGATCTTATGAACGTTTACACTATGACTATAAAAGCTGAATATTATATGTATTACATATGGGAGCCTTAATTTTATGGGATCAATGCACAATATAGGACGATTTAAGATATGCATGGGCATGTATTCAACTTACAGTTTAATAAGAAAAATTGTCTTAAAAATTAATTGGGTTTTTGTGTGAACACAAATGGGCTGAAGCCTTACGGCTTACATCATGTGAATTTTTTGCTGGATTTATATTGAACCAAGTAAATACACTATACGGAGCCCAAAATTGAAAATTTTGACCGAAAAAGTAGGAAAACCAGAAATTACATATTTTTGGTGTTGAAAAAAGTTCTCCGGGTCAGCTAGTTTGAAATAAAATCCGATTTCTTTCAGATATTAATTAATGAGAAAAAACAAATAAATAGTTGGAGGGTTCCTATTACAAATTAATTTGTATATAATATGTAGGTATACCTTAGGGTGTCCGTTATTTCCCAAACTTTTTTTGGATCGGCCACTCACTAGATCAAAAGTTTATACGCTACGAAAAATTTATTGACCAAAAAAAAATTTGTCCGAGGTCAATAACGCCTCTCCATACATTTTCTATACAAATTTGTATGGAGATTTTGCACTTTTTACCTTTTATTTTTTTTCTCTCGAACTAATGTAGCTGTTTTTAATTTTTTTTCTGATTATTATTTCTCAACTATTCCTTTAAAAAACCACATCCAAAAATCTACATAATATGTAAAAAGAAAAATTTATAATTTATTTCGAATTTTAAAAAGTTTACATATTTGTACTTTTAACCTTTTATGTTTTTTATCTGAAACAAAACAAGCTATTCTAATTATGTTTTTTTCATTTTTATAAAATAATAATTCTCTTAGTTAAAAAATTTAAAATTCTGAAAAACAAAAACTTATAATTTATTTTAATTTTTTAAATTATGAAATATTTCAATTTCTTCCCGGTTTTTTGAGTTTAATATTTTTTTTTCTTCAACTACGACAGCTATTTTAATTTTTTTTACTGATTTTTGCATAGTTCTTTTAAAAAACACATTCAAAAATGCATGTACAAATTTTTTTTTTTATATTTATTTATATTTTTAAAAAAATATCATAAAAAAAAGAATAAAAATCGTTAAGTTAAAAAAAAGGTAAAAAATAAAAATATGATATTTTTTTAAAAAAATCGAAATAAATACAAAAAAATTTTTGTACATAGATTTTTGACATAGTTTTTCTTTAAAGAACTATTAATATGCAAAAATCAATAAAAAAAAATTAAAAAAACAGTATTAAACTCAAAAACCGGGTAAGAAATTGAAATATTTAATAAATTAAAAAATTAAAATAAATTATAACTTTTTGTTTTTTAGAATTTTTGAATTTTTTTTTTTATTAAGAGAATTAAAACAAAACACGGCCTGGCGACCATGAAATAGCTATAACTCCAGCCTATAAAACTTGGTGGTAGCTTACTCAAGTTGTTGTTCTTTCATTCAATAACCTTCAATATTAATATGATGGTGCGAAAGCTTTGCAGCCTACACTGCGCGTGTGTTATCACACAAAAACCTCTTCCAAAATTAGAATACCTTGTTTAGTTTCAGAGAAACAAATATGTGAACTTTTTAAAATTCGAAATAAATTATAAGTTTTTCTTTTTACATACATTTTTGAATGTGGTTTTTTTAAGGAATAGTTGAAAAACAATAATCAGAAATAAAATTAAGAATAGCTACATTAGTTCGAGAGAAAAACCGCTTGGCGACAAAATTAATAAAAATCGGTTATAATTCGTTTTCGAGATGTTGAGTTTTCAAAAAAAAAAAAAAGAATGAAACCAAATACCTATTTCTAAAATCAAAATACATATTTCTTTCTTTGAAAAATTTGTTATTTTAACTTTTAAAAACATTCTCCATAAAAATATTAATGAAAATCTTTTTAGTCTAAGATTCCGTTATAGATCTACCTACCTTCATCGAGGTACCAGATACGAAGTATGCGGTTTTGTAGGTAGTATCTAATCAAACATTTTGGGGAAGGCTTACCTAAAGCAAAGTGCTCAAGGCATAGGGTTTCGACGCCTTAAAGGACATTTTTTGGGTTTTTACCATACTATTTGACCCGGCTCAGATGGTATGCCTTAAGCTTAATTACCATATGAAAGGAAATTTTATTAAAAAAATTTCAAATACCTATACGTGGTTTCTTAAAAATCGCAGTTTCAATAGGGCAAATTAGGGTAAACAAAGAAAAAAGCCTAGAATCTATTTTATAAACGAAAAATGATAAAGAGTTGGTTGTTCTTGTAATCGATTGATTCTAACGGACCGAAGTGCGGTAGTCAAATAAGGGGTTGCTTTGATCAAGTTGCATATTTTACCACTTATTATTTGCAAATACTACTTTTATTAGTCTAATAATTAACTATTCACTGAAACTTAATTTAAATTTCAGAAAATGGGGAAAAGATCCTTTAGTTGATTAACAGCAAATTTAATTAGCTATTGTTGTAGGCTTAACCATTTTTGTACCATTTTGAAAAAACATTAAACGGGTAACTTTTAAACGTAATTGGCCACAGGTGTTGTCATACATTTTTATTTTTTTACAGATGGTCAAACTCTTGTAAAAGTAAATATTTTTAAAATTTTTGTATTGAAAAACTAATTTTAAAAAATTATAATAAAAAAGATGCAACAGCAGGTGTTAAATTTGAGCATCAGTTCTGTTTATTAGAATAGTTATAAAAAAAAATAAGGTTAAGGTATTTGAGGAGAGACGTAATTTTTTAATTTTTTTTGGAAAACTGTTATACCATGGTAAATATTTTTTTTGTATGCTATTTTCTCAAAGGTGCACAAAGGCGCATAAACGATCATTAGAAGCACTTGGTCGATCATTGAAATATTTGCGCAAAAATAATCATCGCTTTGGTGGTGTGGTGATACCGTTGTCAGGTAACTTCCGACAAACACTTCTCGTGATTCCGAAACCAACAGCGAAGGATAAATTAAACGCATTTCTGAAGTCATCTTTTGTATTTTATTAAGTATTAATATGCGAGTGTTTCTGCAAGAGAATAAAACCGCAGAAGTTTTCCCCAAAAAAACTGCTTAGAATCGGACATGGACAAATTCCGGCCATTACTTCCAGTGATTTTATATCGTTTCCACTTGCCATTTGCCAATTAACTCCTACGAAAGATGAACGTATCACTAATGTACATCCGAACATTGATAAAAATTATCGTATTTACAATTATAGAAGCAAAAAATATTGATGTCAATGACTTGAATTGGACGATTCAAAATCAAATTGAAACTAATAAACAATGTGATAGTGGTGAAGATTTTGATAGGGCCGTTCAAGGGAAAAGAATGCCTATTTTCGCAAATTCGCTTGAATTCAACCGATTTGCCGTTCCAGTTCAAACGCATTCAGTTCCCAGTAAAACTTACATTTGCGATGAACATCATAAACAAGTCACAAGGGCATATGTCACTGGGAGTGTGCGGCATAAATCTGGAAATGTCATGCTTTTCACGCGGATATTTATATGTGGCATGTTCCCGAATAGGGAAACAATCCTCACTCTTCATTTGAATCAATCATTGTTCTATTCTTTTTTTAAGATTTCAACAAAACTAACAGAATTCTATTAAATTAATACTTGATTTTTTTTTTATTTTCGGCAAATGTTGGACGGGACAAAGTCTGTGGAGTCAGCTAGTTTTTAAGAAAAAAATCAAATTTCCTTAAGGTTTTCAAAAATATAGATTTAACAAATTTTACAAACCTTTCTCATCTCAACTTTATTAATTTACAGATAAATTAAAAAGCCTTTTGTATCTTTCATTTTATCTTCTAACATTTTTTAAACAAAATCTAAGTGTTTCAATAATATCTCTTTCAAGAATTTTATATCTGTCCTTCAAAACAAAAACTTTCTAACATACAAGAGATAACTAATTATTCCCGAAGCTGTTTTTATCAGCGATTAACAGACTAATCTACGAACGCATCAAACTTTCAAGTCCAAGAAAACAATAGATGTACTTCTCTATACCTCTCCATCTTTATTGAAAATCCATAATCCACAGTCCTATATACCTTACCTATCCGAAAAGTAAACCAAAGGACGCCTGCTTCATAAATGATTTAATCTTAAGAAAACACACCAAATCCTAAATCTGACATTTGCATCTTCCTCATCTCAATCAATCTGCAGAGCAGATCCCTTCTGGCAACAGTAAATTTTGCACTGTTCCTACACTAATTCTCCCGAATAACTTCGATTAAAATAAGTCAATAAATTCAAATTATGTAGGCATCCATGAGATAGATACTTTATTATATCAATGGAAACTTAAAGGAAACTTAAAGAAACAAAAGCACCCCTTCAAAAGGGCCTCTGTCAATGTCACCTGGAAAATTTCCATTGACTTAATACTCCATAAATAAATTCTTCGGATTTCGTTATCTTTGTCGTTGTCATCTTCGTTCTGCAATCTCCTTGGCAATTTCATCTTCGTGGCTGGTCCCCTTGGATCAGCCGTATGCAGGCAAATTAATTAAACTCGCGCCAGGATCTAGTGATTCATTCAACCCCCAACAAATCTGAAATAAAAAGAAGACCCAGAAAGGAAAAAACAGGGAGCGAAAAATAAAAATACACGTGCACGTGCAGCATCCCGAATCAGTGTTGGAAGACATCCTATGAATAGGAAATGATGAGTGATGCTCTCTGGTGAGATCCAACTCCTACTCCAACACTTGCACCACCTCCACTCGCAGCCGAAATAATACTTTGGACCAGGTACAAGAACATCCTTATCCTATTAGGGCCCTATACTAGAATAATAATTACTTCCAGTGAATTTGTTAATTCTTCAGGATGTGTGTCGGAAGTTATAAATAAATGACATTGGATTATGCCTAAAGTTGGAGGGTCTAGCTAGAATATGGAACTGAATAAGGTATTCTACATACAGTACCGCAACCGAATTTGGGTGAGCTTGGTGCATTAATTACACTCCTTCCAACGAGCACCAAGGGCTTTGTGATTCCGCCAGTCACCGCACTACTGCGCCGCCGATGCCGACACGTTACGTCGAATGTCAGGAACAAAGTATATATATCCCCAGCCCCACATCAGTGTCGGTAGACAAAATTCAAGGATCTACTTACAGAGAGGCTGCGAGTGTTTGTGTGAATATGGTAAAAGTGCAAGACAACGGTTTCAGGACACAACCACACCAACATATGCCAGAGGTTCTGTCTCTATATTCAAAGATTTTGGTTTTCGTGCATAAGCATTGTTTAACGAGATTAAAGCAACAAACAGAAATTGTTGAGAAAACTTTATTTTCCTTCGTCACCTTTGTTTTCTTCCTGTACTTTACTAACTATTTCCAGGGTTGTCTTGGGTGAAAGTTGTTTCTTCTTCTTCTTGTCAACCTCAAAAAAGTTCTTAGCACAAAAAATAGGAAGTTCAATTTTCCGTACCTTTTTTCCTTACAAAACTTTTTTGTAGGACTAACAGAAACCGAGATATTAAAAAAAAAAAACTAAAATCAAAGATGGCGGCCAAAAAATGAATTTCATGACTGCAAAATTTGAGTTAGAACCTAAGCGGGTGGACCAATTTGCTATAAATTTGGTACAGAGCAATTTTATGTGATTCCATAGATGGGAAATGCGAATTTTTGATTTCGGTAATCTAGAGCAGGTAGCTGCCATAAAAATGTCTCAAAAATGGCTCTAACGATTTTGATTTAACTTCTCACCTGTAAAGACCAAAATAGTTGTAGGTAAGAAATCTGCGTTTCAGTTTCTTGGCAAAAATATTCGCATTGCGCAAATAAGGTTTTAATGTCTTATTTTCGAGTTATTCGCGTATATCGTTCTGATTGGAGGAACAACCAATTTTGATACTCTTAAAAAAATTTTGTGCAACTAAAAACTTTGAAAATAATTTTTATTTAAACAAATAATTATAGTACTTTTGATTTTTTTAAACATTTTTCGTTAACATTATCATCATTGTTGTTTTTAGCTTTGCGCGATCCAGCTGTGCAAATTTTTTATTAAAAAAAATCGCTTATTCAAGATCTTCGAAAACCTTATCAGAAAGACCAGTTGGCTCATTTGTTTTAAATACATAAATGCGAGACTAGAAAAAACAAACATTTTTTAAAAATGTTTAGCAGTTTTTTAACTGAACATAAAACTTACAAGTGATTTTTTTTGCATACCTATTCTATCAGCTCTCAATTACGGTATTATTTTAATACTTAAATTATCCTGAAGATTTAAACTTTTCAAGATATTTGGGTCACCCTGAATTAAAGTGTTAGATTAACGCCACTGTATTAACCCCTTAAAAAATAAAAAATCTGTTATACGGTGTATTAAACAAGTGTATTGAATTCAAATTAGTTTAAAAAGAGTTTCACTGCCTGAACAGAATAGAATGCTGGAACTGGAGCCGCAGATGGAACTGGAACATCTGTCAAAAAGTGTCGTACGTTATTTTTTTTACATGCCCACAATGCAGCTGTACAGCTTTGAAAGTATTTTGAAGAAAAACAAAAAAATATTCTTGTTCACAAGCTCAGAATTTACATTTTTTTGTTTTCAATAATTTCCCTTTTAATAAAAAAACTTTTTTCGCGATATAAATAGCCACAATATTTTTTTCCGACCCAAAAAGTTTTTTTTTTTTTTCTTCATAAAAATTGAAACGTCAAAAGTCTTCCATCTGCGGCTGCAGCTCCACATGCGGCTACGTTCCGTTGTGTTCGCAACATTGAATTTTCGTGTATTCAATATTTTGACAGCTATTCAAGCTCCGGCTCCAGTTCCGTCTCCGTCACCATTCTGTTCAGCCAGTCATTCTTTCAATAGAGGGGCTCGACTTTCTAGAGGAACATTAACAATTAAATCAATTATAGGTGGAACGAAGTGTTCCGGGTCAGTTAGTAATTTGTAGAAATACAAATGAAATACATGGAGTGAAGTTAGGTATAGTTAAAAACTTCAAGGCAACTCTAACTCAATGTCACGACACAAGCACAACCTTAAGGCAGATACAAAAAATACACCCCTGGTGGTTCCTTGAAGGTTTTATTGTGAGTACTGTGACTGAAGGAGAGATAATAATGTAAGTATATCCCATTAAGGATACTACATCACACCGTTTGAGTCTCACAATACATCGGTAGGGGTCAGAAGAGAGTATGTTGGTTTGAATAAGGAAGGACTTTTTGGGTTGTATAACTAAAAAACAGCAAATAACTCTTTAACACGAAATTGCTTTTTTGTGCAGTGTCAAACAAGCAAAGGACACTTCGAGAAGAAATTCCCTAAGGCGACGTTACAATTTTACACAAAACTTGGCCTCTGCAGACATCACACTCGATGGAGGAAAAACGATACGATTAAAAATTTCGAGTTAGGCGGGTGGACAGATGGAGAAGATTTTCCTTCCTTGGTCAGAGCCAGATGAAAATAAAACTCTATACATGATGTCCAAAATATAGTTTCAACCGAAAAGTATAGTTAAATTTTAATAAGGGTTCGAGAGATTAAAGAGATTCTTAGGAGTCTTATAATTTAGGAAAAGGTACTTTGTGTATTTTTTTTATTTATTTTATTTTTTATTTTTTTTTTAAGATAAAACTTACCATCATGAATATGCTCTGTAACATTTCCATCACCACCTTCTCGTCGTCTTCTCATTTGTTCCGCAAAATGAGCAATTAAGGCATCCATCATAGCCGCTTGTCTTGAGAATATTTGCATCAGTTTTGATATTTGGATTCCGTTTTCCACCGCATCGAACTGGAAAATGACAGAAACATAAAATCAAAAAAAAAAAAATTAAACTTAATGAGGTGGAAAATGCTTTTTAAAAACATTTTGTTTTTTGTTATTTTTAATAAACCATCATCGCAGCCCAGCTTGTGGGCCATCATATGCGATTATGAAACTCATATTAAATTTTGTTGCTTCCAAATCATTAAACCAAAATTAATAAATCACTGGACTGGACTTTTAATTGTGTGGAATGATGGACTAGTAATTATTATTTTCATGCAGAGAAATGATGGAACATGGTACACGTAATGTATTTTATAGAGAAATTTTAGATTTTGAGATTTGGATTAAACTTTATTTAAAAATGCTATAAGGAAAAAAAGTGGGACGCACAATTATGTCCGTTTGGCTACAGCCTATTCAAATATATAGCATTAGCACATTGAATTAACCTAAACGTAAATAGATTTAATCCAAACGCAAATAGATTTAACCCAAACACAAATAGAATTCTATTTGCATTTGTGTTAAATCTATTTGCGTTTAGGTTAATTCAATGTGCGAATGCTAAAAAATGATTTTTTGAACTTTCACACTTTTAATTTTTTTTAAACAAGAAATATCGGTATCAAGATTCTCCTGTTTTGATCGGATAGTCAACCTTGTGGTAAGGCAAAATAAAATAAATGTGTAAATGTTAGGTGTTGTTATACTCCCGACAAAATAATTACAAAAATCGCCATTTTTAACCCCCCCAATCCATATCCATCACAAGTTTTTCAGAGAAATGGTCACGGCATTTCGGAAATTGAGTTCGTACGCGCATAACTCGGCTAAACATCATGCGATTTAGTCGGGGATTTTTTGTTGTATTTGTATTAAACCAGATTAAAATAAAACGGAGCCGAAAATTGAAAAAATCGACCGAAAATTAGGAAATCCCACCGAAAAAGTAGGAAAATCTTGAAAACACCTTTAAATTTCCAAATTCGTCAAATGAAATTGTATTTGTACGCGCATAACTCGGCTAAACATCATCTCATTTGGTTGAGGATTTTTATGTTGGATTTTTATTGACACAACAGAGCCGAAAATTTGAAAATTTGATCTGAAATCAGAAAATTAGACACAAAAAGTCGGAAAAAAAACACATTGAAATGAAATTGTGTTCGTACGCTCTATCATAACTCGGCTAAACATCATCCGATTGGGTTGGGGATTTTTTTTGGGTTTATTTGGAACCAGACTAACACACAACGGTGCTGAAAATTTTACCGAAAATTAGAAAATTCAAACGGCAAAATCAGAAAAGTGTAAAAAAATTTTCTATTTATATAAAATGAACTGTAAAGCTGTGATGTACAGATTACTAAGTCTAACTAATATATGCTGACAAAAAAGTACGTATACGCCACAGTGACCACATTATTCCTTATTTTGTATTATTTATTTTAATGGGTCTTTTATACATAGGAACTTAAAATAGGCAAAGATTATACCCACGTATAGATTACAAGATCCCAAAAAAAAAAGGAAATAAATAACACGTTTGGCTATGATTTTTTAAGGGTCATAACATTTGGTTATTTTCTTCTTCATCTGATGGTAAACCCTCTGGAAGTAGGTACTCAATTTTTTTGTATTATATATTCCAGTTCGAATTCATAGCTAAGACAGGACAACGTCCGTCGGGTCAGCTAGTTTTATTTAAAAGTTTCCAAATACGTGGTTTTTTAAAAATCGGAATTTTAGCAGAGTATAAATTAAGTTAAACAAAGATAGATGTCTAGAATCTATTTCCTAAATAAAAAATCATACAGAGTTTGGTGTTTTTTAATCGATAAATTATTTTAATATAAAAAACTCATGGATATGTCATTTTATGTGGAAGGTTTGGCTAAAATTAAATTTTTTTTTGGCTAGAAATAATAGTTGAGCCATAACCTTTATTCTGGCTTACAAAAAAACACAAATTAAGCTTTCCAAACGACCCAAAACTCACAATTAAAATTTTCAATGATCTTTTTCAATGATAGCTATAACTGGCGCCTTATGGGCTTTACAGCGACGTCGACCTGGTCAAGAAGATGAAAATACAGCGGCTGAGATGGCTGCAACACGTGGAGCGTACGGACACCGACGCACAAGCCCGACGAGTCTTCGAATCGCTACCTCTGACGGTCTGCGCAGCAGTGGAAGATCCTACCTTAGGGGGCGCACACAAGAGGAGAACGACCTCAACCAACAACTGGAGGCAGCTAGCTAGGGACCGAGCTAGCTAGAGGGGCTTGTTGGCTGAAGCCGTAGTTCATTCTGGACTGTAAGCGCCATCTAAAGTAAGGAAAATTAAGTTAGAATTTCTGAATAATATACATATTTTTGCATCAATTTTTGGTGGTTTTTGATTTTTTTCATTTTACCGCCTTTCGTATTTTTTATTAAAAACAGTACATTACCCAAATTCACCCTACCGAAATTCCGATTTAAAAAATGCACGTATTTGGAATTTTTTAAGTAAAATTTTCTTTTTTTTTATTTCCTTAAGACTTGCCATCTAAGCTGTGTCGGATAATTGATTGATCTCCATTCGAAAAAAGGTGTCCTGCTTCCTATTGTATATTTTCTTGTATAATTTCCCTAGGCTAATTGCTTTGTGAAAATTAAATTGCAGATATACACCGTATTTTTCATTGCAGTTTCATTTGACAAACTGTACATTTTATAGAATCATAAAGCCTCTAGCGGTCAGTTTTAGCTCTCAAAAAAAAAAAAAAAAAAAAAAAAAAATTCATTAATCGCAATTCCGATTCTCATCACAAAATTTCATTTTCCTCGTCATCAGAGTCGTACGTCATTTGGAACTGAATGTTCAAATACAGTCCATTATAAAGAAAAAAAAATAATTTCTATCCCTGCGCTTTTAGTTCCTTTACAAAATCGCAACCAAATAAATAAAATGAGTTGGTGAATGTGGAAATCGCTTTTTTTTTTTGTTCGAAGATGAATCGAATAAATAAACGCAACGGGTGACACCGGATGTTAAAGCCTTTTATTAGATTTACCTTTTCATAAAACAAAAATTGACCATCTGGTTCTTAACATTTCATCAACTATTCTGATGAAGAAATATAAATTACCTCTTCTTAATATACCCCAATTTCAATTAAATTAGAATTTTTCAGAGACACCCCATTATATAATTCTTCTCGTTTCATCAAGAACCCCTACATCCACTCAATTAATATTGTCATTCATTAAAACTTCCCATAGCCCGGAACTGTAGGTTAATGGTCAAAGGGTATCTTTAGGTACCTATATGCCAACAATTATTCGAGTACCTACACTACACACTGCTTGAACAATTTTATATTGCTTATATTTTTGCATGCCCTTCAGTCAGGTATAGCAATTAATTTTGGTGATCTCAAAATGTATATGAAGTGAGCTGCACTTTCCAATAATATCTGGAGCAGTTTAAAACTATATAAATTTAACCAACCTATATTGGTCGTAATCAATCGCCTTAAACCCTAATACTTAAAGCATCAACCTACGAGTAGCTCCACTGCTCGTCCAAGTAATTTTTGAAAATGCTTCCTAAGCTTCCAAAAAAAAAAAAAAAAAAAACCCTGAGGCCTTAAAATCGTAGAAGGTATACCTTCATTGCCAAGAGAGCATCTATCTAATCCTTTTACTCTGACATCGAGTAATCTTTTTTAAGACTCGGATCCTTTTGCAAATCAAACATACGAATATCTAGGTATATAAAAGTATAAGTGAACTTAATCAATACCCAACCGATGTGGTAGAGTGAATGGTATGGCAGTGCAAGGAATATGGATTCGTGATGGTGAACTCGACATCTGCTCCGGCCTGATGCTCGGTTCTTCCTCTTAGCAACCATATGGAAATGTATGCATAGGAAATCCTGAGCACAAGTATAAATTCAACCTTATACTAGCGGTGACGCGGTGCATGCAGCCGAAGACAACGGTGGTGGCAGCAAGCAGGATAGCAGCAATTTTCGTCAGTATATTGCTGACATGACCTACTTGCAGGCTAAATACCCTGTTCTATTGCAAGCAGGCATATAAGGAAGAGATGAAGATGAGACTACGACGACGACGTTGCCATCACGGTGAGAGTAGGTACACAGGTTGAATAAACCAACAATGGATAGATGGTGGGTTTAGAATTTTGTGAAAAACTTATTTCATGGATGCATTGCATACATTTTTAGAAGACTGACACTGGAAACAAAAAGAAACACATAGCTAAATCACTTTTTTTCATCCTCCTATCAATTAGCATATTCCCGTACTGCTTTGTCACCAAACATTCACAAAAGCTATGCTCAGCTCATATAGTGCAAAGCGTATATGCAACCACCTCAAGTTGCATTTATTCTAGAATTTTATCATCGAAAGAACAAAAGATTTGCCACAAAGACGCGTTGAATTTTCATAATGGTTGCTGCACCTCTATACAATGATGGAGGATAGCAATTATGATTGTCGAGGCTTTTAGCTACAACAGTTTTAAAATTTTTTGCTGAAACTATTTAATAAACAAAATCAAAAACAAATTCAAAACAAAATTGACATGTACTAAAATCTAACCGAATTCAAAAATATAAAAAAAAACTTAACCCGCTTTTTATGTTTAAAGAATAATTCCTTTGAAAAAGTCATATTCTTAAAAGGACTATCTAAATAAAAACTTTGATAAAAATTTGTTAAACCGTTAGCGATAAAGTCGAAAATAAAAAAGAAAAGAACGCAAGGACCGTTAATACCAATATTTGGTCATTTTTAGCGAAATGCCGACCATACCTGCAATAGAACACACAAAATTGCTTTTCAAAATCATTATAGCAGTTTTCGATATAAGTAACATTTTTTCATTACGTTTGTATGGTAGGCAGTGGTACCATTATTTTTGGAGTTAAACAATTTCAATTTCACTAAGACTGAGTTTCGAATCTCAACAAAATTGTGTCAACCGCTTAGGACGTAGGTCAAGGTACAGACATGATACAAATCATAGGGGTTAGGGGTTAGAAAAAATCAACATATTATGGAATGTTCCCTAAAAACACTTAAGAAAATATCCAAAAAATATAAGATTCACCTTTTAGTTAGCATATATTAAAGTTGACTTAGCTTTTTAACAATTAAAAATCACACTGGATGGCGGGTTCAATAATCCCTTAAGTATGAATTTTTGTAGCCTTCTATTCTGACTTTATTATTTGACCTTTCATCCGACTAAATATTGCAGAAAATTTGGTTTGTGCTCCCTTTACCTAGGCATCATCACCTCAAGCAGCTTTCAATATTTCGACTGGTAGGCCATCCATACCAGCAACCTCATATAACCTTAGCTTTGATATCGCTAACCGCTATTCATAAAGGTCGGCTGTTCAGAAATTTTGACCATCATCGTTTAAGTTGAATTCTGTCTAAAAACAGAATTTTAAATATCTTCACTGTGCAATGATGCATTCTGCCATATACAACTCTTCTCTACCGCTGCCGCGCCGCCCCGCTGGCGACGTTCATCAAATATTCCGAATCACCGTTATACTGCGTTTTCATTAGAGCTAAAATTAGGTAATTTGGCATATTACAAAAAAAGTGTTCACATTTCAAATTCCTAATTTTGTTTGACGGGCCAGATTGTCAATCGCTTGTTTTTGTTGATTTTTACATTGAATTCTGTCATTTTAAATGGGCTCCACTTTGAATGGATTCCATTTGGGTGTGTTCATAAAAGTTTTACGTAATTTCCTACCGAATTTCGTGCAAATTTGGCTGAAATTACCTCATTTGGCAATTTGAATTTGTATGGGAAATGAGATGATTTTGAATTATATTTGGAAATTTTGAACGAAATTACCTCATTTGCTCTAATGAAAACATAGTATTACCAAAGACTCAAAAAAAGAGCCAATAATTTAGCATGAAACCAAAGCGAATACCTACCTTCACCTCTGGTCATACCACTGAAGCCATCGTTGGCACAGTGAATTAAAATAATAATACTAATTTTTCTGCGAAATTATAATTCACATTCAGTGTTAACAGAACTAAATATAAAAGACCATGAACGAACAAAAGAAAATCGAACCAACAGAATGAAAATCGGACTTGAACAATCCGAGAAGAGAAGCCGCCAATAGATTTAAAACTAAACAACAATGACAGTTAATTCTTAATTATGTAAAAAAGTTAGGCCCGTTTTCTGCCAACTAGTGCCAACTTATCATTAAGTAACTAACAACCATTGTATTATTGTTAAGGTACTTAACATTAAGCAAGCACAAGAAAATCGGGCTCTGCCAACCAATCAAGAGTACATGGTGCCTCTCCCTTTTGAAGGACTTACTGGCTGAACAGAATGGTGACGCAGACAGAACCGGAGCCGGAGCTGGAATAGCTGTCAAAATATTGAATACACGCAAATTCAATGTTGAAATCGCAACGGAACGTAGATGCATACAGAGCTGCAGACGCAGACGGAAGGGGTCACCATTGTTTGGCAAAATTCATTTGGCATTTCTTGTTTCGCCTTAGTCGTTAAATATTTTGTTTATTTCGCAATTCTTAATTGGCAATTTACATTTTCTTTTTTATTCATTACGTTTTTCAATCATTCTGCAATTAACATTCGGCGGTTTTATATTTCGCTTTTTGTTAAAAATATTTTTAGTCATTTCGCAAAATTCATTTGGCAAATTATTCTTTAGTTTTTCTTTGTTAAATTGTTTATTATTTGGCCAAGTGTTTTTTCGCAAAATATTGTTTCGCCGTTTCATTATTTTGCGAAATAACTTTTCGCCGTTTAATCATTTCGATAAATATCGTCAAGCCGTTTTATTATTTCGCTAATAGATCATTTCGCCGTTTAGTTGTTTTGATCTCTTTTCAAGATTATTTCTGAACCGTTGCTTAGTCGTGCTTGCGTTGGTAATATTTTTTTAATTGTTTTGCAATTTTTGCCGTAATCACTTTCGCGATTTAAGATTTCAGTTTGTTTGCTTAGTTTAGGTAAGTGCATAACAGAAAAAGGATTTTCACATTTTACTCCAAGGAAAAAAGGGTTTTAAGCAATTGGGCAGTTATTTTCGTATGTGCATTATATTTTTTTATATTCTCTATTCAGTGTTTTTTCGCTTTTTTTTATTTGGCAATTTGATGTTCAGCATTTTTTTATTTGGCATTCGATTGTTTGGCAATGTTTTGGCTTCCATTAAATTACATGCCTTAAAATTTCGCGGGAAATTAAGGCATGTAATTTAATGGAAGCCAAAACATTGCCAAACAATCGAATGCCAAATTAAAAAAAAAGCTGAACATCAAATTGCCAAATAATAAAAAGCGAAATAACAAAATGCTGAATGAAAAATAGCAAAATAATAAAATGCCAAATAAGAAAAAGCCAAATAACAAAATGCCAAATAAAAAATTGCCAAACCTAAATATGCCAATCAAACAAAATATTAAGTGAAAATTGCGAAATGAAAATTGCGAAATGATGGTTTGTCATATCATATAAAAAACCAAACGTAATTTGCAAAACGAAAATTGCGAAATAACAAAATGCTAAATAAAAACATGCGAAATGAGAAACGGCGAAATGTACCACCGCAAAACGTTAATTTGCCAAACAATTCTGGCGAAACATACCATACCCAGACGGAAGAGTTCACCAACTTTTCACGTACGGCACTTTTGACGTTTCAAATTGTATGAAGAAAAAAAAACAACTTTTTGGGTCGGAAAAAAATATTGTGGTTATTTGTTTCGCGAAAAAAATTACTTATTAAAAGGAATATTATTGGAAACAAAAAATGTGAATTCTGAGCTTGAACACAAGAATATTCTTTTGTTTTTCTTCAAAATACTTTCAAAGCTGTACAGCTCCATTGTGGACATGTAAAAATAAATAACGTACGACACTTTTTGACAGCTCTTCCAGTTCCATGAATGAAAGAATAATAAGATTGAGCCATTTGTTACCGCATTCGAGACAAATATGTAAACAAATATGGCCGCCAGGATTTGTTTAGTTAATCGATTGTTCGGTTGTGATTTTTCCTTTCGTGCGCCTACTAAACGCGCACGAAAAAAACAAAGATTTCGTTTAAAAATACGATTATAAATACCGAATTATTATTTTTCATTTGAAATAAAGGTTTTTTCATTTAAAATAAATCGCTAAAAAACCAAACGAAGCGGCGATGTGTAAAGTAGACTCGATAATTCAGAACTTGCGCACTTTTTTTACGCTACACTTTACTTTTAATTAATTCAAATTAGAACAATGAATTAAAAATTAAAGTTAAAAACTTTTCCCGGCTTTCTCTAGTAGGAAAAAATCATATTTTTGTCTCCAATTGCGCCATATGAGCTGTCAAAAATTACAACAACAAAGCGAAAAAAATGAAATGGCGTAATCTTGTATTCTTTCATTCATGTTCCAGTTCCGTCTGCGGCTTCAGTTCGGTCATTCTATTCTGTTCAGCCAGTTATGTAGGTTCCAGTATTGACAGTGGAAGCTTAGGTCAGGTAGAAAGTTAATAGGCCCTACCAATCATCAAATTTAGTTACGACTAAAATTTCAGTAAAATAGAACATAATGAAATGGGCTCTAAATAATAAACCGTGAATGGTATTATCTAAATATTTACGTGGACTATATATAATGAACCATATATCGGATTGACTCCAAAAATTGAGAATATAATGTATGGTTAAGTATTTAGGATCCGTAACATTATGGTTAATTTAACTGCAATATTTGAGTCATAACTAAATTTGATTATTGGTAAGGCCCAGTGACATCTGCTACTTCAGATTATAATTTATTATAATTTAGTAGCGTTGAATTTTATAAACTTAGTTTAAAGAGTATATTAATTGTCGATTGTATATGTGTAGTTATAAGAGAATATAAAAATTATAAAGAAATTGTAAAGAGCCAGTGATTGGTGAACAAAGCTAACCTCAAATACACTAAAGTTTGTTGCTTTTTTTTAAAACCCTGGACCAAAAGCGAGGGCATACCTCAGCAGCATATAATAAAAAAGTATTCGTTCCAGATGGCGTAGGGTGTCATTGCCAAGTTACTCTTCCCACAAGAAAGTGTCCTCCAATGAGTCAGAAAAAGAATGAAAATGGTGTCAGCCTAATATTTACACGATATCAATGGTAAAATAAAACGTCAGTCGAAATTAAAAAAAAAAAAAACTTAAATAAAACCACGAATCCATCTTCTTTACACGCCCAATGTTATATTGCTGAACAAGGAAATATTTAAGCATTTCAAACGGCCCTGAATATAAATCAGCATTTTAAATAGATAATAATAATAAATAGCTCACCTGTAGAAATATACACGTCTGGCATTCGGGATCATCACTCGCACTCGGTTTGGCAAAATCCCAGGATAAGTCTTCATATCTTAAGCCCAGCAACAGTGTCTGCAACATAAAACAAAAAAAAAAACCATTTATCATCAATGTGATGTGGCAACAATGCAAAATAAGCAATTGCCGATTACACTTACGTATTCCACCGGATCAATGATGAAAATACCACGCTCGTTTATCGCAACAATCACTGAAACATCCTTGTGATTCACTAAGCTCATAAGACCACGAACTGGCTGCTCCACTTGACCATGAAAAAATGCCGCACTGCAAATAGATTGAAATAAAAAAAAATGCAGAAACAATTTTTAGTGCGGTTATGGTGGTTGAAGGAGGTTTGGTTCAGTTGAGGCAATAATAGAAGATACAACAATATAAAGTCAAACAAAACGCTGAAAATAGAACAAAAGGATAAATTTGGCGCGCAGCAATTAATTGCCACAGGGACACGTTCCCATTTTCCCATGTATTCACTTCATCTGACAGGAGTGCGAGAGAAGAGCTTGCTAACACGAACGTGCTTTTATTTCTGCATCTTTTTTGCCCGAGAAAGGAAAACGGCACTACGGCAGTATGATAGCGGGCGGCGGACTACCTGCTATACTTGTATTCCCTATACAAGGCGTATATAACCACTTTAAAAGCGAGATGTTCTTAAAAGCTTCCTTTTGTTGTTCAAGTTATCAGTGTGTAGGTGGGTATAGGTAGATATACAGTTGGAATAAGGTGAAAGACCCTCCAAACTCCCACAACCTGCCCTATAAACATATCATATCTTACAGAATGGCTCTTTCAGGAGCAGAAACAGCATATGGCTTGTTTCATGTCCTGGGAACGTGCCTTTTTAAAAGGATAACATTTTGCTGAGCTGCTTGTAATCCCTATGTATTTTGTTTACATTCCAAAGTGATAGTGCTCAAATTTAAAAAAAAAGGACACACTTGCATTATACTGCGATGTGTGCATTTACTGTTCATATACAGGTACATGATATAGCAAGAACAGAAAGGACTATTCCAAAGTGGAAGATCTTAATCGTTTTTATGCGACGATGCAACTATATTATTGGAGATTTTGTTCTAGTTCTGCAAAGCAATTTCAAAACGTTACCTATAGGTAGCAATCTGACTGGGTTTTTGTGACACATTTTACGACTTTGTTGAATAGGTTAAAGGATATTCTCCGACCAACAATTGTAGAAAATTAGTCCGTGTAGGTAATTGTAACTGTTTTTAACGAGGTGCATAATATATTATTTGAATATTTTCCAGGTGCAGGTGGATATTTGCAAAAGGGTAAATTATTTAAAGGTTTTACCTTCAAAATAAACAACCTTAACTTTTGTTACCAAAATGCTTAAAAGTTTAGACGTATGTAGATACCCTAGGGATTTGCGTCGAAGCGGTTTGCATCTGTTACCTAGTTTCAGTACATCTAATCTTAATATACAAACGTTCCTGTTTCAAAGAGCCAATCCAGAACAATAGATTTTTTTTTTTATTGAAACCCCAATTTGAATTAAACTTTTGTGACATCATCCCATAAAAATGTTTTCTATGGAAAATTGCAAGTGAAGATTTTTAAATTCAATTATCTTTGTTTTGACATATATGAAATAGATACTGGATAAAATCTTGCTTGTATAAAAAGTTATTCAGGGTTAAATGACGAAAATATTGTTGTTTTTTTTTTCGCTTATTTTCTATTGCTTTGTTTTGGCTATATCTAGAGGCAGTGTACCAATAATGGAATACGCTCAAAATATGGAATAGTGCAATATCCTGAAAACGACATTATGTAAAGATCTGTTTATTCTAGGTAAAGTTTTCAATTAATGCGCATATAAGTTGCTAGTAGAGTCCAGTCAACGAATGAAAAAAATGGCTTCACCTAAAAAAAAATCCAACAGTTTTGAAACTTGACACACTTATTAAGAGATGCCTAGTGACGAAGTTTACAAAAGTCCCCATGAATCAGAGGCGAGCTCTAGCGGCAGGAATGTGTAACATGTCGTTTTTTTTCGGTTTTTCGGGTTTCACTTAGAAACTATTTGTCCTATCAAAAAATAATTTGAGACGAACAAAGGGCTTACAAAATTCTATACAAAAATGATTTTAACCAAATTTTTCATATCTGTGATAGTTATAAAGTTATTTGGCTTCTAAAATTGGTATTATTTTTTTTTTTTAATTCCCTTAAAACCGCTAGTTTAGTAAAAATCTCGTGTGACGGTGTTTGTGGTCGTACTCTTCCGAAACGACTGCACCGATTTTTATGAATTTTTTTTGTTTATTTGGTAGGTACGAAAATAGGTTTTAAAGTATATTTTATACCGCTAGGTGATTAGGGTGAACATCTACAGAAAAAAATTTTCTAATTTTTTAACGCATAATTTTTTTTTAGATTTGAAATACAAAAATACCTATAACCTTAAATTTCACGCTCCTACTACCACTCCACATTTTTTAATCGTGATTTTAGTATTTTTGTATGAACAATATACAAATACAATAATATGCACGTCCAAATGCTAGAAGATCAATCCGCTGACACATTCTCGAAACATAGTTCTTATAGATATCGGCGATGGAAAAGTTGCTGTCCATGAAAATATTGGCTGCATAAAATTGCGATTTCTGCACAATCGTTGATTTTCATTGACCACATAGTCCCCGATGTTACGCACAAAATATATGAATCATGCGAGGCTAGCAGAAAGAGCCATTTTGGCAGCAAAAATTTTGACGTTGACGATTTAAACTTCAATATACAGCAGTCATTGCCAGGCGGCTTGGTATCATACAAATCGATCGATACAGTTTGCGATGCCATCGAAACTTTAAATTATCCTACAGACGGGATGTGTAAATTATTCCTTAAAAACTTCGCCATTTGATTTAATTTTGACCAATTTCTTTAATTACCAAAAATTAATTGGTGGAACTAATATGGCGGTCTGAAAAATTCATTTTGTTTTGTAATCAGTTCCGCCGTTTAATTTTTCGTAACTGGAAATTTTTTTTTTCTAAAAAGTACCTAGAAGATTTTTTGATGAGAAAAACATAGTTATCAGATTTTTTGTTATTTATATCCGCGCCAAAAAAATGAAAACATAGAGAAAAACTCATGTTATATCTTTGAAAAAAAAAAGGAAGCCCGGCTGCATGTGTCAAAATTAAGATATGGGTAGGAGGTTTCCCGATTATTATTTTTTTTAAATTTATTTAGGGGCTTTTTGAGCAGTGCACTCATTAAAATTTGGACATCACCCATTTAACGACCAAAGAAGACTTTTCTACTGCCCTAGACTATATTAGTCAAGATTCAAGATTATTTTATTGAATACAGCTGCCATAGAAAAATTAATGGAAAGATTAAAAATACGTTTTTTTTTTTGAAATTTGCTCTCGGAGGCCTAGGCTGGCAGGACCTATTAATTCTTCCTTTATAAATAGTCCCAGATTGTCCTCCCTAGCACCTTTTACCTGAATGGGTGATTATATAACTGCTTATTCCTTTGCTTGTACCCGGATATTTAATTTCTATGCTTTCATTTTTGAGTAATTAGTATAATTGACTTTTATGATTTATTTCAACATTGTTTCAAAAGGTTTATGTTTTTCGACCTCCTTCCAGTCAAAATAGAAAATTTGCATCATCGATAAGATTAAAAAAAAAAATTAATAACCAAACAAGTTGCTTGCTCCAGATTGCTTTTTCGCACTCAATTCCTAATTGCTTTTCATTCACCTTGGGCAAGCTTTTAAATTTAAGATTACCATACCTCAAACCTTTATTTTACTTCTATAGGAAACCCCATTTAATCATTTTCAAATTTTAATTTCCTTTGCTGCTTTATTTTTGCCACCTCATAACAAAAATGGTCTACACAATAAACTGCTTTTGAATTTGATTTGGGTTTGCTGTAGAAGGTTCCATCAAGCACTTGAGAAAGAAAATGCAGTAATATCGATACACCAAACGCTCATCCCAACGGCTGTTACTCCCTAGCCCAACACCAACAATATATACAAATATATATGTAAGTATGTAGCTCAAACTATATAAACAGGGCCAGCGCGTTAAAAAGAAAATGAAGTGCACGCTAAAATAATAAATATGCAAATCAATGCCCACTTTAAGGTTAATTGGAAGTTATTTTTTTTTTTTTTAATTTCTGTTTAAAAGCCAACAGCAGCAGAACCGTTCTGTGAGTCCAATGACGACCCAATTACATCCATCTTAATTCGTTCGTGATTCCGTGTGGTCTACATCCATTCACATTTCTCTGTGTGGCTAGGAATAACGGTAGATGTAGGTATATGTATACAGAAAATGAAGTCGGAGCAAACAATTATAAACTCGAAACTTGTCTCGAACACAACAACTTTCCACCAAGAACAGCAATTAGAAACGCGAAAACGACTTTATTCAAATCCAACAACTCTTATTCGCGGATCTAGTTTTAACACTTTTCTGTGTGTGGGTGTGGTTAACAGGGTTGAATCGAACATAAAGCTGATTATATACGAAGGGACGGCGTTAAATAAAAAAAACTTTAAACTAAAAAAAAAGTTTTAAAAAATGCCAATTCGATTTCTTTCCCATAAGTGCTATAGACCGAGAGCCCACAGCAATTTTTGGGTGTGAAGTATAGCAAAAATTCAATGATGCAATGCAGATAGGTCTTTACTTTTTATTTGCAAATATGCAAATATTCATTTTTAGCGTAGTTTGATTGACAATCTTTATATCTCATCCCATAGAGATTCTACTTAAAAATAAAACTCTGATAAGTGGGACACCCAGCGTCGCTAATAGTGCAGATTTATCTGAATTTTGCAGATTTTTCACCCATTCCCAGAATTTTGAAATCTACAAATCTAACTGCAGATTTTGTCTGCATAATGTGCTTAAACAAAAATTTTGTTCTTCTTACATTAATTCATCGGTACTGTATGCTGTCAGTGACATTGTTTTGTGCAAAAAAATTTTGTTGGTACTTACACGGTGCCTCAAGAGTAATGACTCTTTATGAACCTAAATGTATGAAGGAGACAAAACATTGGAGAGAGTCATGACTTGAGGCACCGTGTAATAGTTGAACAAAAAAAAAATTTGTTTCCCGAATTTTTTTTTTTTTTTTTCTTCACAATAGTTTTTTTTTTTATTCAAAAGAATACTAGGCTTAAAGCGGAGGATGAAAATTAATGTTTTTCCATTCTTAAAAAAAATGGTTTTGTCGATACTATCGATTCCTGTATCATCGGCAAATGTTGAATGCATTTTCTAACAAATCAATTTAAATAAAACCTAAATAAGAAATAAATTGTAGAAAAACAAAGAAATTGGGATGTAATGCGGTTCTCTTTCCTCTGAAGTTTTGGTGAAAGGAAAATATTTACTGTAACGATTTTCTCTATTGCACTCTATTGCCTTTGGGTTAAATCTATTTGCGTTTAGGTTAATTCAATGTGCGAACTGCGAAGTCAAATGCATTGACCCGACGCGGTCTCATTTCATTTTCATCTTATATCTAACGTGGTCCTGGGGCGGAATCGGCTAAGGTGATATGTGATAAGTGATAGTCATTACCAACAAATTCTGTCTGCGTAAGGTGATTGTCAGATGTGACAATCACATTTTTGTCACTTTACGCGATTCCACCCCTGGTCATGTTTCACTTAACTACCAGAAGGCACCGAAATAACTTTTTTTCGATTTAAAAATATAAGAACTTCTTATTTATTATAACTTTTTAGGCTTTCGCGGTGGTTTATCACAGCCACCAAAATTGTATGGACTGCCAAAAATCCATAAAGAAGGGTATCCTATGCGACCAATTGTTAGTCAAATAAATGCACCCTGTTATTTATTAGCGAAGCATTTAGTAGACGTTCTCAAACCTTTAATTGGTTCGACAGAACACCACATAAAAGATTCTCCTCACTTTGTGTCGATTATCGGTGGCCTAAAACTCGATGAGGGTGAAGTAATGGTGAGTTTTGATGTTGAGTCACTCTTTACAAATGTACCTGTACAGGAAGTTCTCATTGTTATACGTGAGCTTATCTCAACTTCTGGCATTTCAATTTTTCAATTTCAATTGGGTATTTTTGTTTTAACAAAAATTTCTATTTACAAGTGAATGGGGATGCTATGGGTTAACCTCTAGCACCCCTCGTGGCAGACTTGTGGATGGAATATTTCGAAACAAGAGCCCTCCGCGATTTTATAGAAAAACCCAAAATCTGGTTGAGATATGTGGATGACACATTCTGCATCCTAAAAAGCTCCAGCATCGTGAGTTTCTTGGAACATCTGAACTCACAACATCCAAAAATCAAGTTCACGATGGAAAAAGAAAAAGACAATTCCATTGCATTTCTTGATGTCAAGATAACAAGAGAAATGGATGGTACATTGGGACATACAGTCTATAGGAAGGACACACACACTAACAGATACCTACATGCTACCTCCCACCACCACCCTGCAAATTTAAGATCTGTGGTCTCGACACTTTTTCAGCGCGCCTACAGAATATGTGACGAGGATCATTTAAAGGCTGAGCTGAATCTGGTTGATAGTAGCCATTGGTAGTAGCCGTGGCGTGATGGTTAGTGCGATGGACTGTCATGCCGGAGGTCAAAGGTTCGATCCCCAGCCTCGCCACCTATTTATTTAAAAGAAAAAACGGCTACTGCCTCTTGCGAGGAATTGACAAATCCTCCAAGAGTATCTCCTGTCACAGAAAAGTGCCGCTCGTTAGCCGTTCGGATTCGGCAATAAACTGTAGGTCCCCTCCATTCCTGCAGACGCGCACACAGGAATGGTTGAGAGTTGTAAGTCACTAAGGGCCAGTTGTACAAATATTTGATCCGTGGTTCAGGAATTTTAATTCACCAATTTCGGGGGATTAACTGTGGTTCAACGATGGTTCAGGCATGTAATTGGCTTTTAGTGCATATTAGAACCTTGAACCATCGTTGAACCTCAGTTAACCCGCCGAAATCGGCGAGTTAAAATTCGTGAACCACGGATCAAAATTTAAACCACGATTGTACAACTGGCACTAAGCCCTAGTTCTTCATGAGCTGTTGTGCCATCAAATTTATTTATTTTTGAATCTGGTTGATAACGTTCTAAGAGCAAATGGATATTCAAAAAAGCAAAGAACGTGGAAACCAGCAGTGTTACAGGAAAGGGACGAAAGCAACCTAGGCAAAAAAGCTTTCTTACCATACGTCAAAGGTGTAACGGATAGAATTGGTAAGGTGTTAAAAAGGTATGGGATAAAATCCATATTTATGCCACCAAAGAAGGTAAAAAACTACCTACAGTCACCAAAGGACCACTTTCCTCTCCAAACTCCGGGCGTATATGCAGTCCCTTGTAGCTGTGGGTCTTCTTACATTGGACAAACACAAAGAAGCATTGCCACCCGCTTAAAAGAGCACATTAGTGCTGTGAGCAAAAACCAGCGTGAAAAGTCGGCAATCTGTGAACACATCTTGGATAATCCAGATGAACACCACTGGATTCACTTTGACCAAACCAAGGTGTTAGCTCAAGAAAAGCACTACATCCCACGGCTAGTTCGTGAGGCAATTGAAATCAAGCGCCACCAAAATTTCAATCGTGACGACAGTTTTAAGTTATCTCGATCTTGGGATCCTGTAATCAACACCTCACAGTCACCATCCCGTATTAAACTTAAAACACCCTGCGATGTAGTGAGTATAGTTTGCTCCCAACAACCTGCACCTCAAAAACAACAACATCATGAGATAGAACCACCTACGCATCGCTACAACTTGCGTAGTCAATCTAACATCTAACATCTCACAACAGTTTCCCGGTGACCACGCTCAATGCAATTTGATGCGAAACGTTCGGGGTGAGTACAAAAGTGCACTCTCTAAATTTCAAAAACGCGGCTAATCCGAAAATAATAGATATTAATTCTTATTTATTTTTATTTTGTTGAATGTGAAATTCCATGTATGATGTGAATTGAAAATAAACCTTAGTATAATAATCAGCCAGTCCAAATTTCTGAGATCTTACAAATTTTGCTCTGTCAAAGGGCTATAAACTCTTAGCACAAAATATATAGATCAAAAGTTCTTCAATGCGGCCCTGTGCTATACAATATTATAATCTACTTCGAGTTAACTGCCTGTACACAACTCACACGAAACGATGTGCTGGCTTTCTGTGATGGCTATGGCTGGCAGTGGGTGAATTAGGTTGGTAAAGAATTTTGAACTCTCGTAAATTTTCAAAAAATGGTTTATAAATGCAAAAGCAGTCTAATTGCAATTAAGCCTTCTTTGCCCTGAAAAATGTTTAAGTTTTCACTTTTTTTTTAATTCTCTATCTTTATTTCTCTACATCATTCTCTCGCTCTCACTCTATGTGTATTTCATAAAACATCTTTCCATTAAATTCAAAACTGTTACACCAACACCACCATGCCACCGGAAACTTAATGCAAACTTTTGGTATTCGGGTAGGAGTATATAGCAAAAGTTCTTATCGTCTAAGAACGGCACAACATTCTTATTTCTGTCTGCCTTTCCGATGGATTTGGGTTTTAATTAATTCCATGAGATTTCTTGCCAAAAATAATTAAATAAAAACCAAAGAGGGGAGTGAAGGAAAGGATTCAAATAAAAATTAAATGAAAAAAAAAAAATAAAATAAAAATAAAAATTGTTTTCAACACTCAGAAGGAATCAGGATCATCATCTGGGTATATAAAAGGCAACACCGAACTTACCCGTAGAAAGGAAGCGCCCAACAAAATTCCAAGTATTTCCTCATGAGTTTCCTCGTCGTTGCTGTCTGTGGCACTCGCTTATATTGTTCTAAAAGTTTGACTTCCGCCGAATTCTTACGACTAACTGGCAACCAGGACCAACTGGAGTTTTTGGCAACGTGTTGTGGCAGAAATCGTGATTGATTCTCTCTGTTTCGTATATGACGTGTGGAATAAAAAAAAAAAAGAAAAACAAACAAATAAACAAACAACGAATGAAAAGTGAGGCAAGGTGACAAGGACTCCATCCTCTCAGGATTCAAAGGCATTGAACTTACCTAAAAAAACTGATTGTGTGGGTGTGCGAATTGTAGGGACCCAATTCTATCCGAGCCTGTATTCCGCCAAGCATGACTGAATGCACAGGCTCCATGATGTATCGACCTGTTAGCACATTGTGTTTTGCCTCCTCGTACAGCAGCTCCAATATCCGATGGTCTCTATTAAAATCGGATCGAAAACAAACAAAGAATAAAAAAAATTGCCACACATGACATTTTAGAATTAAGATTGTTCCATATCGACATGCACCGCATCGACTGATGGTTTAGACTTTAGAGGACTTACTTTATTTTTTCTTCGTCCTTTTTTGAAAAGAACACGTTCCGTTTGAGCATTATCATTGGTTCGTCGTATTTCTTTTCAATCGGATTGCCATGGCTGAATTTATCGAGCAGACTTTGCCACGCTATTCTAACTACATAAGGTCGATGATGGGATTTCAATTGGATTTCTAAGAGTGCGCTGGTCATCCAAAGACCAAATATACTTTGCGCTAGTAATTTATTAGCTATTCCTAATTCTTCACAGCCCAGAGCAGCAGCCAGCATCACTTGCGATGGACACTGGGCCGTTCCTTCGATTTCCATATGTACAGCGATGCGTGACATTAGGTACACGCATGTGGGTATCACCTGAAAAAAATAAAATACAATTTTTTTTATGGAATTTACGTAAATATTATTCAATATTAAAAACAAAAATCTATACATAAAAATTATGATGTTTTTATGGTCATACGCGCATTCGGTTGATCATCATCCGATTTAAATGGGGATCCTCATTGACGATTAACACACTACGGAGCCGAAAATTGGAACTTTTGACCGAAAAAGTGGAAAATCGCGAAAACCAATTAAAAATACATACTTAGTTCCTGAGTTGGATTGCGTCTTTCGATTTGCTTGAAGATTTTTTTGCTAGATTCATATGAAACCAGGCTAACACTCTAAAGAGCCGACAATTTCAAGATTTGACTCGGCGAACTTCATTTATAAATATGCGATTTGCAAATTTAAGGGTTTTTTACGATTTTAAATTTTTTTTTCGGTCAAAATTTTAAATTTTCCCTATGTGAGTTATGCGTATGATAACAAAAACACAATTAATTTTTATAAACTGTCCATGTAAAAAAATGTATTGAATTGAATTGAACTTAATAGAGAGGCTCGACGTTATAATAATAGTCAGAGGCGTCGCAAGGGGTGTGCCGTGTTTGCCACCGCACCGCTTACAGCCCCGCGTAGGTTCACGGTATCGCTGCAAGGCCAATGAATTTCAGTATAGGAAGATATATATTATTTTTGAACAAAATTTGGAGCGACTTGAAAAACTTTTATTTTTCATTGCATTTTGAAAGTGCATTACGGTAGTTCGCGGTAACGCTGCCAGACCGATGGAATTATGTTTGGACAGAGTTATATATCCACAAAATGTGAAGCGGTATTTTTGTTGCATTTTGCATTATAGAGGTGTTAGGGCCGCGGTATTGATGCCATGTTGATGGAATAGTTACCAAAGTACTAGTGAACAAGTTTTGGAGCGGTATTAAACACTTTTTGTTTTTTTGGTTGAGTTTTTGAAAGTGCATTATGCGGGTTTTGGGGCCGCGGTAACGCTGCCAGATCAATGGAATTTAGTTTGGACACATACAAATAATATTCTTACAAAATTTGGTGCTAAAACACTTGAACTTCCCTCATTTTTTCTGCATATTGAAAGTGCATTATATGCAGGTGTTTGGGCCGCGGTATCTCTGCCAGACCGATGGAATTTAATTTGGACACATGAAAATATTATGCTCACGAAATTTGGAGCGGTATAAAACACTTGAACTTCGCTAATTTTTTCTGCATTTAGAAAGTGCATTATGGTGGTCCTAGGGCTGCGATATCACTTAAAGGTTGATCGCCATGTACTAGTGAACAAATTTTGGAGCGGTATTAAACACTTTTTTTTTGGTCTAATTTTTGAAAGTGCATTATGCAGGTTCTAGGGCCGCGGTATCACTGCCAGATCGATGGAATTTAATTTGGACACATGAAAATATTATGCTCACAAAATTTGGAGCGCTATAAAACGCTTTAACTTCGCTCTGCATTTTGAAAGTGCATTATGGTGGTCTTAGGTCCGCGGTATCACTAAAAGGTTGATCGCCAAGTACTAGTGAACAAATTTTGGAGCGCTATTAAACACTTTTTGTTTTTTGGTTGAATTTTTGAAAGTGCATTATGCAGGTGTTAGGGCCGCGGTATCACTGCCAGATCGATGGAATTAAGTTTGGCCACATACAAATACTATGCTCACGAAATTTGGAGTGCTATAAAACACTTTAACTTCGCTCTGCATTTTGAAAGTGCATTATGGTGGTCCTAGGGCTGCGATATCACTTAAAGGTTGATCGCCAAATACTAGTGAACAAATTTTGGAGCGGTATTAAACACTTTTTGTTTTTTGGTTGAATTTTTGAAAGTGCATTATGCAGGTGTTAGGGCCGCGGTATCACTGCCAGATCGATGGAATTAAGTTTGGCCACATACAAATACTATGCTCACGAAATTTGGAGTCTTATAAAACACTTTAACTTCGCTCTGCATTTTGAAAGTACATTATGGTTATGGTGGTCCTAGGGCCGCGATATCACTGAAAGGTCGATCGCCAAATACTAGTGAACAAATTTTGGAGCGGTATTAAACACGTTTTGTTTTTTGGTTGAATTTTTAAAAGTGCATTATTCAGGTGATAGGGGCGCGGTATCGCGGCCAGACAGATGGAATTTAGTTTGGACACATACAAATACTATTCTCACAAAATAAAACACAATAAAACACGTTATAAAAACACTTTAACTTCGCTCTGCATTTTCTGCATTTTGAAAGTGCATTATGGTGGTCCTAGGGCCACGATATCACTAAAAGGTTGATCACCAAGTACTAGTGAACAAATTTTGGAGCGGTATTAAACACTTTTTGTTTTTTGGGTTGAATTTTTGAAAGTGCATTATGCAGGTGTTAGGGTCTGGTATCGCTGCCAGACCGATGGAATTTAGTTTGGACACATACAAATACTATGCTCACAAAGTTTGGAGCGCTATAAAACACTTTAACTTCGCTCTGCATTTTGAAAGTGCATTATGGTGGTCCTAGGGCTGCGATATCACTTAAAGGTTGATCACCAAGTACTAGTGCACAAATTTTGGAGCGGTATTAAACACTTTTTGTTTTTGGTTGAATTTTTGAAAGTGCATTATGCAGGTGTTTGGGCCGCGGTATCGCTGTCAGACCGATGCAATTTAGTTTGGACAGATACAATTATTATGATAACAAAATTTAGAGTGATATAAACCACTTGAACTTCGCTCATTTTTTCTGCGTTTTGAAAGTGCATTATGGTGGTCCTAGGGCTGCGATATCACTTAAAGGTTGATCGCCAAATACTAGTGAACAAATTTTGGAGCGGTATTAAACACTTTTTGTTTTTTGGGTTGAATTTTTGAAAGTGCATTATGCAGGTGTTAGGGCCGCGGTATCGCTGCCAGACCGATGGAATTTAGTTTGGACACATACAAATACTATGCTCACAAAGTTTGGAGCGCTATAAAACACTTTAACTTCGCTCTGCATTTTGAAAGTGCATTATGGTGGTCCTAGGGCTGCGATATCACTTAAAGGTTGATCACCAAGTACTAGTGCACAAATTTTGGAGCGGTATTAAACACTTTTTGTTTTTGGTTGAATTTTTGAAAGTGCATTATGCAGGTGTTTGGGCCGCGGTATCGCTGTCAGACCGATGCAATTTAGTTTGGACAGATACAATTATTATGATAACAAAATTTAGAGTGATATAAACCACTTGAACTTCGCTCATTTTTTCTGCGTTTTGAAAGTGCATTATGGTGGTCCTAGGGCTGCGATATCACTTAAAGGTTGATCGCCAAATAGTAGTGAACAAATTTTGGAGCGGTATTAAACACTTTTTGTTTTTTGGTTGAATTTTTGAAAGTGCATTATGCAGGTGATAGGGCCACGGTATCGCGGCCAGACAGATGGAATTTAGTTCAGACACATACAAATATTATGCTCACAAAATTTGGAGCGGTATAAAACACTTTGACCAAAACGTTCACCCAGCTCTCGGTGTATTATGTCTATTAGCATTTTATATGCATTTACCACTTCTTATATCAAAGGGATCTGAGTAAACCCATCGGTAAATATAATGATACGAACAAATTTAACAAACCGACCAGAAAAAAAATTATTTTGAAATCAAATAAAAAATTAATTTAAACATCTGTGTTTGAACATTTAAGTGTCAAATATTTGGAAGAAAGGGAAAATGGGATCGCAGTTATCAACAATCTCATACCAATTTAACATATTTCACACTTTAACATTTCCAAATTATTTATTAATCAATTCCGGACATTTTTTTAACTATAATTTTGATACACACAAATTATAAATGTCATTTTTACTACAATTTTGTCAACCTATAACATATGAGATTGCCTAACCGCCCAACAGACCCCGAATACGGAACGAATCAAATTTGAATTTGAATCGTCCGGCTTCGAAAAAAATTCTGTGAATTATAAATTCGATGAGAAGTTTTGATAGAGATTTTATTTATTTCTAGTTAAGTTCATCACCCGCCCGAGAATTTCTATCGAAGCTTTTCACCGAATAATAAGTCACAAAATGTATTTCGAAACCGGGCGAAAAAAAAATTATTTTGTATGTGTTTTCGAAACAAATTTTGTTGGGTCGGTTTCTTAAATTTGTTGATAGTATTATTTTAGGCAATGATCTCTTCAGGTCCCTGTTGGCATAAGAAGAAGTGTTAAATGCATATAAGAAATGCCAACAGACATAATGAGAATCTGAACCAAATTGACAAACAGGAACAGAGTTTATGAATTTTTCTTTTGATTATTTTGTTGTGCTTGAACTTAATGGCATATCGTGTCTTCTGCTATTAAATTCACTTAGAAAAGAAACTCTTTTTATCGAACATAAAATGCATTACAAGAAAAATGGATCGACAATTACATATTTCATTTGGATGATACCTAATAAGTTACGAAAATGTTTTAGATGCATATCACAATTTAGTGTAAGGCTTTCGACAAACTTCAGTTCCTTGTTCCTTCCCTCGGTATCCACCTTTTGCAGACTGCACTCATAGTTTTCGTTGAACTCCGGAATTTTGATTTTTTGACAATAATAAATTATAACGAAAATTCAAAGTAATATTTTGGGTATATACGAAATATTGAGGACTCAAATAATAATAGCCCTGTTCCTTTACTTTGAAACTCTGTGATTTTTTGTGCATTTTACTGCCATTTTATTTTTTTTATATGAACTTTGACAGAACGTTGGACTGAAATTCACACAAATGCGCAGAAAATCACAGAGTTTCAAAGTAAAGGAACAGGGCTAATATGTATTCTTTTTTTACAAATGTTATAAAATTTAAATTATTTTTGAGACAGGCGTCACTTTTTGAAGAATATTTATAGAACTTTGAAAATTTTGAAGTATAAAATATTTTTTTCTACTACTTTTGAACTAATTTTTGAAAAGTATGTATATTGTTATAAGAGCCAAATAGCTTTGAGAACCTTGGAAATGCATTCACTGAGCACCGAGGAAATATTAGCGCATGGACATAAGGCCCAGGGACATAAAGCCCAAATTTTATTTTTGGACCTTATGTCTCACTTGAGTGGGACATAAAGCCGAAATTGAATTTGGGCGATAAGTCCCACTCTAGTGAGACATAAGGCCCAACAATAAAATTTGGGCTTTAAGTCCCTGGGCCTTATATCCCTGCACCGGAAATATTAAGGTAAGCTGTGACATTGTTCATATACTCTTGGAGTATTTTTCAATTCCTCGTAAGAGTCAGTAGCCCTGAAAAAAATTTTATGTGGCAGAGGTTGGTTAAATTTTTGCTGAGGAAAATTTTTTAGTTTGACAAGATTCCACTTCCATCCTCGATGTATTTTTTCTGGAAAATTTCAAATACATACTGCATTGCGATGTTTTGGAATATTAATTCATAATGGCGCATTTTAAAACATAAATTAGTCGAAGCTTTACGTTTCTTTAATTTTATTTCTCATTAAAGCCTTAAGCTTTTTACACCGAATTTTTGTTTTAATTATAAAATTCTTATGGCCTTAATTAGTGGATTATATTTCTTTTAAGAATACAGCTAAAAAAAAGCCCACGTTTTGCCAGGGGCCCCGCTAATTTCATCTTGCACATGTCTCATTTGGGTCTAGGGCCCGCCCCGCCTCTGATAATAGTTATTATTAATGTCACGTTCGAATGTGAAATTTCTAACCTTATGCAACGAAGTTCGCCGGGTCAGCTAGTTTTGAATATTTCTTACAGTACAATGAATCTATGCAAAAAAAAATGAGTAAGAGCGGCCTTACGGTTAAGATGAGTTCCTAGACCTCAATGTTCGTAGGGAACGTGACCGTAAACCGTTTTTTTTTTTATGGTAAAGTTTTAGATTCGTGCAAAAAATCGAACTCGAGATAGCAATCAAACTTGACATTACGATGATAGGGAACACGAAAAAAGTGGGTCCCGCAATTTTGTCTGTGTGATATTTGTGTATGTCTGTCTGTACCTCAGCCTACAGCCTAAACCACTGAAGCGATTTTCTTCAAACTTGGAGCATAAGATTTTTGGGTGATTCCCTAGAGAGGAAATCAGGATTTTTTCAGCTCAAAAAAAAAAAAATGGTACTTTTAATAGGACCTTTTTAAAAAAGGTATTCATCTCAAAAACGGGTCTAACGATTTTTTTTTAAATTTCTTGTGTGTACTAGTAGTGGTAGGGTTTATATTTTGGTAAAAACAAAAATTACCAAAAAAAAGTTATTAACGGTACCTGCCATAGAACGGTTTTTGTTTTTTGTTTATTTGTGATTAACCGATTTTGATCAAAATTTTTATATAGGAGGTCCTATCAAGTGTGAATAATACTGCATACAATTGTTTTCAAAAAAATATTTTTTGGATTTGGAAAAAAAAGTTTTATCAATTTAAAGAACGTGTTTTAAGGTTTTGTTTTCATATTCAAATTTCCATTCTTCAATTTATTACATGGATAAATACATAAAAATATAGTTGTGTTTTATATTACACTCAATCCTTAAAATTCGAAGAAACTTTTACTACAAGAGCAAGTGCGACCCAGTCGTGTATTTTATTTAATTTGAAATACATATAAATAATTTAAAAAAAAAACTTTAATAAAAAATAAAAAAAAAATATATATGGTGGCACAACGGCTCATGAAGAACCAGGGCCTAGTGAGTTACAACGGTTAAGGTGAGCGGCAGTTTTCAATGACAAGAGATTTGGAGGATTTGTCACTTTCTCGCCGTAGCCCGAAAAAAATTTAAGGTGGAAGCGGCTGGTATTGGGCCCAAACCTCGGCATGACTTGTCCATCGCACTACCCATTGCGCCACGGGCTACTACAAAAACATTAATAGTTTAACAAAACTCTATGAAAATCCATTTTGGGCATATAGTATGGACAAAATGACAGTTTGATATGGACAAAATGACAGTTTGATATGGACAAAATGACAAAATGGGTCCATGCTTAAAGTTCGCAAAAATAAGTATGTCGTTTTGCCCATATCATAGTTTTTTGTCAACATTTTTATTAATAAATTGCAAGTAACTCTGATTTCATTGCCAGTTATTATAGTCTAGTTTTTTAACTTTCCTACTTTTTTTTCATTATTATAATTCAGGACCGCATTTATGGCGTAGCAACCGAGACAGAAGCCCGGGGCCCCCACATATTGAGGGGCTCCACAATTATTATCAATAAATATTTATTATTTGATAGGGTCTCTGCTTATTTCCTTATATTACATCCGGCTGTCAACCGAGGTGTCATTTCAAAAATCATCGAAACCATCTAGTGCTATAAGTGCAAAAAATTTCGTGATTCCAATGGTGTGTCATTTTGTCAATATGATGTACATATGTATGTATTGTATGTATTACATAAAGTCATTTCGGATGTACCTACTTTCCCTATCAATTATTTAATCAGCTTACATATATTTGTTTATTTTTCAAAACAAATATGTCATTTTAACAACTACTGTCAATTTGACAGTGAATGCAGTGGAATAGTGCGCTAATTTGGAAAAGACTATGTTTGGTAAACACAAACATTAACTCATATTTAAAAAATCTCTTAAGGAACATATATTTGGCAGTTGTAGCACTGTGAGTTTCATTTTGTTAACTTGAAGTCCTTATTTTTTTACTAAATTTTCCAGAAGCCCCTTAGATGATGCTGTTATCAGAATTATATCAGAACAAGTTATTACCAAAATCTTAGTTAATTATACAAGTTCAGCATATAATTTAATGTTGTTTTAAATAAATGTGCATAACGTGAAAGTTAAAATCCTTTCTACTGTCCTAAAGTTGTCTTGCATTTAGAGTTAAAACCATATGAAATATTATTGTGTTTAAAGTTTTTGAATAAGTTTCCATTAAATTTTGTACAATATAAAAAAAAATTCAGACCCATTTTTATTTACTTCTACAACAAAATAATATTTTTTTATTATATTTGTTGTGCTATATCAAACTGAATTCTTGGAATCATTAAAACTTGAAAGCGTTTATAAAATTGAGGTTTTTCAAAATACGATTCTGCTTTCTAATATCTCTAAAATAAATATAAAAAATAAAAACATCAAAAGCATTCCAGTTAATACATTCGTTACGTAAATTCTTCTACCCGATAAAATGACTAGATTTTCAGACTTAAATTGTTTTTGTTATTTTTAATAGGAACTTAAATGAAAGCATTTATTTTTTATATCTTTTGTAATGGCAAAATTTGTAGATATATATCTTGTTTTTTTTTTTTATTACACAGAAAGAAAACCCAACATAAATATAAACAAAAATTTACTTACATTTTGCAGAGGCCTTGGTATCGACGTCGACGATTTAGCACCACTTGAGTAATTTGTGTTTGATGATGAGGTGGTTGAATTAAAATTATTTGATATCCTTGATGATGAGTGTTGTTGTTGGTGTTGATGTTGAACTTCTGAACTGCATGGTTGCTGATGTGGCTGATAATTTGAATTTGTACTTGTTCCTGAAAAGATAAAAAAAGAAATCCAATTAATTTCAGATAATGTAAAGACTGAATGATATAAAAATAAGAAGGTATCTCTCATATATATATAAGTTCTTTGAATAATGAACCAAATAACTAGACATGTCTTGTGTCATAATTACGCGGGGATGAAGAATGGCCATTTTTGTTCTCATTTAAATAGACAGACGGTAATGCATTATGACGTCTATAAAGTTAACAGAACAATTTTCACCTATATCAATGCGACCATCGACGGCGTCGAAGAAATAACGGTACTTGAGATATCATTTCTATTTAGCATTTTTGGAACATCGTATTTTTTCAAATTTCGACAGGTGCTCCTTGGCTTTTATTGAAAATAAAATGCATATAAATGACTTTAAATGGAACTTTCTTTCCATGCAACCTAAACTTAGAGAAAAATGAATTTATTTGATTTTTTTCATTTTTAAAAAAAATAAAAATAAATTTTGGAAAAAATATTTTTTTTACGGTTTTTGATTTTTATGTTCTTAAGGGTTAACTTGAGAAACTTCAAATTTATACAGGGTATACCTAGGTAATTTTAGTGTTAAGTTTTGGAAAAAAAAATTAAAATTTTTTTTTGATTTTTTATTAATTTTTGAAAAAAAAAAAAATGTTTTTTTAGGTTATTTTTGTAAATTTTATTAATTTTCAATAATTTTATCATTACCAAGTGTATGATATTTATTTTTTCATTTAAATAATCACATAATGCTCATGTATTTCATATAAGAAGAAATTTATATTTCAATAACTTTGATACTTTTTTCGGCAAGCGTTGCGAAAACGCAACACGAATTTTCCAGTTTTTTTTTTTTTTTTAATATTTCTTTTAATTACACAAAATATTTCCAGTATGTAAAATTTCAAATTTCCAAGTCAACTATTGAACTGGTAGCCGCCGGAAATGGGTATTACCAATTTTCTTTTCTTCAAAGAAAACCCGGGTTGGTACTTAATTCAGAAATGTTTGGATTTATTTTGTCGACTTAAATGCCTTGATGCTTTTCTGATTTCTATCACTTTACGTAACTTGAAATTTCTTATAAACAACAAAAAAAAACATACAAAAAAAACGAATCTCGATAAAACAGTGAAAATTGATGGAAAATCTTTTTAAATTTGGCACATATTACGTAGGGGAGAACGGGGTAGGAGTAAAACATAATAGCTAAACTTAACAGAGTCATTGAAGGAGACAAAGTTTCTTCTTCTCTAAAGATAACGCCACGTATACTTTAGTCATGAATCGGACATCATAAGAGATTTGGGAGATAGCCCCAAAATTAAGACCCTTTTTGGTGGTTTTTGATGGATTTCAAAGCTGTCTTGACAGGTGGTACTCACTTCCAAAATCTTAGGAAGACTATCAACTTAAGTAAAAAGTGTAACTTTAAGCCCAAATCTCTCCTATCATGACAGCAAAAAAAAAATGATTTAAATTTTATTTTAAACAATGATCATCCCGTTAAAAAAAAAGAGGCTGGGGTTGACCCATACTGATAACTTCCTATTGGTTCCCTTTGAAAATCGACACCAGATGTTATTTTTTATAAGAAAATTACCAATTTAAAATCTTCGAAAAATGTATCAGTTTTGCAATCAAGGGAAGGCTGTTTGCTCTAAATATATGCGACACGAAAAATCCAACAATTATTAACAGTTTCTTTTGTAGTTTTTTTGGCCTAGAAAAAAAAACTGTCAATTGAATTTTTTTAAAAACCTTATCAATTACTAATTATGGCATTGTGTGTAGACTAAAATTATTTGGGAGTTGATATAAGTATTGGTTGTTCTCGAGATATTCGAGCCGAAAAACATTTTTTAACAATTGTGAGCATTTTTTTTGCAGTTTTTTTGGCCTAGAAAAAAAAACAGTTAATTTAATTTTTTTTACAAACTCTATCGATTATCAACTACAACTTTGTGTATTAAATAAAACTAACCCGAAGCTTATATCTCTGTGTGTTCTCAAGATATTCGATATTTTTGAACAATTTTTAATGTTTTTTGTTTTAATTAAAAAAAAAAAAAACTATGGGTTGATTTTTTTTTTAAGTATTACCAATTTTTCACTACATTATTATGCATAGATTGAAACCAAGCCGAAGTCGATAGCATTTATTGTTCTAGAGATATTCGAGAAACAAGCCATTTTACAACTTTTTTAAAAATTACTGTAATAAAAGAACCGCTAATTGAATTTTTTTGAAAATGCTTTCTGCACGTTATGGTTTTATTATCTGTAAAATAAAATTTATTTGAAGTCGATATCTCAATGCGTTCTCGAGATATCGTGAACGAAAAAAAGCTTGCGAACGTACGAACGTTAATGCAATTTAGGCCTGTTTTTATATAATTTCCTGAAAAAGCTTTAAAAGCTTTATTTTAAGTAAAATAATGAAAATAAAAATCGTGCTATATTGAACTTTTTCATGATACCGTGCCACGAAAAAAATATCGTTTCAAAAAAGCACAACCGTGCCACTTCGGCAACTCTGGTATCAGTTTAAGAATGTGCTCCAAAAATCCTCAATGCGTCGAATACATTTGTTCGGCCATATCAAGCTTATATACAAAAACGCTTTAGCCTAGAGAATCTTCGAATCTTTCGTAGCTATAAATAAGACTAAACTTCCATTTTCAATACCAAGCCGTTGAGGATGTCAGAGATTTTGCTCAGGATTAATTGCAGTGCGGTCGCTCAGGATAACAGAGGATGGAAAGTTGACAACTCTGAGAACTAAAAAAAGACTTCCTCACAATCCATTTATTTTGTAACTATTAAAGTCTTAAAAACAATTTGATCAAATCGTACCAAAGACTTTAAGAGATGTTTTACTAACTCCTGTTTTTATAGAGAATTATTTTAAGCACCCTGTGTATCTTTAGGCGCATAATTTGTTCTTTTTTTTTGAAAATAACTTTTATTTGAATTTTATCAAAGTTGTGTATCCCAATCGCAGAATGTTTCTGTTTAGCTAATGTACCAAGAGTAATTACTTTTTTATGATCAATCACATTTGAAGTATCTAGAATATTAAAACAAAATAAAATCCTCCACTCCCACATCATAGACTATACGACTATGATCCCCTCGTAAGTTTGCAATTTCAGCAAATAACTTAAATAAAATCGCAAATTCATTGAATTTAATGACACAATAGTGCCATTAAAAAGAAAAACCCTCAATAAAAATCAATTCATTAGCGTTTTTAGCTGATGCATCGTAAATGAGTGTCTTCTTTTGTTCAGCGTTTTCGAATTTAATGATTTTGTTGTTGTTGTTTTTGTTTTTGTTTTCGCGTCCTTTGTTTTGCAATGAAACTGAAATAAATTTCGTTTGAGTTTCTTCAGCTCGTTACTTTTGCTTCGAACCACCATTGAAACTGCCATTACGACTGGTGTACTTACTGCCTTTTCCACTCTCTCTACCATCAACACCAACCATATACCACAGTTTCAATTAAACGTCTGCCAATAATGAGTTCGCTTCCTTTTGCTTTTTATCATCGTCGTCATGACATTCGAAATGGATTCGCAAAAGGAAAGAAGCTCAGAATGGATTTCCCTTCCAGATGGATTCATGTGGATTTTTTTCAATTTGCGGGCTGGTCCAGAGCAGCACCTACAAAACAGAGCACGCCACTCAACCCCCTTCTGCCACCGAATGATACTGAAGGAACTCTCTTCAGGCTAGAGCATCGGATTTTGTTTCATTGTTTGGGCGTGTTTCTGGTGGTTTCATATGCACCACGATGAACGATGATGATCCCTTTTCGTTTCACTGCCGCGCCGCGCGCCGTTTGCGGAGACGCTTGGGGCTTATGCTACTCTGTTGCCATTCGTTTCGTTGAATATTAAACACCAGAGTGTAACTGTTAATTCATCAAGTGGAAAAATTGATCCATGTTAATCGAAAGATTTATTATCGTGCTTCATCCTTGGAAGCAGAGTCTTAACACCGTACGCTGATGAATGATAGATATGCTACTAATTCTTCTTCTTTAGCAATGTATTAGTGTGAGGTTAAAAGATTGAATAAACTATTCGAAGTTAAATAATTAGTTTCAATGACAGTTAACGACAGTGGGAATTCAAATTTAAAGTTTGGACCATGAGATCTCAGCAATTGAGATTTGGTAATTGGAAAACATCATTCTGTAGCAAAATTTGGTTAAGTTGGTGCGTTTTATTTTAGCGCTTACCACGAGACTGAGAAAAGATTTTGCATATAAGTTTTGGCCTTGTTAAAATCATAAAATTTCGAAATTTGTCTCATTATACGTTGTTCGGTATCGGTATCGATCTCAAGTGTCTGAATTAACTAAACAATTCTGTGGCCAATACCTACTACTTCTCTATAAAGAAACAAATATGAACAAATGGATAATGCAGGTTGAGCTATTTCACTCGGACGGAACTCAATGATGTATTGTGCTTAAGGTCAGGCAGGTATGAAGAAACATAATCATCCGCAATTCTTATTGAATTTCATGATGTTCGGCAGAAACGAGACTTGTGTCACCCAGTTCATCGAAGAATTAATATCAGCAGAGGGCTGCATTTCTGGTCCTTGCTATATAGGCTGGGGTATTCACAAAGAAAATAATAGGAGTTCTCTTCCGCCTATTCATCCTGCATAAGTCTGATGTGCTGACGTCCATTCTGGTCATATATGATGGATTGCCATTGAGTTATTGTGATTCGTTAGGATTTTAAATATAAATTGGTTATGCTCTTGGAAGCCTATATTTATTTTATCACACCTGCCGAAAATGTAGTTCGGTTGAAGGAATTAAAGTATCAGGTATTATGTACACAAAATTAACGATAAAAACGGTGCTGCACGTAGATACACATGCATGCAATTTCCATTATAAACTGAAAAATTTTATGAAATAAGGAAACAAATTGATTACAAACACATGAAATTGTTTTGGCACCAACGAAATTTACATTTGCTTAACAAATCTTAAAGCCACTTTACACGATAATAGAAGTCATATGACATCTCATATTATCTATCACAAAAATCATATAAAATCGTCTGACGTCACTCATAAATTTTATGTGACTTCTCAAAAGAAAAAAGATATTACTTTTATGACATTATAGGATTGCATCCATTCGACAAGTCATATGCAATTTTTGTGTTTCTAGTAGAATGTGTTCTATTCAGTGTTGAAAACAATGGAATTTTGTATTTTTGTGCTTAGTATCTAATTTTCTTTGTTAAAAAAGGGGAAATTGAAAATTTGAATCTAGTCATGAGAAAAACAAAATAGAAAGTCATAGACGTGTAAACATTTATACTAAATTGAAGAAATCATACAGAAAATATGGTGACGGGTCATAGGACTTATAATATCGTGTAAAGTAGCCTTTAATTTATGAAAAAAAAATCGAAAATAGTATAATACATAGATATATTAAATTTTAATCTAGTTTTTCGGTAAAACTAGTTCTGAAGAAAGTCAAGAATATGGCCGTAAAAAATATTTACAATGAAGATCCGTAGTGATTCGAATTATATTGATTTCTTTTCTTCCCTCTTTTAATCGATGAAGAGAAAAGAGAGCATTACTATATAGTAGCCCGTGGCGTAATGGTTACTGCGTTGGACTGTCATGCCAGAGGTGTGGGTTCAATACCAGCCGCTTCCACCTTAAGTTTTTTCCGGGCTACTGCCTCTTGCGAGGAAGTGAAAAATCCTCCAAGAGTATCTCTTCTCACAGAAAAGTGCCGCTCACCTTAGCCGTTTGGATTTGGCAATAAACTGTAGGTCCCCTCCATTCCTGCAGACACGCACACAGGAATAAGAGTTGTAAGTCTCTAGGCCCTGGTTCTTCATGAGCCGTTATGTCACCAAATTTATTTATTTTATTTTTTACAATGCGAATCACTGCGGATACAGTAATGGCATGATTAGTTTTATGTTTGATTTTTTTTAAACAACGATTTTGGTCATTAAAGGTATGAAGTTTAATTGAAATCGTTAAAACTATTTTTGAGAAAATTGAAATATTTGTATAGAAGCTACCTGTTGTAAAAAGACCTAAGTACATCAAAAATTTGAATTCTTCCTCTGGAGAATCACATAAAAATGGTTTGTACCAAATTTAAAGCAAATTGGTCAACCAATTTGAGCTTTTGCTCAAATTACAGTGGATACAAGGCTGTCCAGACGCACAGACTGACTGAAGATATAGCGAAAACCACTTTTTCGTACTTTTCCATCATAGCAGTTTTATTTACATTTTTTTTTTACACGAAACACTTGCCATATTGAGCAAGTAAAAATGGTTTTATGAGAGGTGCTCTTAATAATGTCTTAATGTTAATTCTTAAACCGTGCTTATAATAGCAATTTGTAAAAGAATGCAGTATTTTGGTATTTCATTCTTTGGAAATCCATTCATTTACCTGCACCTTACAATTGCAATGAAATACTTTTTGTAAGTATTTGTACCTACTTCAAATATTTAATTCCCAGTCAGTCTTGAAGTCTTTAATAATAATAATGCAATCATTTTAGACATTTAGAAAACTAAAAGTTTAAGGAATGCAATACTTAAAGACTGCTTGAATTCTTTGAAGTCTTTCAAAAGTCTTTTAAATTGATTGCATTCTTCTGCAGTCTTTTCACTGCAATGAAATCTTTTTTACTTCAAGTGTTTTAACTTCTTTAAGTCTTTTGATTGTTTGAAGCCTTTTTAATGCTTGAAGTCTTTTGACTGCTTGAGGTCTTTTAACAGCTTGAAGTCTTTTGATTGCTTGAAGCCTTTTGATTGTTTGAAGTCTTTTAAACTATGTTTCTTAAGTAGGTTTGGGATTTTAATTTTCTCATGGCCAATTGACTTTAAATCAGTAAAAGCAATAAAATAAGAGCACAAATATTCAAAGCAGTTAAAGGACTCTAAGTAGTGAAAAGGTTTTAAGCAATTAAAAGACTTTTAAGTAGTTAAAAAAAGAGCTATATTTCAAAATACTTAGGCACTGTATGAAGTTGAACTAAGTAGTCAAAAATCTAATAAAAACGTCTGATATTCTTTTAGAAAAAATTGTAAGCCAGTTTTTGAGAAAAATAAGATTTTTCAAAAATTCTTAAAAATAGGATATGCTAGCTCATGAAGAACTAGATCCTAGTGACTTACGACTCTCAACCATTCTAATATGAGCGGCACTTTTCTATGAGAAGAGATACTCTTGGAGGTTTTGTCAAATCCTCGCAAGGGGTTCTGGCTCTGAAAAAAAACTTAAAGTGGAAGCGGCTGGTATTGAACCCCAGACCTCTAGCATGACAGTCCAACGCACTAACCATTACACCACGGCTACAATGATATGCTAGGTACCTTACATTATTTTTGGTCCCGTATGAAAAAAAAATTTAAAAACTTTTCGGGGCGAATGTCCATAAAACGCTAGATACCTAATTTTATTAAGTAAATGGTCTCACCCGTTTAAGCTGTAGTCGGATCATGTTTGATCTAAATCTCGACTTTGATTTTTTACCAAATTCATAAACCTTTATCCTAAATTCAAATACAACTTTTATATTAATCCTTTTCGAGGTAAAATGATTTTGAATACATGCATGTAGCTTTAATTTTAACAATTAATTGGAGATTTTGTTATTATATAGCTACAAAGTTCCAAACACTGGAGTCTTGTTTATACAAACCCACCCTTTAAAAGGAACTCTTTTAACAATCTAAAATACACTGTACATTACATATATTCAATAATAAAGATCTAATAAACTATCATCCAAATGGCTTTTTCAATTATTTCATTACGCTTTAAGAAACAGTAGATAATGAGAAAACTTTAAAAGTATAAACTTAAAAGAATTTCCATTTCGTATTGATCAAACAAACCACATCAACAGAAAAGTTGTATTTTAACAGCTGGTTCAAGAGTTTTTGACAAACATCAAAGAGCTCTTTTGACCAAATTATATTCAACCGAAAGATAAATTCCTTTACAAAGGAACCCTCTGATAAACTTGGAATTTAAATTATGAATGAGTTAATCCCGATTTGCAATAGATACAATTTTTCCTTTCATAGAGTTTCCTATTCAGGTTATAATCTATTTCCCAAGCTAAATTTACCAAATAAAAAGCCTCCAGTGCCAATAATTTGTTTCTTTCTTTTTACAACCATACTCAATAACCCCCTGCTGATACAGATGCAACTTTTCAAAAAGAAAATATTATACCAATTTTATACTTGAAAAAACTCTTTCATACTAAAAAATAAACAGAAATTCGGATAGCAGTAGGTAGGTAGAGATTATACCTAAAGAAGAAAAGGCTTTAAAAATAAAAATAAAAAACTTTAGTTTACCTAGCCCGAGTTCCCTTTTTAAGTCTTCTTGTGGTTGGCGGTTGAAATGAAATTAGCAAAAAAAAAAAAAAAACAAATAAATAAAACTAAAAAGAGTTCTTAGACAAATAAAAAACGAGCATAAAAACTTAAAATGTTAACCACTTCTGCACATAAAAAGATCGTTGTCCCTGTTTTTGAAAACCAAACGACGAGTCCGCAATTCAAAATATTGTTTGACTGCTTGAAAAAGTAGCGCAATGATGTTTAATAACAAATTTAATGTTTTCCTTCTTTCTTCAGACAAAATATGAAAATTTGTTTTGGTCTTCTTAAACTAAAAATGTTAATAAAAAAGAACCGTTTTAAGTCCTATTTTTCGGTTCTACCCCGTTACGCTCCACGCCAACTTTCGACATAGTTTTGTGAAGGTTGTGAATGAATATGATATACCCAGGCTAACATCGACAACGACACCGTGCTTTCAAACTCGAAAAAGGAGAAAAGCGCAGAAAAGTTGGAGAAAGTTTGTTCTTTTATCAGATACACCTCCGCATCCGCTTATCGTAAGTCCGTCCTTTCGCCAATTCCATTAAACACGTCAGTGTGATGGGGTACACTTTACATTAGCTTTATTTTTTTTCCTTTATATAAATAAAATAAAGGCTAATTTCACCAGAAAAAATCTGAAACAACCCATGCAATAACATATTAAGTTTTTCTTTAAACATCTTCTACACGTATTATTTATTATTATTCATTATTTAGAGAGGAATGCTAATTATCAGGAAATGGTGTCAAAATGGTTGTCTCTACGAAGACAACTTTGATTATCATTTACAATGAAAGGACTTCTTCCACGCAATCAATTCAGTGAGCTGGTGATATGTATTAATATTGATATTGATATTGATATTGATATTGATATTGATATTGATATTGATATTGATATTGATATTGATATTGATATTGATATTGATATTGATATTGATATTGATATTGATATTGATATTGATATTGATATTGATATTGATATTGATATTGATATTGATATTGATATTGATATTGATATTGATATTGATATTGATATTGATATTGATATTGATATTGATATTGATATTGATATTGATATTGATATTGATATTGATATTGATATTGATATTGATATTGATATTGATATTGATATTGATATTGATATTGATATTGATATTGATATTGATATTGATATTGATATTGATATTGATATTGATATTGATATTGATATTGATATTGATATTGATATTGATATTGATATTGATATTGATATTGATATTGATATTGATATTGATATTGATATTGATATTGATATTGATATTGATATTGATATTGATATTGATATTGATATTGATATTGATATTGATATTGATATTGATATTGATATTGATATTGATATTGATATTGATATTGATATTGATATTGATATTGATATTGATATTGATATTGATATTGATATTGATATTGATATTGATATTGATATTGATATTGATATTGATATTGATATTGATATTGATATTGATATTGATATTGATATTGATATTGATATTGATATTGATATTGATATTGATATTGATATTGATATTGATATTGATATTGATATTGATATTGATATTGATATTGATATTGATGTTGATATTGATATTGATATTGATATTGATATTGATATTGATATTGATATTGATATTGATATTGATATTGATATTGATATTGATATTGATATTGATATTGATATTGATATTGATATTGATATTGATATTGATATTGATATTGATAGTGATATTAATATTGATATTGATATTGATATTGATATTGATATTGTATGAAAAAATGTAAAAACTATTCAGCTTATCTACTTACAAAAGTGAAGTTTAAATGTTTTAAACAAAAAAATATTAGTAGTTGGAATTAACAATATTTAATCAAACCTAGCCCCGACGTAATTTTCCACTAATTTCAATTAACTTTAGCACTGGTGAAATTCACAAAAAAATTGCATGCTTGTAATAGATGCGAAGTGGTTTTGTTTTGCAAGAGAAAAACTTTTCAACTAAAATTTCAAATGATAAAATTAAAAAAATAAAAGTGTCTTTGCTTTTTGTTTGTGTGTGTGCTCTTATTTTAGAAATCTAGGCTATAAACATTATATAGTTGTGGGTTGTGCAAATAATTTTAAACACGAGAACTCACCTACCTGCGAGTGAAGTTTGCGTGAGGATGTCTTCAACACTCGACAATAACGAGGACAATAAAAGTGAATATAGACGAAAACATATGACACAAGCACACACATAATGCAATATTTGTATGTTTATAATGGGAGGTTCGACATAATGTTTTCACTTTGACGACATTTAAATTTTAAAAAATTCAACATGATAAACTTTTCGTTGGTCTTGGTTTTTATTGTATTACAACGTTAGTTATTTTAAGTCTGCAATGGAAGTAGAATTTAGATAATTTGTTTGATCGTAGTTACGATTTTACATGAGAATTTTAAAATGGTACTTCCCCCGGAAAAAAATAACAATGTTAACTTTGCAAAATGTATGTATGTTCATATGTGCTTACAAAGTTTAAATGCCTTAAAACTGAACGAGATTTAAAATATCCTTGAAATAGATGTCTCCTTGAAATGGAGTGTCATATGATGGTAGTGTGTTAAAGATACTTTTATAATCCTCAAATAATGTGAAAATATTTGAAGAAATGTTATTTGAGCATTGTAGTTATAGTTACATATAGAGACACCATCACTCGGAGGGAAGTTCAATTTTAAATGTGAATTTTTATCTTCTCTTTTATGTAAATATGTATACCCTGTATAAATATGTATTGAGGCTTTTTATGGAAATTTGTAAACAACTTTGAGAAGATTTAGCTAAAGTGATAGAAGAAAATTTATTTGACTATTTTGCAGTAAATGTTCTTGTATATATGTCTTTATGTCTATTGGATGGAAGTATTTAAAGCGCTTGCTTCCAGGGTCGGCTGTACAAATTCTTCAGTAAATAATTGAACACTTTAAGAAATAATTTCACTTAAAAAAATGCACACCAAGAGCATTTCTTGACTTTAACTAGTCCAGTTCGACAATAAGTCCTTTACTCTTTATTAGCATCGAACAGATCCAGATATTAACGTAGAAATAGGTTATAGGAAGCCAAAAGGATGTTTAAAGATTTCAGAAAGATTTATGGCTAGGTATCAAAAAAAAAAAATTCTATTTTAGTTCAGTGAGTCGATAAGGACCTTTATTAACCTTGAAACCGGAGTGTAAGGTGGGTATTTCTGTCTTTCTTCGAGCTTCAAAAAATCATATACGGAAATGAAACTGGAGATGAACGTGTCTAAAACCGCATCGTCTTTTAACCGAATCTAGGTACAGTTTGATACTGGAGAGGGAGTAAAAAAAGAGTAGAATTCACTATAGTTTCGTTAAAGTCGCAAACGACACTACGGTCGGGCTTCGATGAATCTACAGCGATATTTTGTATACCTCTTGGTTTGTATCCTAACAGGTCACAAATAAATGGCAAACCACATTAGCGATGTGGGTTCGTCAGAACATCTGATTAATCTTACTTACCTACTCATTCAGTTTATTTTTTAGTCATATCATACTTAATCTTAGCTTGAACTCATCTTTCCCATATGACCCAATTTTTTGGGTTTTTTGCACTTCTACAGTATAAATAATAAATTTGAAAAAAAAAAGAAAAAAAAAGTGGTCATCAACATTAAAAAATAACATCAGCTTTATTCCTTCACTCACGAAGAATTTATCCTTCATTTTGCATAACTCTTTTCAAATAAAAATCAGTAAAATCCAATGCAAGGCTATCTCTCTTCCCCATGACCAGCAGACAATTTGTCTGAAATTTAAAGCCGATTTAACAGCGTCAGTAAAAGCAAAAACAAAAAAAAAAAAACTCCTATCGCACATATTGAAACTTGAGGAAGCGCTTAATGGCTGCATCATAAGCAAGAGCCATTTTATCTGCAAAATGGCACCGAGTTCCTGTTTTATACATAAATGTATATACATTTTCGTTTTTACCTCCACCACCACCAACTCAACCTCAGCCTTAACCTACAACGGAATGGGACAGGAGCCTAGAAGTCGAAATGTCTTTGTTTACGATATATTCGCATCCTGAGATAAATACAAAATAAATTTCCCAATAAAAATTTTATCGTCGTCGTTTTGCTTTTCTTCTCAGCTATTGAATGCGAAGGGGTTAGGAATGGGAACAGGAACAAGACCAGTTTATAACAACAAAATTGGGATTCAGGACCATCAGCAGTCTATTGCTGAATTGGATAATACTTTTCTTCCCATGCTTCAAAGGAAATGAAGATTAAAAATTGTGGACATAAAAAAAAAATAAATAGCTACCTCTAATACATAGCAAAAATGGAAAAGAAAAGGAGAGATAGTATTTTTGGAATTGGAGAATTGATAGTACATTAAGAGCTTATTTGAAGCACGTACTTGGCACATTGTAAAATGTCGGCAAGTTTCTAGACGAACGAAGCAAAGTATGAACTCGGAACAGAGATTTTAATTCTCTTGAGGATAGCTTGAAAGGTTAGCCTTTAATTGCTGTTTTGATTCGATTGCTTGGTCACTTAACTTGAAGAACAAGTAACAGCATCAAACAATATTTCTTGACAGTCTTTTAAGTTTTAATTAACATTATTTTTTTTTGTATAGGAAGTATACCCCGAAGGTTCGGGGTGGATTGTCGAAGTAAATTTAATTCCAGTAAAAGGTAGCTCTATAGGGAATAACTTTTAAATAACATTGATTACTTTGTTTTTAGTTCAATACTTTGTTTTTAGTTGAATAAAAAAAAGCTAAAATCCTACGAAAAGGTCCGACCTAGAGCCATTTATAGACATCAAAATTAATTAGAACTTTTTTGTGGTAATCTGCAGGAGACTAAAACCCATCAGTGGACCGTGTCCTTTAACGTAGAAATTGTGCCTGTTTGAATAATAATATTTTATCACCGAAAAAGTGAATACCATAAATGCTTTATGTAGCATCATACTTCTTTCATAATAAAGTGAACTACAAGCCCAGAAAAATTAGAATTATTTTTATAAAAAGTTCCTTAATTTGAACACACTACGGTTTTTAGGGGGAGTTTAAGTAGTTTAAGTTAAGTTTTTTTTTTTTTTTTTGCAAACATGAAAATTTTCAGATTGTTTGAAAAAACTTTGAGAATGAATGTTTTGACTGCATTCAAAAACCATTATCTTGAAGATCTGAGATTAGAATTTAAACTATATCTTCGAAAGCCAACCACATTGGTTGATTTTTAATTATGTTTCATAATCATAATTTATGAATAATTATGAGTCAATAAACAGTTCTCGTTAATTGCTATTTTTTTTTCGATATTTTAAGTTACTTAAAGGTTTTCATTAAAAAAACCAAGATGAAATCCAGACAAGTTATTAAATGAAAACAAAAATACTACCTTTAAGATAATGGCGTGGTGGCCGCTATCTTACTCCTGCAAACTTTTTTTTTAAACTTATATAAAAAAATGTCCCGTCAAAACATGCAATTTAATACATTTTTTTTTTTTGACAAAATTTACTCCATCAAAAAGTTTTTGTTTTTTTTTTTTTCTCTCAAAATCTGTTGATTGTATGAATTAAAATATGCATGACTAAATTATAGAAATTTACTCATCTAGTAAACAACTATAGCTTCAATAATATTTTTAACGAAAATATGTGTAAAAAATTTCCCTTTGATTTTCATATTTGTTTAAAAAAAATATTTTCAAAAATTTTGAAATGGAATTATTGTACCTTACACTCAGAAACACTATAATTATAACAAAAGTGTGCATGCAGTTTCCTCAAAAACAATAATACGAGTCAAAAGCGTCCTTAATTTTTTTATGTAAAGTTAAAACTTTAACCTTCACATTCAAAAAAAAAATGATTTTTGATAAAAAAAACTTTAAGAACAATGAACCTAAAAGCATGGAGTTAGCTTTAGCTACGATGTAGTCGATATGAAGGTCAAAGTTAAATTTTTGATCAAATATGACACCGAGATCTTTCATTTCAGTTATTCTAACTAGTGGTGTATCATTAATTTTATAAGTGTAAAACACAAGGGATTGGTTACGGTAGCAGGACATAACTTGGCATTTTGAAACTTTAAGAAAAAGACAATTTTTTTACACCATGCCCCGAGACGGAAAAGGCCTTCTTGAAGGAGAATACAATCGAAAAGGGAATTTATTTGGCGATAGATTTTTAAGTCATCCGCAAACAAAAGTTTACCAGAACATCGGATATGGAGTGGAATATCATTTATAAGAATTAAGAATAGGAGAGGACCCAGGTGGCTTCCTTGAGGTACACCGGAGGTAACATTGATTTGATGGGACTTTGTATTATTTATATGGACAAATTGAATATGATCACACAAGTATGAGTGGAACCATTTAAAAATACTGGAATTGAAACCTAAGTCCTTTAACTTGTTTATTAAAATATAGTGGTTCACTCTATCGAAAGCTTTGGCAAAATCAGTGTAGATAACATCACATTGCGATCCATTTTCAAGGAAATTAACAATATTGCAGAAAATCAAAAGACTAGTTGTGGTAGATTTCCCAGCAACGAAACCATGTTAATGAGTTGAAATCATTTCTTTGACAAGCGAAGATAGTTTATTATAAACAATTTTTTTCAAAAAGTTTGGGAATAACGGAAAGTTTGCAAATTGGTCGATAGTTAGTTGCATCTTGCCTCGGACTAGTTTTGTGAGCTGCACTGCAGATTATATTTTCAAACATACGACATAAGCAAACTGCATTGTACGCTACCTGTCCAGCTTACCTTTACAGCATATATAAACTATAAATACCGATCTGGGCCACCAACCATCAAAGCATGCTTTCTATACCTGCTGACATAATGTTGTTTTCATTATGGGTGAATTTTACCGTAAATACATCACGCTACTCAAAGAAATCCTCCAATAGAATTTTTTGTCCAACAAATGGTGTTGCACAAATGCAACACCGTGATATTGGACTTCATTACCGGCCCAATGTTATGCACACAAAAGTTGTTCGAAGTGACTTTAACCTATATTCCTTTGACTGCCTAATTGTAGTTTATTTCCAATTTAAAAAAAAAACTCTTTTTTCGAACAATTATTTCCGATATCAAAATATAATTCTTAACTTAACTACTCTTTGATCACTATTATTTACTTCTTCGTTCTCAAAATGGTTATTTTTTTTTTATTATTATTTTCCGACAACTTTTCATAAAAAAACGCTTATTTGCAAATGAAAATTTCTCTTTGCATATTACTGAAAAACTTTTCAAAATTCTAAATATAATTTGCAAAGTTTATTTGTTTGGTGAAATGAAAAGTACAATATTTTTTCAAATTAAAAAAACTTTTCACTTTGCAAAAAGAATTTTTTACTTTGCAAATTTGCATTTGGTGAAACGTAATTTGCAAAGAGGAAACTTTTCATTTCAATAATTTCCTCTTTGCAAATTTGCGTTTGGTGAAACGAAAAGTTAAAAGTTGCAAAGTGAAAAGTGTTTGGTGAAATAGGCCCCAGACATTCATTACTGCTCGAATTAATTAATCATGAATTTGGGAGAGCTGTTGGATACGTTTCGAGAATATTTGAATCAAGATAACTCTTCATTTCATAAATAGAAACTAGCATTACCTTGTTCATTAAACAATAAATTGCAGTGTTTTAGTTAGATAACCGCTGGAAAATGTTTATAAATAATGTTACTAAGTTGGAAACCAGTGTAAAGTTAGACATACTTTGGAATGGGTCTATAATTTAAATTTAAATTTAAAATATAACTAGTCACCTCGGCAGACGTTATTCTGCCCTTTCGAGTAGACGGCATGATGTTTGATTTGGATTTATTCTCCATCACTCCGAAATTCTTCGTTGACTCCGTATCACTCAGCATTTAATCTGTTGTAATCCTTGTTTACTCCATTATTTTTTACAATAAAAATAAAAAATGTATTGATAACTTGACCACAGCGTCACTTGTGGGGAAATTGTCTACATAATTTTAGTGAATATATCAAAAATAGACATATATAATAATTTAATATGCCAATGCTGGTATAATTAGGTTTTAACTTGAAAGGAAAGGATTCTCCCATCGAAAAAAAACAGTTCTGAGAAAAAGTCTACATTTAAATTAAGCAACTGTGAAGTTATTTTTGAGAATAATATTTTATTTGCCATAGGCTAATATCAAGTCAACAAACAAAAATGGTGGGAATTTTGTTAAAAATTCAATGAAATAAAAAAGTGCGTATACGCCTGAGTGTACCAGTGTTATACAGGGTGTCCCCTAATTCGTGCTTTATATTTTAGAGGATGATTCCTTGGATCATTCTAAGAAAAAAATTGTATGGCGAAAAAATCTACCTCCCCCCTTGTGGCGGGGAGGGGCAATTTCAGAAAAAAAGACTTAAAATGAAAAAAAAAAAACTTTATAAAAATTAAAGAAAGTACATAAAATGATATGCGATAGCTTTTTTGAAAGTAAGTATACCAATACATTATTTGCTCTTTCAAGTTTTTTAAATGAAGGATTTTTGAGAAATTTAATTTCAAATGCAAAATCATTGAAAAAAAATGACGAGCGGATATGAACGGTGAGGTGTGACAGCGCAGCACTGGTGATCGCCAAAGGGGGATCTGGAATAAAAGTAGCCCGCCAGATCCCAAAGGAGTGGTGAAGGAAGGCCCCCCTGCTATGACATCTGCAGGACTCGTGTGTGTGACAGCTAAGTAATGTCGAATTCCTTTTACCAAAAAAATTCGATTTTTTTTCTAAACAGAATCGAATTTTTTCTTTTAAAACAAGGGATTTGTCCAGAAAAGTCGATTTTTTCTTCTAAACAAATCGATTTTTTTCTTAAAAGGAATTCGACATAAGTGAGTACCAGCGTAAGTGGGATCGTAATTTATTTTTGTTTTTGGCATGGAGTTTAATTTGTAGCGAGGTGAGGTTCAGTGGAGGTGCAAGATCCCCCCCCCCGTTCTGGCGAGCTAAGCCGTGCTCCGCCAGCATGCCACTGCTCCGTTCACTGAACATTCCGACACTTCCCATTTCTACTTCACCCCGTTTCCCGTCGTTTCCGTTCCTAGTTGGCCCTAACATGGTCATATGAGAACTTTTCCGCTTCCGATTGAAACTCAGCGCCCTATCCTATTTCCTATTCATTTTCCGTCCCAAAGTCCTACTCCTAGGTCCTCATCCTTTTGCCCCGTTACAATTCCCCGTTGGAATTCCGATAAGGCTAAATTTTGGTGGAAAGCTTTCTTTTTATGTTCGAGGTAATTTTTAAAAAGTACATACCATAAATTTGGACCGGGAAATAAAATTTTTAAGGAGGGCCAAAGGAGTTGAAGTTCAGTTTTAGCAAATTTCTCGTAAGCCTATCAGTTCTTTTCAAAAAAAAAAAATGTCAAGGCACCTCTTCTTCTTTTTCTCTTTTATCGTATACTATTTTCCACACCACCTACCCCCGCAAGAAAGCAAAAATAATGTTCAGGTACTCATATTTTGATGTTTTGTAATTTTTTTAGTTCTTGTTTTTTGAACGAAATACCGCGGTATTGGCGAAGTTTAAAATGCTTTAAGAAGAATCAACATTCATTAATATAGCCTACTATTAGATATTTTCGTTAACTCAGTTATTCATGGACCTTTTTTTGAAAATTTAAGAAAGTTATGAAGTAATTATTTCCTAATCTTTTTTTTTTTTGTAGAATTATATAGGCAAAAAGTTATGCATTAATTTTTTTTTTCAACAGAACTGATAGTTTTTAAGGAATTTTTTTTCTAAATTTGCATCGGGCAAAATTTATGGTACTTACTTACTTCTACCCAAGTAGAATCTCATCCGTTTTTGTCAGGGTCCATGCTTCTGCCCCATACAGCAGGACCGGGATCATAAGAGTCTTATATAAGGTCTCTTTGGTTCTTTGAGAGAGGACTTTATTACTCAAATGCCTTCTTAGCCCGAAGCAACAGCGATTGGCAAGAGTAAATCTTCGTTTGATCTCTGCGCTGATGTCATTTTGGATTTTGCGATGTTATAGTGGAGCCCAGGTAGACAAAGTCTTTGACGACTTCGAAGTTGTACCCACAGTACACATATTGAAGGTAATATATTGCACGAAGAAGAGAATAAACAAAAATAAAAGAAAATTATTTGTGTTATTAAAAGAAGAGAATAAACAAAAATAAAACGAATTAAAATACCCAAAATTAATTCGTAAGCAATTGGTGGTAGCACCTTTAAGTTGTTGTTATTGTTCAAAATTCAATGAAATTGACGGAATAAAGAATGGTCAAGTCTAATAAACTGACATTCTAGTATAAATAATACAATACAAATAATAATAAAAATAAAAGAAAATTATTTTTGTTATTGTTTTAGTGGACTGTATTGAATTAAATTCAAATGGAAGATTTTTTGCGACCTTTAGTCCAATGCGTTTCGCCCAGGCACGACAGTTGGTAATATATTGCGCATTTTCGAAAATTACAGTGACCTGCCTGTCAGAATTTACAAAAACAAAACCCAAGTGTTTCCGAATCGCAGTGACCCTTGTCCACAATTAACAAAAACAAAATACAAGACATATGCGCAGAACTGAACAAAATGAAAACTCGGAAGATATTACATTCTATATGTGTACTGTGGTTGTACCTATCCATCGTGACGTTCCGCCCGATTCGACGATGTTGAGATTTCTTTCTCGATGATAGCATATATCGTCTTGTCCTCATTAACAGCCAAACCCATTTTCGACGCCTCCGATTCAATACTTGCAAACGCACCGGTAACAGCTCGCTTCGTTCTTCCAATGATGTCAATATCATCTGCATAAGCAAGTAGTTGAACGGACTGTTGTTGACTTGCGAGTTGCGTACAATATTGCTTCAAGTACGATGTTAAAGAGGTTGCATGATAACGCGTCGCCTTGCCTCAAACCTTTTTCGACATCAAAGGGTTCGGTGGTGTTCTTGCCGACTTTGACGGAGCAGCGAGATTTCTCCATCATCATCCTGCACAAGCGGACGAGTTTGGCAGGGATACCGAGATGCGCCATGGCTCTGTATAGCTCGTCTCTGTCTACGCTATTATATGCGACTTTAAAATCGATAAGGAGGTGGTGTGTATCGATTTGAAACTCCTGTGTTTTTTCCAAAATCTGTCGGAGTGTGAACATTTGATCGACGATTGATTTTCCGGGCCTAAAACGACACTGATAGGGGCCGATCAGATCGTTGACAAACGGTTTTAAGCGATCTCACAGTACAGATGACAAGATTTTGTATGCGACGTTGAGGAGACTTATACCACTGTAGTTGGAACAGGTCAGAGCATCTCCTTTCTTGTGGATGGGGCAGACTATACCGAGGTTCCATTCATCGGGCATACTTTCCTCCGACCAAATTTTGGAGATAAGCTCGTATATACTCCCTACCAAGTCATCTCCCCCTGCTTTGAATAGCTCGGCTGGCAGGCCATCCGCACCAGCAGCCTTGTACGTTTTAAGCTTTGCTATTGCTAACCGCACTTCATTTAGGTCGGGTGGACGGAAGTTTTGACCATCATCGTCCAGGTTCAATAGAGTGTTCTGGCTTACAGCAGAATTTCGGCTATCTTCGCCGTTTAGCAGTCTAGAAAAAATTTATGGTACTTTTTGAAAAATTCAGCTTTGTCGGAATATTTTTCGTCTAATTTTTCTTGGTCACCTATCGAATCAGTACGTATTGTCCAGAAGTGAATTTAAGTTGCATACTAAAGTGTGTTTAATTCAAAAAGGAAATAATTGACGGTTGACAGTTAAATAGAAATAAGTTTTATATCGAACCGTGGTAAAACGTTACAGTATGTATATAAAACCTTTTTCATATTCATACATGGGTGTTTTTAATAACTTTTAAACAAACATGCTTTCTTTGTATAGAATATAGAATTATGTGTAGCTTAAAAAAGTTTAAATGGATTTTTATTTATAAAATTTTCCTCTTTTGTAATCCTAAAACAGCAATTTTTATTTTTTTTAACATTGCAAGACTCCCACTAACAAAAGTGTCCTTCAAACTAAAAATACATTCGAAGTACTCCTCTTTTTTTTCACGTAACATAACAAAGATATATATAAACAGTTTTGTGGAAGATGAGTTGAAAAACAACCTGCAGGTGTAGCTGTAGGTATGAACATACACGTGAACGTGAGTGTTATTCAAAATCGTAAACTATATAAAACAATTTTCCAGGAAATTTCAAAAACCTAATTAAAATGCTTTTAGTTTCAGTGCCTTCCAATCACCTCAGCAATACCTCTTAACTAGGCTAAATTTATGGTGTCTTTGTGTGTGTATGTGTATATAGACTATAGTATTTACGTAGGAGAAGCTTCAATAAACAATATAATTTCTCTTTGAACTATGTTCATCATTATTTCAAATCTAATTGAAGTTCAATTGACAAAATTTGATTCATTTTGTCACAAAATTTTAATTACACCCCCATAAAGACTAGGCTCTAAAATTCTAAATTGATTTTCATGGCAACACAGCAACGGAAAGAAAATTTCCTTTTAGTTAAACTCGGTAAATGCTTAATAAATGAAACGTTTTAAAACTTATTGGGTAGGTAGGTGAGCTTATACTTATAGGAGGTATCTTATAAGAAATTAAGAAAAAAAAAGAAAACGTTTTAAAAGCTAAGTAAAAATAGATTTGTTTATTTTTTTTTTTCCTGCTCGAAGCGTCTAAGGACACAAAGTCTGGAAGGAAATCTTATAGCAACAAACAAAAAAAAAATTAAGGATAACCCATGAAGTGTTAATAATCTGTTAAAATGGTTATAAAAGGGCCCCAAATTGGACGACATTGTGACCTCATTATTAATTTCTTTCCTTTCGCGCCAACAACTATATACTATAGAATACAGAAGGCACTGGAGCGGGTAAGTTAGCGTGATGTCCTTGTGGGGCTCATGTTTAATTCATGTAATACGTTTCTTGTAAATTATGTTGCCTCTATCCTAATGCAACTTACGTTCTTTCTAACCATATATCTAGTCATAGAAATTGTAGGGTGACCAAAGGATCTTTTTTTTTTACAATTTACTGATGAAAAATGCTCAGTAGAATAAAAAATGATATTTTGAAAAATAGTGAATTAAATGCTAAAACGTTTCAACGTTGCTAATTTGTTTATAGGACAAAAAAAAAAAAATTTTCAGTAAAACTACAAACCAGGTTGTTGCCAAAAATAAATTTACGGAAATGATGTTTTCAAGTATTTTTGAGAAAATTTGGGATTACATCAAAAAAGGCAGTAGAAACGATCGAATTTTTGTTTTGTTTAGGTATAATTGTGATAGTCTGGTAATCAAGACCTCAGGTGTGCATCGCGATAACCTTTTTCTTAAAGTCTATAGATAAACTACCCATTTCTCCAATCCCCTTCCCCAATTCATTTTACCATTTTTTTTTTTTTTTTCAATTATAGTTTAAATTTTTAACGTGTCCTGTCATATAAATCTATTTTTATTTTTTAATGTTCTAACGCCAACAAAATTTAATGAAATCATTGAACGTGTGCAATAAAAGAAACAGGGCTTGGAAAAATGATATAAAAAATATGTTCGTTGAAAATCATGAAGCTAATAAATCTCTATTTGAAAAATTTAAAAACCTCTCGAATTATTTATAGATTGAATTTTTGCATAATATGGAAAGTTCGCTTAAGCATGATCCAAAAAGTTCTTGGAAATACGTGAATTCCAAAAAGAAATCTGATGGTTATAAGATAACATTTTAAGGAGTACTCCGGAAGTATGTGAGGCTTTTGCTAATAACTTTTGCCAATCTTTCATTGATACCCCAGTTATTATTGACGTGGAATATTTCAATTACTTAAATGTTTGTCCTAAAACAACTTTGAATAATATTCAATTGGATATTGACAAGTTTTTAAAAAAGGGGACAAATCAGACATAACGGATTACAGGCCAATCTCCAAACTTTCATGTATTCCCAATCTTTTCGAACAGGTAGTGTGTGATAGTTTGATATTTCATTGTTAAAATATAATCTGCAAGAAACAACATGGTTTCATGCAGAGGCGGTCGATAGTAACGAACTTGCTTATGTTTATGCACAAATGCTCAACGGCTTTAGAACGTGGTGAAGAGCTTGACTCCATCTATACTGACTTTTCAAAGGCTTTCGATCAACTATCTCATGAAATCATTTTGTTTAAATTAGTTTAGATTAGATTAGATTTGGATTTCGTCCTATCTTCACAACAGACCTTATCAGGTGAAATTCAGAAACTCTAATCTAACCCTTTTATTGCCGAATCCGGAGTTCCTTAGGGAAGTCACTTAGGACCCCTTCTTTTTATATTAGCTATTAATGATGTACTTTTATTCATACGTAATAGTGAAATTTTTATTTTTGCAGACGATATGAAAATTTTTAAAAGCATTGCGTCTGTCAGTGATCGTTTACTTCTTCAAGCTGACATTATTATAATTTTGCTATAGTGTCATAAGAACGGCTTGAATCAAATGTCAGTCGATGACATTTTCTAAAAGACGAATTCCTAGTTTGTTTGATTATAAAATATCACAATAACATACTTTAGTTCGTGTTAATAGTTTCAAAGTCCTTGGAGTCCTTGTTTCTTCTAGCCTTGATTTAACTGAGCACATCAATTTAATCGTGAAAAAGGCCAACTCTATGTTAGGGTTTGTTAAACGATGGGCTAAAGAATTCCAAGATCCCTGCGTTAGCCTCACACATTATAACTGCTTAGTTCGTCCCCACCTTGAATATGCTTCCCACATATATTGATTCTTTTTTACGAAGTTCATAAGAATAGGTTAGAAGCGGTGCAGCGTAATTTTATTCGTTTCGCTTTAAAAAGATTACAATGGTCTGATCCCTATAACCTGCCCCCTTATGAACATCGAATTAAACTTCTTCAAATGCAAACGTTATCACATAGAAGACTTAATAATGATATTGTGTTTATTCACCAATTTATTGACTCATCTGATTTGTTAAATTGTTTAAATTTCAACTATCGTGGAGGAGGTCGTAACCTTCGGAGTTTGAAAGTAAGTAGGTAAGAAGATACTATATTTGCCACCCACTCCCATACTTGGGTACAGTACCTGTTTGTACACATTTTTCCCAAAAATGTATTGTTCTGCTCTTACGAAAGTAAGATAAATGCTTAAAACAAACAAATAAAACTCATTTTTTTATGTTGTTTTGTTGTTTTTTGTTTTTTAGAAGTTGTAGTAGGTATAAAAAAAAATTATTTATATAACACAGGTAACGTAACAATCCCTCCCTCAACCGATTTACCCTCCATACGCCCTCTGTTCAATATGTTCAATATTTTGGGGGGTTCCCACGAAATGTGGCTAAAGTCGAAATCAGATGTGCAGCTTTTTCCCATGCAGCGAAATTAGAAATAGAGATATCGTGCAGCGAAGGCATGCATGCAGAGCCTGGAATATGTCAGCCCTCATAAGAACCTGTGTAAATTTATTTTCGCTGCATTGGAAAAAGCTGCACACCTGTTTTCGGCAATAAAGTCGCAAAAAAGTATGCCATTTAAAAAGCTATTTGTTTTCTTTTTCGAAAATCCCATAAATAAGGCAATATCATTCGCTAGGAACGTTCGATTCACTTCATCGATTCACATTCGCTTGTCGTCGCTATTCTGTTAAACGTCGGGGAAACTACTTCACCTACCCTTGTTTCGAATCTTACGAAAATTGAGTTTCAAATGAAATGTCACATTTTTAAATAATTGTTTGTAAAATAAACTTATTTTTATAAACAAACCAATTCATGGACTTTATGGATATGCTCAATAAATGATAAGTATTTAAGAAATTTGTTAATTTGACAATTAATTTTACACATTATAATATAATATTTACATATTATGTAATTTTTTTTAGGTTTGTTTAAAACTTTCGGCTTAAAATGAACCAATTTGTCAGTTTATTATGTACATATGTATGTACATATGTATGTATGTATATCCCTTTTGTGATATCCGATCTAAATACCTCCTATTTACAGAGGTGCCTGAACACAATGTACATATCTGCTGCATGCATAACTCTGTCAAAAATATACAGCTATAAAAAAAAGCTGCAACAAATGTTGACTCATTTCTTACTTTTTATCTAGCTAAAAGCATTAGAGAGGACATTTATTTATATAGTCATTGGAACCGCGCTACGCCAGTCAGATTTTCTTTGCTCATGAGCAAACTATTTTAATGATAGCTTGTGCTACAGCGATTCTTGAAACTGAAATTAAATTCTTCTAGGGTTCTAACAAAAACTGGCTACCTGCCTGAAATTTTTTGCCGAAGACAATTACCAGCCGTCGCTGTGTTGGTAAAGACTTCATCATATTAAGTACGTTTTAGATAAAATTCAAAAATAGTCTATTTATTTGAAAAAAGAAAAAAGTTAAAATAATTTTGTTTTTAATCAGAAACAACATTTTCAACATGACAAACGTAACAAATTGATTGCGGATGTAAAAATGAAAAAGCCGATCGAATCGCTCGTTTATGAAAATGGCAAACTATGTTACCGACAGGGAATGTTTCCCTTCGAAATTTTAGTAGAATTCAAATTGTTGATTTTCGAATAAAAATTCCCCCCGACGACGCGACGTTTAGCAGAATAGGGCTGATAGGTTTAAAAGAAGCTACAACCAATTTTTATATTTTAAATGGAAGGAAATACACCCCCTTCTTATACGATTTCATTCTTGTCTTGACCCAGGCGATACCTTAAAGTATTTTTCGCATCTTTTGTGAATCAATTTTAAAAAAAACAAGTACAAGTACCTCAGACCTGATTTGGTGCTCTCTCCATAAAAACATGGTCACCCTAATTTTTTTTATCCCATTTCTGCCCTTATGGGTGTCATAAAATTCCTTTTAAAAGGTTTAAATATCCTTGTACGAAAATAATCCACCAAAGGCGAAGCAGAGACATGGATGTTTGTGGTTGAGAAATAAAAAGAAAAGCAAAAAAAAAAAAAACGCGTGTAAAAAGGATGTCTGTGATGTAAGAATAAAATTCACTATAAAGCAGTGTGTGTATAGGTATGGGTGTAGGTGTACAAAAATGGGAACATCGAAATTTACGACAGGAATGTGAAAATGATGTGCTCATCATATTTAGCAGCTTCCCTATTTTCTTCTTCTTTAAACCATAAAAAGGAGCAAAGAGGAACAAGAATACTGCGGGCGGAAAGGAGTAACGTCCTCGTATAAATCAAAAGTGTCGGTGTATCCCTTTAAATTTTTCTTATTTCTTATATCCTTTTTTCTTTGGAAAATACTTTTTCGTGAGAGCGACGATATAAATAGAGTGATTGGTATTCAAGATATTCAAAAAAAAAAAACAAGAAAATTTCTTCAAAAAGCCGTAAAATATAAATACAGATATACCCACCTATACAACACAAATATAGAGATACTAACATAAAAGATATGAAACATGTTTATAAAATTTCGCTCTTTGAAGGCAAAATATCAGATCGTGAAGATGCTCTCAGAATATTTTTTTTCCTTTTTAATTTTATTGGAAAAATTTTTAGAGACGAGACTCCTTTTTAGCCTAAAGGTCCGTAGGTATGTATAGGAAGAAGAACATGAATTGTCGTAGGTATACATAAGAATAATCAATATTATTATGATGTATTTTTATGCTTAGAATGGAAGCAAACATGCAAGCAGTAAGCAGAGTTGTATTTTTTTCTGGCTATATCAGTGCACAGCTGAATTTCAAAAAAAAAATTTATACGATACTAACTTAACCAAAATAAGTCTTCAACTGCTAGGGCCTGATAGAACTACATTGAACTCTATATGATAGAAATTTTATTTTTATTTTTTTATTAAAAATTGGAAAGTTTTCACAAAAAAATTATATAATTATAAGGCGCATCTTATCTTATTTATAAAAAAAAGTTGTTATTTCAGCTCCTCTGTTCTGGGTAACTACACCATAGAATAAGAATTTTCCGGACCGCAATGGAGCAGTAAGCAATTGCCTTTAGTTTGAGCCCTGAAAATTTTATATGTTTCGTCACATCTACACGTGGCCATATACGAGTAAAGTGCTTTGCACATGAGCTGCGACCTGCGAATGCGAATAAATCTTTTAAAGAAATTTTCACAACTAATACCAACTTTCGTTTTATATTTTAACTTAACGACGAAGTGAATTAATGATCGAATCAATTATTTAAAAGGAAAACACTGCATAAAATAATTATAAATTGAAATATTTTGCATTTTAATATTTTTTACGCGACGAACAACGTATATCTTCTGAGAATTGTCAAACTTCAATTGGCAATCCACAACAGCAGGAAGCATTCCACAAACTAGCGAATAGAAAATTCGCTCGAATTTAACCTCAAACTTACATTTTTCTTGCTTATTTTTGATGACAATTCGCAATAATTGTCAGCGACCACTCATGTGAATGAAATGTCAAAATACGCGACCATTCGCAATTCGCAGTTCGCTAGAAGTGTCTCATGTGCAAAGCACTTAAGCCAAAATGCTTCTTGTGACTGGGCTAGGCCGACTTAGTCTCTCCAGATTAAGAGGAAAAGCATCACTTTTCCCGATTTTATGAAGCGAAAGGGGAAAAAAGGGACAAGCTTTAAAAAAGGAAAACATAGGATGGGTGTGACCCACACTGCTAACTTAGTGCCATGAAATAATGTCTAATGCAATAAAGTTCAAAACAAACTTTTGAACTTTATTGCACTTTTAAGAGTGCAAAAGTCAAAAACGATTTTGGGCTTTTTAGCACTTCTAGAGTGCAATAAAATCCTTTTAGAATTTATTGATGCACTAGGTAATAACTTTTTGAAAAAAAATATTAACATTAATTTAACTTAGCTGCAGGAACCTGCTGCCGTAAATTCTCTATAGCAAAGCGCACCGGGCAAACATTTGTCAAGAGAAGATCAATTGGGGGTGTGAAAATTAAAAATTCGCGCGTATTTTCGCCCTAGAAAAAAAAACCGTCAATTGATTTTTTAAAAACCCTATCGATAGTTAATTATGGTATTGTGTATAAAATAAAATTAACCCGAAGTTAATATCTTTCTTTGTTGTCAAAATACCTATTCGATATTTTTCATCAATTTTTAATGGTTTCTTATATTAAAAAAAAAAAAAACTGATTTACTACTTTATTATGCATAGAATGAAATCAGGCCAAAGTCTATAGAATTTTTTTTTTGGGATATTCGAGAAACAAGCCAATTTATAACTTTTTTTTTTAAATTACTGTAATAAAAAAAACCGCTAATTGCATTTTTCTGTCGCTTCTCTTTTGTCCGTCTAAGGGAGCTATCAGTCCAAGGGAAAAAATTATAGTTATACGGTGGAACTTCATTAAGTGGAACTCTCACAATGAAAGAAAAAAAAATTCGAGTTATAGAAACTTCGATTTATAGAAATAACAACAAAACTTTTATAGACCGAGAGCTGGTGAATGTTTTGCTCAAAGAGTTTTATATCGCTCCAAACTTTGTGAGCATGGCATTTGTACCACTGCAAACTACATGCCATCAACATTTCAGGGATATTGCGGCCCTAAGACCATCATAATGCACTTTGAAAATGCAAACAAAGGAGCGAAGTTAAAGTGTTTTATACCGCTTTAAATTTTTGTGAACATAATGCTTAGATGCTAAATTCCATCGGTCTGCAAGCGATACTACGGCCCTAACACCTTCAAAATGCACTTTCAAAATGCAACCAAAAAAAAACAAAAAGGCCGGAACGAAACGCCAAAAATTTTCATGGACTAAAGGCCGTTAAAAGCTATATTGAATCAATAATTCAACAAGTCCAATAAAATAGTGCTAAGTCTTCTACTTGGCTGATTTATTTCAGTAGTATATAGAATTTGTATTATTAAAAAAAAAAAAAAAAAATCTTCGTATATAAACATTGCCAGGCCACGGGCACAAAAAACTTCTAGCTTTAATGATTAGGAATTCTAATCTGGTTAGATATAGTTCACACTAGGTATTCACCATGAAATCTATGTAAGATGAACTGAACTTAATGGAAATTGCGTATTGACAAGGCCCTCACTAGTCAACTGATGAGTCCAAGTGAGATCGCCGGGACGAAACGCCAAAAATTTTCATGGACTAAAGGCCGTTAAAAGCTATATTGAATCAATAATTCAACAAGTCCAATAAAATAGTGCTAAGTCTTCTACTTGGCTGATTTATTTCAGTAGTATATAGAATTTGTATTATTATAAAAAAAAAAAAAATCTTCGTAAACAAAAAGGGTTTTATACCACTCCAAAATTTGTTCACTAGTACTTGGTAACTATCCAAACTAAATTCCATCAACATGGCAGCAATACCCCGGCTCTAACACCTCTATAATGCACTTTGAAAATGCCTGGTCTTAGGGCCGCGATATCCCTAAAAGGTTGATGGCATGTAGTTTACACTGGTACAAATGCCATGCTCACAAAGTTTGGAGCGATATAAAACTCTTTGAGCAAAACATTCACCAGCTCTCGGTGCGGTCGATTAGGTTCGTTATTTTATTTAATTATAAGGTGTAATGATGCATTAGTAGTAGCCGTGGCGTGATGGTTAGTGCGATGGACTGTCATGCCAGAGGTCTAAGGTTCGATCCTCAGCCTCGCCACCTATTTATTTAAAAGAAAAACGGCTACTGCCTCTTGCGAGGAATTGACAAATCCTCCAAGAGTATCTCCTGTCACAGAAAAGTGCCGCTCGTTAGCCGTTCGGATTCGGCAATAAACTGTAGGTCTCCTCCATTCCTGCAGAAACGCACACAGGAATGGTTGAGAGTTGTAAGTCACTAGGCCCTAGTTCTTCATAAGCTGTTGTGCCATCAAATTTAATCTTTTTTTTTTAATGATGCATTACACCCTCTTCTCTACCGCCGCCGCCGTTTATCAAATTGCTTGCAAAGCCGCCGTTTATAAAATTGCTTGCAAAGCAAACCCGAAACACCGTTATCATGGCTCTAAGAATGAGCATGAAATCAAAACAAGTACCCGCCAACACTCTCTACACCCCTGGTTATACTACCGCAGCCATCACTGACACCATACATGAAAACACGAAATAATTTTTTGTCTGTGAAATTATAATTCACACTCAGTTTCAACCGAAATATATATATATAAGAGTTTTAAAGTAGTTAGTTAGTGACATCTGCTATCTCAGATTGTAATTTAGTGACGTCTGCTATCTCAGATTGTAATTTAGTGGATCCTGCTATCTCAGTCATATATTTGAATTATATTATATTAGTTTTAAGAATATATGAATTGCCGATTTTATAAATATATATAAAGATATTGTAAAGAATGAAAATTATAAAAACACTGTAAAGCTAGTATTAATTATAGACATTGTTAATTAAGAGCCAGTGATTGGTGAATAAAGCTAAACCTCAAATACACTAAAGTTTGTTGCTTCTTTGGTAAAACCCTGGATCCGACGAGCATACTCCAGCCTATGACAAAAAGCATCTCACAAAGGATATTAAAAGAGAGACAACGAATTTTAATCAACACAAGCTTAAGAAAAAGTTAGTAATCATTCCGTTAACATTTTGTATTGCATTTTGATTTGCAAAATCCTTCAATTTCCTGAATGTCATGGAACAATATTTAGCTTATGTCTCGGTTCTCTGATTGGTAAACCTTCATCTGGATCTGCATCAGCATCATCTTTACCATCACTTATGGTTTCCACTTCAGAAAGCTACCGAAAGCAACATCTCTTCATCAGACTTCATATGACAAAGAATAATTTCATTGTCCTAGTTAATGTATTATGGAAGGCTTCACCTCATGTCCTGTGTATTGTGTTAGTGGAAAATTCTTGCATTTCGCTGAACTCAGGTATGGGCACGCCAATGCCAAAGTCTGTGTGAATTTGATCACAAGATCACTCTCATATTCCCTTATGGCCTTCAGTTTTTGATCAAAGTAAGATGCTTTAATTTTCATCATGACATTTCTTTTTCAAGAAGAAATTTTAAACACAACATCTACGCATAGAAACTTAACCCGTAAGAAAACGAAGTTTGAGTGAAAGACTTAAAAATCATACATACATTACATACCTATGTACACACCTCCTCAAACAACTTCCAAAATATCAAATCACAGTAAACTAAAGAAAATAAAAAAACAAAAAACTTGAAACAAAAGGGAAATTGTCCACCTAAGGGGATTGTCCGCTTAAGGGAGCTGTCCGCAATAGGAGCTTTCACTTCTAAATCCTAAGACAAAATCTTGAAAAAACCTTGCCTCTGTCTTTGAGAAAAAATCCCAAAGGCAACCTTGAGATTTAATTTGAACTGCCATTGCTTTTATTCAATTTTTTTTATTTCTCTAAATAAGAAGAAGGTAAGGTTTGAGATTCGTGAGCTCGAATAGCGGATATATTTTATTTCCTCCCATGTTCTTAACCCGAAACTTTTTTCAAGATTTTTCGTTATTTAACACCCTTTTTCATGTCGAAAAAAAAAATAAACTTCAAAAGTCATTACTCTTTTAATTCTTAGAATACAAATGCCCTCATCGTACCTACCTACCCAATGTGAGCTTTCATTATCTCTAAATTTTCTCTGGCAAAAGTAAGAGATTATTAGCTGGTGTAAGTACGAGTGGATAATATATAATTATCCGGGGCTTTCATAACTTCAAGAAATTTTTAAACTAAAAAAAAAACAAAGAGCACATTTTGCCCTGACTGAAACGGATGGTCTATATTTATATGAAGAACTATATTATGATTTATATTTGACTCTCTTGCTCCTATTAAATCTACTTACGATGAATTAAAAATGTTAAAAAAAAAAAAGGAAAGAAAAGAAAAGAACGAACTTGTTCCAGGAAAACTTATACTCAACCAACCAAAAATATAGAAGAACTCTGTTGAAAGGAAAATGTTTTTCTCGCCAAGAAAAATGAATTCAAAAACAAAACAAAAATGAAAAATAAAATAACAAGAAAAATCAAAACACTATAGGTACTAACTGAACGCTTTTCTTCTACTATAAGCTTAAGAGTATCCTGGTACCGTTGTAACTTACCTACCCCGATCCCAATCCCAAGTCCAACCCACTACACGCCAAGCAGGAAGGCCATCTTTTCAACTACACTCCAGTAATTTATATGTTTTTCCAATTAAATGTCTAAGCATAAACTTTCGTTGGAGTAAATATACAAAAGCTGAAGCTATGGAAATGGTGATAGAGATACTCGGGCCGGGGTAAACATAAACCCTCAAAAGCTATTCGAGTTGGCATAGCAATGCAGTCTCCTTAGTTTTATTTCGTTTTGTATTTAATATTTTTTATATAGGTATCTATCAAAATGTATTTTACACTCCCACGTCCTTCCCTATAGAAACCCAAACCAAGAAAAGTTGTTTGTAGCTTCAATTCTTTGGTTATGAAGTCAGCTGAGGACGCGTATAGCAATGACAGGATAAAAGGGAGGCAAAAATAAAATGTTGTTTTAAATTGAAAAACTTTCCAATCTTTTACCTTAGTTATGTATAGGGTTTTGTTTTGTATTGTTTTTTTTTTTTCCCTGGCTAGGGATTCCCATCATACACATATCGCCTATCCTCACTATCACCATATCTTTCTTCTCCCTCTTATACACTTTGCCAAACTCGTGTAGACTATGAGATAAAGTTTAACGAACGCGCAAAACTATGAGAGTCAGGTTCCTACCATCAAGACTTTTCTCATGAAACAATAACAAAAGAAAAAAAAAGAACAAATTCTGGCTTCATTCACCTGAGTTCGATCATCGGCATTCACCTGCAGCAGCTTACGTATCATAAAAGAATTTTACAAAGTTACGTCCTCTCCGTTCGATGAACGGTAGGTAAAGTCTTATACAAACTGCTATACAATCCATTGTGCCTATTCCGGTTACGTCCTTTCATCCCAAAAGTTATGAGCTTATATGCATCGAAAAATCATATTTGAAAACGAAAAAGGAAATGAGCATTAAATTTGCTTGCCTGCCTCCTGCTTTATCTGCATGTAATGGATTCAACATCAGCCAGCACATTTTATTGTTATCCTTTTTGGAAAGTTCAACTTGTAAGTATGTGTGACGTGTGTGTGTATGTTTTGAGTTTTTATATGCAACTGACAGAAATGGTTGGATATCTTTCTGTTGTATTTGAAAATACAAACTAAAATGAGTTTTCATATTTCGTTTTTCTGCGAAAATTATTTTAGCTTTACGTGAGACGAAAAAAAACATTGTTATAGTTAAAATCATTTTTGAGATGAAAAGAATGAACCGGGTGGTGGCAGCGCGGGCGGAAGGAAAAGTTGAAGAGCGAGTTAGAGCTGGTATTAAAATACATGCGTCAGCATGAAAAGAGCTTAGTTGTTTGAACTCCACGACGGGTATCAATTGAAAAATTCCTTTAAGTTCTATTTCCATCATCGAACGACAGCTAAAGCCGATTCTGGATTTAGGGCTGATCTGAACTGATCACATTTAACATCTTCACCCTTACGCCCTGGCCACGCAATGAGCAGCAAGTGGCAAGTTTAAGCGCCAGCTAGCCATTTATTTAGCAGAAATTCATGAGCGGTTACTTATAAAAAAAATTTCATGTTTTATTTTTTTTTTATAGCTGGAAATCCATTCTTTTAAATTGTTTTTATACCATATTGTTTTTCCAAATAGTTTTTGAAAAATTAGTTTTGAAACTTAAAATTTTGAAAAAATAATGAAAAAAATTTTGTTCAAAATTTTACGTTGTTAAGCAGTACTTTTGTTTTTAATATCGATGCTCCTATCTAATACTAAAAACTAAATGCCTTGATGTCTTTTAGATTTTAAGAAAATTGAAGATAACGAAATCTACTTTACTACTTAATTAGTAAAAATAGGATCTTTGGAGCAACAAAATAATGGATGGAAGTCGAATTTAAGGAAAACTTACTTTTGTTAATTTTAATTTTCTCAAAAACTAGAATACACTTTGACATCCTGATTTCTAATGTTTGACTAAAAATTGATTGGGGCATTTTGAATACTAAACACAAAAGTACTACTCAATGAAACAAAATCTGTTTGAAAACAGTTTTTTATTTTTTTTAAATTTAAGTTTAAAAATAAATTTTAGAAAAACTCTTAATTTAAAAAGAAAATAAGAGAAGAGATTTTTGGCTTTACAAAAAGTATAGCATGCTGTTGTTACGGTTACTTTTGTTTTTAATGTTTTTTTTTTGTTTAAGTCAATATTTTTATAAAATTACCCTTCCCGTTTTTTTTTATTTTCTCAAAAACTAAAAAATACTTACCGCCATATTCTTGACTTACTTCAGAGCAGTGCTGGGGGATCGTGGGAAAAATCCCTTTTTGTGGGAATTTTGACCTCTAAAGGGAAAAAGAGAAAACCGACCCATTTTGTGGGAATTCTTTGATTTTTTAAATTTTTTATGATGAGCTCTTTCATCAACAAAATTATAATCAATTTTTTTAGATTAATTCGAAAGAAGTGAAAATGAAGTTTAAGAAATGTCAGAATTATTTCTTAAAAGATTTTATAAAACCTGGTCGTGAATATAGTTGGTACTATCAACGACTAGATACATATATGTATATCTTTAGTTATTATTTCTATATTCGTGTTCAGTTATATCTTTACAGCCGTATCTATAATAGAATCTTAAAGGCTTCTTAACTTTAAAATGCCTTTAAACAGCACTTAATCGTGAAATCGGTATCTATAATCAATTTTCAGATTTAAGCAACGTTGCTTAAAGGTCTCCTAACTTAAACGCCATCCATCGCGTTTAGAGGTTGCTTAAAGCTATCTTAGTGTAGTTTGACATTTGTGAAGCATTTTTTTTTATATTTGTAATTGTAAATTTGTGTTTTGTGTTTAATTTTTCTTAAAATATTAATTTAAAAATGGATCCCAAAATTTAATTTCATTTATAAATGACTTAAATGTAATAAATACCTTAGGATATTTTAATTCACATAAAATGATATATTTGAAAATGTTTTACGTTAACTTGTCGGCAGAGTCCTAATTTGTTGACCTTTTTCTCTTATTGGAGAGCATGGCGAAGTTGTTTATTGTTTTCCAATTTTTTTTTCTTTATTAAATCTGTTACGAAACAGCTGTTTTAAACAAAAATGTAGTAATATTTTGTTTTGATTGTACTAGATTCGTAAATTCTTTTACGTTACGTGACAAACCATTAATTAGTTAAGTACCCATGCATAATTGATTATAGATGAGAATTTAAGCAACGTTGCTTAAATTCAAATTAAATATTTAAGCGAACTTAACTAATTTGCCTTTAAGAAACGTTTTAAGAAAATCTAATAAATATGGCTGTTAGTGTTTAGAAAAAACATGATATGTATATCCACAAATAGATTGCTTCTTCACTTCCACAGTTAATAAAGCATAAACGCTTGGACCGATTTGCTTCAAATTTGGTACTTGTATGCACTTAATAATATATAGGGTGTCATCTACATTTTGGGGGTATAATTTTTGGGTCATTCTATAAAAGATCAATTTTATCTCCCCCCACCCCTGAGGCTGGAGGTGATATTTTCTGAAAAGTTAACTTATAATGGGAAAAATTATTAAAAATAAATTAATTTTTTGAGGGCTACTATTTCATTCTTTTAGTAATTTTTTAAATCAAGTTGTTTTAAATAGTTTTAAAAAAAATTAATTTCATATTCAAAACTTTTGTTCTTTTTGTTTTTTAATTTCTCAAAAATTAAAATTAAACATTATTTATGTGCTTTGTTGGTTTTTAATATTTCTTTATTTTTCATTTTGAGTCCACTTTTTAACTTTTTTTCTGTGGGAAATAAAAAGGGAAAAATAAAAATATTTGTGGGACGAAAAGGGAATTTACCGACTGCGTGGATGGAATTCTGTTAAAAATGCCCCCCAGCTTCAGAGCTAGTTTTTTTCTGCCCGTGGCGTGGCAACGTTTATATACAAAGGTTTTTTTAGTAACACAAATTCTATACAGGGTGATCGGTATAAGATGCACCAAACTGCTGGAGCGATTAGGTTGGGTTAAGACAAGAAAAAAATCGTATGGGAGGGCAGGTCTATTTCCCCCCGCTTAGGCAGGAGGGGGAATTTTCTAAAAAATTGACTTAAAACAGAAAAAAAATATTTAAACACAACGGTACAATTTAAAATGCCATGCTATACCTTTTTGGAAAGCCAGAAATCTCTTCTTTGATTTTCTTTTTAAATTAAGAGTTTTTCAAAAATTAAATTAAGTTGTGTTAGTGAATAGTTTTTGAAAAATTAATTTCCAAACTCGAAATTTTGAAAAAAAAAATAAAAAAAAAATTTCAAACTAATTTTTTTCAAAATTTTATGTAAATAAGAAATAAGTTTTGTTTTCAAAATTCAATGCTCTTATTAGCTTTCAGTCAAAAATAGAAAACCGGATGCTAAAATGTCTTTTAGTTTTTGAGAAAATTGAACATAACAGGAACTAAGCTGTAATATAAATGTCATTTTTTGTCTAGTTTGATAGGTTTTTATTGTTTATTTCGTTACCATATTTGTTATTTATTTTCAATTCGTGTCAGTGCTGTCGGGACGATGCAATACTGGAGTTAGGTGACAAGTGTGGTATGAATTAATACAATTATTGAATAAGGAACAAAACCCCTGATGAAGTAAGGAATTCTTACGAAACGTTGGGTAAAGAATGGAATATAGTTTTTTATTTGCATTCCAAATTCAAATAGACCAAAATATAGTCAAATAAAAATTTAAGAGAATTGGTCAAACACACACAACAATATAATTAATTTTTTATATAATTATGTACATATATTAAAAACAAGAAAAACATCGTGTCATGCATATTTTTTAAAATGAGGATAGTACATAATATGTAACATTTCTGCTGGCGAAATCTCTTATAAAAAGCGTTAAGAAGGTACTCATTCTCCCAATGATATTTTCAAATAAAAAGTACGAAACACTTTGTTCTACAAAAATGAGAAATACTTTTTTTTCTGAGTAAATGATAATGCACAAAGTACAACAGTCACTATAGGTACGTTGAAAAGTGTTGAATACGAGTGTTCACTCAACAACTCAAAGTGGAAATCGAGATCAAGAAGGGGAGCATAAGCAAATACAAAAAAAAAAAAGCATCTTGAGATATTTTATAAGATTTTTTTTTTTTTAAGTTGAAAGGCGAACAATATTTGAGGGTGTACTTTGGTAGAAGGTGGCTTCCCCTTGCATGCGAAACATTGAGGTAAAAATTGAAATCACATCCTACAAGGCAAAGTACTCAAATGTATAGCATAGATACTTAATATCTTTGTACATTTTGCTTCGACATAATGTGTAAAATGCATGTATCTGTTTTGAACTGAATTTCTTATTTCTTAAAGGCATTATAATTCTCGACCTACTTTTGGGATTTTTCTGTCTTCAAATATTTAAACAATGAAACATCTAAGAATGCTTTTTGTAGGCTCTCTTATTTTATATTAAGATATAGATTTAGCTCTAAAGCTATTCACAAAATATTTATGTTCTTTATAAAAAAAATGTATAGATATGTACTTACTTAAAAAGTCTCAGTTTATTTGAGTTTTGAGGTCAAAAATGGTCACAGTGAGGATTTTTTTGTTGGGCCTTTTAATCGATTTTCAAAAGATTTTCATCATCTTTAAAGAACGGAAAAATCACGCTGGGATCAAGAATTTGTTGTTCAAGTCGTGATTCGCATACGGTGTGACAAAATGCTAGAGCGTGTAGATTGAGTCGATAAAAGAAAAAAAAATCGTATAGGGTGGGGGTATTTTCCCCCAATTTAAAAAAATCGACTCGAAATAGAAAAAAAAATTATTAAAAGAGAATGGGAACACTTACAATGTCATGCTATACTTTTTTTTCAAGCCATTCTCTTGTTTTGTTTTTAATTAAATTTATTCAAGGGAATAGTTTTTGAAAACTTAAATTTCGAATTCAAAATTAAAAAATAAATAATAAAAAATATTGTGTTCAAACTGATTTTGATCAACAATTTACATTAATAATCAGTATTTTTGTATTAGATTTCTAATCAAAAATTAAAAAGTAGTTGTCCAAATGTCTTCTTGTTTTTGATAAAATTAAAATAGCCAAATCTACTTACTGGAAATAGGAATTTTGAAGCAACAAAATAATGGATTGAAATCGAATTTAAGTAAAACTTACTTTGGTTATTTTCAATTTTCTAAAAAAAAAATAAAAAAACATTTAGACATCTGGTTGACTAGAAATTGAAAGGATCATCGAACTTTAGAAACGAAAATACTACACTTAAAATTTTTAACAAAATTAGTTTAAACACATTTTTTTCATTATTAATTTTTCAAGATTTCTAATTTGAAAATTAATTTTTCAAAAACTATTCTCTCAAATAATTTTAATTAACAGACTTCTGGCTTTGAAACACATAAATGCATTGCGTTATAAGTATTTCCGTTGTAATTTAATGATTTTTTTTCTAATGTTAGATTGTTTTTCGCACACAAAAGGAATGTTTTACAATATTTGTAACAAAAAAAATGAAGAACGTCCACACATGTCATTGATATGTCCGACTAAGATGCCTTCAATTATTTTGAATGGATAATAAAATGATTTAAGCATTTTTCGGAGAAATGTTTCATTAAATGTTCCATATAAGTATGTCAAAATATAGTTCATTCTATATTATATCTGTCAAGCAATACAATCCATATAGGAGGATTGTTGAGAAGTCATAGGCACTAAACATTTTATGATCTATCCATAACCAAGCCATAAAATTATACACTTTGAAGACATCCTGCCAACTCTCAAATAACTCAAATAACGAATATATATATGGGATCCGTGTTCATATCAGAAGATGGAGATAATTGCAGAGCTTTCTAACCTTAATAGTAATCATAGCATCAGCCCTGATAATATTCCTGAAGTGTTCCTCAACGAATGTGAATATAATTTGGCGAAACCTCTATGCATTAAATACAACCATTCACTTGCCAGTGGTGAGTTTATTTATACATGGAAATATAAGCTGTTGAAAATTACAGACCCATTTCTAAATTGCAATTGATTTCGAAGATTTTTGAGTCTATTGTCAAACAAAAAATGTATGGAGCTGTTAGGAATCACATATCGGTTAGCCAGCATGGATTTGTCCAGGGGCGGTCTACTACGACTAATCTTTCACTTTATACAAATTTTTGTTTAAAGAACATGAAAAACAAATGTCAAAGCGATGTTATTTCTACTGACTTTTATAAAGCGTTTGATCGGGTTAGTCATCGAATTTTACCGCCATATTATTCACTCGATACATCCAGATTTAAACTTAAATCCAGATGAATTTACATTGAATTTGTATGATTTACATCCAGATTTAAGTTTTAATCTAGATGTATTGAGTGAATAATATGGCCGTTAATAAATAAATTGGAATTTTTGGGATTCCACTATGCCTTTCTTAAATGGATTAGCAGCTATTTGGTGGATCGTTCACAATTTATAAAATTTGATTTGAAAACATCTTTTAAGATATTGAACCATTCACCAACACCAGCTTGGAAGAAAGTGCTCGTAGCGTCGAATGGGATCGGTTAATACATATGCCTTCGTCTAGTCTTCAGGTTGATTTTCTTACTAAAAATATTCAAGTTCTCTTTAATGCGTATGTCCCAACCAGAACCAAAACTGTAAGACAAGGGCAATGTAAATGGTTTACAAATGAGATTCGCAACCTCATTCAACAGCGAAATCAAGCATATAGGTCATGGAAAAGATATCGTCTAGACACACACTTGCAACTGTTTCGGACATTGAGAAATAGAGTTGTTCAAAAAATTAAACAAGCTAAAAGACTATACTACAGACATAAGTTAGACCCGTCACTACAAAGACAAGCAATTTGGAAGAACTTAAGTGAAATAGGACTTGGAAAGCAAAAATGTTTACCGGACGAAAATCTTGATCTTGACAACCTCAATCAAAAATTTATATCTTCATCAACAACCTCTGCTTCCAATGCAAGTGTGCAATTTGTTTCACGTGAACCGCCTGAGTCTCTATTTCATTTCGTGTGTATTGATGACGTCGAACTTGTTTCATGTTTATTATCTGTTAAATCGAATGCCGTAGGGTTTGATGAAGTTCACCCAAAGTTCATTAAAATAATTTTACCGGTTATTCTTCCCTACTTAGTTCACATATTTAACTATATTATAATGACAAACGACTATCCTTCACAATGGAAAATTGCTAAGATCTTACCCTTTAAAAAACCGAATAGTAATGACTACAGACCTGTGTCCATTCTCCCATTCATGTCTAAGGTATTCGAAAAAGTTTTACAAAAACAAATGAATTCATTCTTGCAAGTAAATTGTTTACTTTCATCACTTCAATCAGGGTTTCGAAAACATCATAGTTGCATCACGACAACTATCAAAGTAGCAGATGATATCAGAATGTCTTTAGATGATGATAAGGTAACATTTTTGGTTCTATTAGACTTTTCAAAAGCCTTTGACACGGTGGATCATACTATTATGTGTAGTAAACTCGCCTCTCAATTTAGATTCTCGAGTTCAGCAGTCGCTTTAGTATTTTCATATCTTACCGGTAGGATGCAAGCTGTATCAGTAAGGAATCGGACTTCTGAATTCCTGTTTAATAATAGAGGTGTACCACAAGGCTCAATTTTAGGTCCAATCTTGTTTTCATTATATGTCAATGAACTGCCATCGACTGTCCGATCCTCAATTCATATGTATGCTGATGACGTACAGCTTTATAGGAGCTGTAACTTAGGTTTGATTGAAGACTGTGTGGAAGCAATAAATGATGACTTAATCGCCATAGATTTATGGTCGCAAGAAAACGGATTGGTCTTAAACCCCTCAAAAACCAAATGTCTGGTAATAAGTAAGCGAGTACTTGACCTTTCATACTTTCCGGAGGTATGCATTCAGGGTTCTAAAATAGATTATGTAGATAAGGCGAAAAATCTGGGAATTGTTTTCAATAGAAACTTAACGTGGAACGATCATATAAATGCTATTATTGGAAAGGTCTATGGCACATTGCGGAAACTTTGGATGTCACACAGTTATACTCCAAAAAAAACACGTTTGCTTTTGGCGAAAACGCTAGTCATTCCCATTTTAACTTACGGAGCTGAAGTCTATAGAAATTGTGATTCAGCAAGTAAGAGAAAACTGAATGTAGCTTTCAATAATACTGCGCGATATGTTTACAATATAAGACGATATGAACACATTTCTATCCATGCTAAGGAACTGTTTGGTATGACATTTGAAGATCTTCTCGCTTATAAAGCTCTGATCTTACTTTCAAAGATTATTGATACACGAGAACCAATGTACTTGTTTGATAAGTTAAACTTCGGATCCTTAAGTAGATCTCATCAACTCATTTTCCCGCGATTCACATGCACAACCTCAGAGCGACAGTTCTTTATTAGCTCCATTCGCCTCTGGAATGGATTGCCGGGACATGTACGGGAATTGGGTGGCACTGGGCGATTCGGAGCGGAACTAAAATCCTATTACGCGCGTTAGGTAAACCTTGTTTTTTTTTTTTTTTTTCTTGTAAATTTTTAATTATTATTTTGTTTTTACTTAATATGAAGATGTATGTTTGCTATTAATTTGTTTTTTTATTGATTTATTAAATTTCTTTTGTTATATTTTCTGTTAATTTATTTAATTTATTTTCTTAAAACTGTCTAAGTATAATTTCTGTTGTTCAATTTTGAAATTGCAAATCAAAGCTTCACTTGCTAAAAGGCTATTAAAGTCTTAATGTGTAAGCATCTACATATGTACAAATAAAATAAACAAAATAAACATTCTGGTGTACCGCAAGGCAGTTACTTAGGCCCTTTGTTATTTTTGCTTTTCATTAAGAATCTTCCCTCTGTTATTAATTTCTCAAATTGTCTTATGTTCGCGGATGATGTAAGATCTTCAAATCTATTAAATCTATTGCTGATAGTAATGATTTACAGAGAGATATTGTTAAAATGAATGATTTGGTGTTGTAAAAACTCCTTGTTTCTGAATATAGAAAAATGTATCACCATGTCTTTCAAGTTCTGCATTGCCTATATTATTTGATTATAAGTTGCAAAATGTTACACTTCAATGAGTTACTAACCAAAAGGATTTGGGAGTCATTTTGACTCGCATTGAGCTTTCATTATGTATTTGGACTATATAATTTCTAGAGCTAACGCTATGGGGATATTTCTGTTTAGGAACTCCTCTGAATTTAGAGATCCCTATGCATTGAAGGCTCTATATATTTCCTTAGTTTGGTCCATTCTAGAATAATTGTGTGTAGTATGGTCTCCTTTATTTAATAAAGGTATGCAACGTATTGAGATAATTCAAAAAAGATTTTCAAGATATATGCGCTTCGAAAGCTGAATTGGTCTACTTCCTTACCATCTTATAATAGCAGATGTGAATTAATTGGTTTAAAGCCTCTATCATATAGAAAAACTTATTATTTTATAACCTTTGCTAGAGATGTCATAAATCATAACAGGGGATATTGACTCTGCTCGTCTTCTAGCTTTGTTTGGTATTAATGCTCCCTCAAGAACTCTAAGGCCTAGAATTGAGGAATTTTTCTTTATTTCTCATCATGCAACAAATTATGGTCGTAATAAACCAATTACCAATGTTTGTGTCACCTTTAACCGTTATGCAAATGTAATTGATCTTGATTTAAATAGAAATATTTTTAAGTATAGTACTCTTGAAGCCATTAATGAATAAGATTATTTATTTTGTTCTATTTATTTTATTATATTTATTTTGTTATATTTTAGTTATTTTAGGTATATAATAAATATAATAAATAAATAAAGTCGAGAAATAATAAGAATACTTCGCGAACACAGCCACAGAAAGAAAAACTATGGATATATCTAAAAGTTGGCATAGCGTTTTTTTGGAACTAGTATTGCTTCTTACTGCGCTACACATGATTAACTATAAAAATTATATAGTATATATAAAAAAATATAAACCCTCATATCAATAAACGAAAAACAACGGAAAAATAAGACTAACACATGCACATCTGTCAACTTGCAATTCGTATTAATAAATGTGTAATGGTCTGTGACAGCGAGCGGATAACTTTAATTCGCCAAATTTGGCGTTTAAGGGATGGATAACTTTATAACACACATATTCACACATTTGATAATAACTGGTTCAACTACGAGCATATTTTTCATCAATCAGTGCATGCATGTGACACATGTTTAAGAATACTTCCACGATTTGATGAAGTGCTGCCGTATTTTCAGTGGTACAGACAGGAACTATTATGATATGTTTATTAATAATTAAAGTTATCCAACGGATAAGTTCTCTCTCCGTGTGCTAGCTAACACGTGTGTTAAGGAGCGGACGGTGACTTTTTCTTAATAAGGCTGAAAAAGTTTAACACTTTTGTTAGACTTATAACATTATGGCAGTCACCAGTTCAGTTACTCATACCTTCTTGGTTAATGTCGTCCCAACTTAAGCTCATTTGCAGACACATTTAAAATTTTTGATTTAATTAATCATAAATTATTATAGAAGTATTGTATCAAATGTGAAGGAAACTTTGAAAAAATCGCTTCCAACACAAGGAAGTAATTTTTGTTTTTTGTCCGCCTAAAGAAATTAAATTAATTAATTTCTATCAGATAAGGGACTAGGTATCAACCTAGCCCTAAGGGAACGTAAAATGTAGGTATGCAATCTTAAGTTCAAAAACTCGTTTAGAAAACATTTGTCCGTCTAAGTCTAAGGGATATGTCCGCCTAAGGGAGCTTAGCTGTCCGTAATGGGGATTCCCGAGTTCTGTATTAGCTCCTCTTATTTTTAAAAACCTCAAGTGTTTTTAAATTATTTAACTGAGTGGTAGGTAGGTAATTACAAAGCACATAATGAAAAATTTACCTACATATACAAAATAAACTATAAAACTAAGCATAACAGGAAAATTGAATTTATTCCACATCAAAAATACACACATTATGAAGGTATGAATCTATCTAATCTACCTATATTTAAATCAAATTTTGTTTGTTAATTGCCACAAAACATTTCTCTTCATCCAAATTACTTTTAATCTCCCTTTGGTCATAACTCATAACTACCCCATTACTTAGTCGTAATATTTATTTTCACTCCAAGCCTATTCACTTACATAAGGACGTAGTGGTATAGGTAATGGTAGGTATACCCTTTATTAAAAGTTTGCGTTGTGGAAGAAAAAATTACTTACACAACATCATTATTTAATAAACATACCTACTTTTTCATTCATTCGGTGGTTTGTCATATTGTTGGATATTTTCAGCCTTCTAGCGGAATAAAAATAATAATACAAAGATGAAGAAACTGAACAAAAACGAACAACATCGAAAAAATCTCATTCAAAAAAAAAAAAAAACAACTTCAACCATGTGCGTCCTTAACCAACATGTATTATGCTATAGTACAATATACCTACATACTTATGGCCAACCTTTTCTACTTCCCTACACCCTATTTTTGTTCTACCTATTCTCTGGTCAAAACATCTCATTCAGGTCAAGGATCCAACTAGAGAGCTCACCCACTGCTTGCCTATGGTGGCGGTGTGGTGGCCATCTTTTGAAATGTCACCAGCATAGAACCAAAAGTAAGGACGGCCGGATGACTACAACGACAACGACAGTAAAAAAAAAAAACACAAAGAAAAGCAACTATGTATACTAAAAATAAAAACATTATAAAAAACTTAACAAAAAATTAAATCGAAATCATGACAGAGCACATTAAAAGATGAATGAATCAAATGAAAATGAACTGCTCTCTTCTCTGTTTGAAAAGGTTAAAAGGTGTATATTTCTGTAATCAGTGTTGCCTTACTGCCTGAACAAATTAGAATGCTGGAACTGGAGCCGCACACGGAACTGCAAGAGCTGTCAAAAGGTGTCGTACGTTATTTTTTTTACGTGCCCACAATGCAGCTGTACAGTTTTGAAAGTATTTTGAAGAAAAACTAAAGAATATTCTTGTGTACAAGGTCAGAATTCACATTTTTTGTTTCCAATAATTTTCATTTTAATAAATTATTCTTTTCGCGATCCAATAACCATAATATTTTTTCCGAGCCAAAAAGTTTTTTTTTTCTTCATACAAATTGAAACGTCAAAAGTGTCGTACGTGAAAAGTCAAAAGTTGGTGAACTCTTCCGTCTGCGGCTGCAGCTCCGTATGCGGCTACGTTTCGTTGTGTTCGCAACATGGAATTTGCGTGTATTCAATATTGTGACAGCTATTCCAGCTCCGTCTCCGTCCCCATTCTGTTCAGCCAGTTAAGTGTAGATAGGTGTGTTGAAAATTTTTGCCAAAACTAAAGAATTTCAAACCTTGGTATGTAATACATAGCAGGCTTATAAAAGAATGCAATCTTTTGAGATTGCAATCTTTAATGACTTTAATAAAAAGATGGTACCTATTCTTTGACTTTACTTTGAGACTTCAGACTTGAAAATATGCAATCACCAATCATTTGACTCGAAAAGATTGCAATCATTTGTTTCGCCATTCATTTTACAGGAATTAATTGAATGCACTCATTTGGGAATGCATGCATTCTTTGCATTCTTGCACAGATTATTTGCAAAATTATGAGCACAGGTTTGGAGATGAAGAAGTGTCTCGATCACTTGGGAAAAAGTTTGATGGGCTCAGAGCACATAACGAAGGTAGAAGCAATCAAAGAATGCAAATGAAAAGATTGTATTCAATTGATTGCTGAAAAATTGCATAATTGAATGCATAATTTGAAGTCTAAAGTCTCAAAGTGAAGTCAATGAATGCAATCTTTTAACTGAAGTCGGTGGATGATTTTTAAAGAATGAGTTCACAAAAGATTGCATTCTTTTACAAGTCTGCTAGATAGTAGAAGTGAAAATTAAGAGTTACGCTCAGCAAAAACAAACTTGTCCTTGGGCCATAGGACAAATAGATATACTGGTCCCGTTTGAATAAAAAGTAATTTTCTCGTTTTTGCTTCCTTCTTGATTTATAACGGCTCATATCATTTTTGGTGTTATTTCTTTAATCCCGGCCCTGATATATGAGGCAGAAGCATGGACTCTGTCAATAACGGATGAAAATCTGCTTTGAAAGGATGATCCTTCGGTTGATTTTCAGTCCAGTTTTGAGTTATGAAAGAGAAGATTCAACAACGAGCTTATCAGGCTTTGCTACGACATTGACCTGTTCAAAAAGCTGAAAATACAGAGGCTGAGATGGCTGGGACAAGTTAAGCGTATTGGCACCGACTATATGAACTAGCCCGACTCGTTCGAATCTATCCCTGATGGTCTGCGCAGCAGAAGAAGACCTCACCTTAGATCGCACACTCAAGTGAAGAATGAGCTCAACCAACTTGGAGTGCGTAAATGGAGGCAGCTAGCGAGGGACCGAGCTGGCTGAAGAGGTTTGTTGGATGAGGCCATGGTCAACCCTGAACTGTAAGCACCATCTGAAGAAAAGTAAAGTACCTAAGTAAGTAACTCGAAAACTTTTCTTTCTTTTCAGTGTTTCCGACTCAACTCTCTAATATGGCTTTGTAAAGTGAAAGAAACTCTGAAAAAAAAACTCAGAGAAGCTGAATTCTATTTTGTTAAAATTTTTATAATTACAAACATATTTACAAACATAAAAAAACTAAGGCATCTCATTTCAAGATTAAATTCAGACACATATAAGATCCATTTTCGTATATGTTCTTAAAATTTTATATAAATAATATGAAAATTTCATTTAAATGTTTGCTGGTAACACTGTCTACAAAAGGAACTAGAGAAATGACCATGGACCATAATGGACGATAACGTACAAAAACAGGCGAAAGCAAAAAAGCCCAGTTCGTAAGTTAGTTATAGTTTCTGATATAGAAACACAAATTGGCATTTTCTTCAACCCCCATGCACCACCGACTCCGTTAGTCCTAGTCCTATAGTTCATGTGCCTGAAACTGGGGTTGACCTGACCGAGATAATTCACTTTAACTTGCAAAAAGTGTACACAATTTTATTTTTTTTTTTTTTTATCTTTGCGCTCCAAGGAGGACAAGTATTATTTGGTTTAGAGGAAATCGTCAACCTTGATAAGGTATAAATTAATGTGTAGGTAATGGGAAAAGTAAAGATGGAACACTCGAAATATTATTAAAATTTACACACTTAAATTTGACCCTTTAAAGAGACTTAAATAAATACAGTGGAAGGGTCATTATATAATAAAGTAGGATATTTGTAATGTTTAAATTTCAGTAAAAAAAAACTAGCTCTCAAGTAAAAAGGGTTTCTAGAAGAATTATAATAAAAAACCTTTAAGTCTGTAAACGACCTAATTCAAGGCATTTTTTTAACTGAAACTTCCGCCGAATATTTAAAAAGTGTTCTTGAAAATGTAATAATCATCCGTTTTTAAGAAGCTTTGATATTCATTTAATTTTATAAATTTCTTTTATAATTTCCATATTTTTTTTTTTCAAACCTAATTATGCAAAACACAAGAACATAAATATATTTGGATAAAGATAATTTTGTTTCTTACCACTAAATTGCTAAAGAGCATTGGCTCTTTTGGGTTTAAAAAGCATCAATTTAATAAAGCTTACCTGAAATGATAAAAAGATTGAAATGAGTTAGCTCTACAAACTAGAATATAAATATAATAAATAAAATAATTAAACAGGTCTTAATTCATACTTCACCCTTATCTATAGGAATTGAGCCTTACTGATAATCAACCACTAATGTCGACTATTAGTAAAATATAAGATTAAAATAAAGTGTGGAGCTTAAATAGAATTCTACCAATTAACAATTTAACTTTCTGGTTAAAAAAAATCCCCACACTTTCCATGAATCTACCACAATTTCAACCCATTTCCAGGCAAATAAAAACGTGCGGAGTGAACTGTCAAAATTTGTTCGATACATTCACATTAACAGTTACTTTTTCATATCAGTAAGAAAATCCTATAAACAAAAATAGATTTTCGGTTCCAATAGAAGTCTCCGTGAGAAATTCGGCTGTCAGACATTTTAGTGTAACCTCATTTTGAAGTTTATATTTTGGCTTATTGTTAATCTTTGGAAGAGTCAAGAGTCATGTAAAGCAGTTTCGAATTTGAAAATATTTAAATAAAAATTGCTATTAAAAAATGAAAGCATCGCAGTTTTTTGTTAACTGGAAATAGCACCTAAATTTACCAATCTATTAACTTTTTTGAACAAGTGATGAGTTTTTTTTTTAAATAAAAGGGTCAGCTGTATGTGTATTCAATACTTTTTACAAAAAAGTGATAAAAAGTGTAAAAGTGAAAAACAAAACATGCTCTAGAGATACCTGTGTGCGAAAAAATTGTTTTTTATCTGTCAAATTAATCTAAAATGACAGATCAAACACAATTTTCGAACATTTTTTCACTCCCAAGGTTTTTTTTTTTTTCCACTTTTTGCAAAAAGTCTAGAACAGAGTTAAGCCTTAAACCGATTACAATCACTACAAAAAAAAATAATTTAAACGAACAATCTTTAACTGAACGCCTTCGATAAAGGCGTCTCTTATTCCTCATGTCGATTTTTTCATCAAATTATTCACTTAGGACTTGCAAAAAACATTCCTAATATAGGAGTATATTATATCATAATTACGTAACCTGAAATAGCCCAACAGGCAACACTTGCATTGAAACCCCATTTTGTATCTTTAATAATGTACTTACAGCTTAAGCATGGATTTCCATGTATTAAATTTTAACGTCTTGTTAGTGACTAAGCTAGAGACTAAATTCATTATTGGTATGTGACTTTTATGAAATCTGGAGATTTTCATTTTACTATTAACTAAATTTGATTATTAGTAATAGCCTTTTCACACCGAACCCGAAACGGGGTTTTCGCCAAAAAGTTTACCAAAACTCGAAAATCGTTCACACTGAACATTTACCTGTTTTCGTTTGACATTTCAATTGTTTTGAAGTCAGCTGCTATTGGTTTCAGGCAAACACAATGGACGCGACCACGCGATGCGATGGCGCCCATTCTTTGAAAAGGCGCGGTGCAAAAGTAAGAATATAAACAAACTGTACTAGCTCTTTAAATTTTGGTTGAAATGCAGCGCACATCTGTGACGCTAGATCTTTTATATAAAAAAATAAAAAAAAAAAAAAAAAACAACTTATCAAATTGGAAGAAATTCAACTTCTAAAGAATATTTTGTTAATTCGAACAATACATAACAATAAATATTATATTACTAAATATAATTAATACAAGCAAAAAGCAAGATACACAACTGGCAATCTTAAAATGCTAAAAAGAACTAAACCCGCTTGTTTCATTATAGTCAGCAGGATTCATGCATTCCGATTCTAAACTCACGGGACTTCAAAATTCTCTTTCAGTGTCGCACTAAACATTGACATCTTGACATGTTTGCCATATCATACCTTACTATTTTCCTTTGGAATTGTATACTAAGATTTCTGTACCTATTAATTTTTTTTCCACTCAGTCACATCTAATTTAAAAAAATGCTTCTGAATTAAACAATAATTGCAGTAAATAACAAAAAAAAAAGCTAAAAGAAAATGGAAAAATCGGATGGAAAATTACCACTTCTTTCGAATCTGTCTATTCCCCACGAGTTTTACCACCTTTTACCTCATTTGTTCATGTTCTAATGCAGCAATTTGAATGTGAAAATCCTGGATATTTAATTTAATTCGAAAGCGTACTGGCTCCGTAGCAATAAAGACGCGCGTCCTGACGCCTTGTCTAATGTGTTCAAATTTAGTGGATTTAATTTATCAGCTTTTGTTTTAACGTATGATTTGGGACTGAATGTTTCAAAAGGTGTGTTTGTTTAGTTCAACTCTGAATTGCAACTGGTTTTGGAGTGGTTTTATATAAAACTTGTAGTTTTCGAAAACTTGTGGTGTAGCAAAAATGTATGGTAAAACTTGTGTTTTCGATTATTTTTTCGCCCAAAACCGATAATTTTGCGAAAACCGGGTTTTGGGCTTGGTGTGAAAAGCCTATAAGGCCCATTGACTCACATCTTGTTGATTAAATGTTTTAAAAAAGATAATGGGAATAAGTTATAAATATTTCTATCCTTTACAATATTCAAATCATTCGGTCTCTAATTTTCGATTTTTGATCTCAGTCTATTTCACCACATTTATTGAAATTTCATACACATTCTTCATATTCTTCCGTCATTTCATACAAATATAATCCTCTCTTATTCGTTGGAATGAAATAATAAAACAAAATAGCATGAATATTTCTCATGAATCTAAAATTAAAACCTTTTACAAACCCACACATTTAGCATTCAGAATATTTAGCAACATACAAATAATGCCATTTAGAAAGTTCACATTCCCTTTCTGTTCGACTTTCAAAGAATTCATACAAATAAAAAAAATAATAATTAACAAAACGAACCTTAAATTCGTTTAACAACCACATACCATACATTCATACAATAATATACAACGATTTGGTTTTATAAAGTTCCGCATTATAATAGCTTCGCACAGAGTACACAAAACCCCTTTGCAGGTTATCCCCACTATACGACTACGACAACGAAAAACAAAAACAACACAAAAGTCGTCGCCCAATTAATGGTCAAAATGGCCGAAAATGTTCCATTTGGATTTGACTGTCCCATGCCAACTCCAACAGCTTACCTTAGCCGAAAAGTCCTTTAAAAAAAAGTTATTTTATTTGCTTAACAGTTGTGTTGTGTGTCTAAGACAGTTAATACGACAAAACATAAAACTGATGAAATAAGATTTTGAAGGTCGTATACCTAAAGAAAGGAAATGTCAGCAGATTAATGTAATTAAAAGTTTCAGTTTGATAAGCTTCTTGTTATAAGGAGTTTTTTTTTTTTTTTTTTTTTTTCTTGGGTTAAGGTGCATGAAGGCATGGACGCATGATGAAACACTTTTGGGTTATGGTTCACTTGATAAATTTTGGTCACTGATGATGCTATTTCAGAGTCTTATATTGGTGCTTTTCTCCATTTCGGTTCGTCCTATTTCTCTCATAATTAATTAACTTTTTTGTAGACGACAATTTTCTGTGATTTCACTCACTCAGGTAAGGTATGTTTGTATATTTTCTTGTGTTTTAAGAAAATTATGTCAAACCAACATAAGCAATTTCTTTGCTTGGTTAAATTGAAACTTTATAGTTTTTTTCCAAATAACCTTGACTTAACAGTGCTCATTCCCCAAAACGATGCTGCTCATCAATGTGAATGAAACTTAAATGATCCAACTCGAGTCGCATGGACTTGATATTCAGACGAATTGAAATATCTTTTATTACTTATTTAGACTAAGGACCATAGTTGTACAATCGTGGTTTAAAATTTAATCCGTGGTTCAGCAATTTTAACTCGCCGCGCCGATTTCGGCGAATTAACTAAAGTTCAACGATGGTTGAAGGTTCAAAAATATATTGGCTAAAAGCCAATAACACGACTGAACCACAGTTAATCCGCCGAAATTGGTGACTTAAAATACCTGAACCACGTATCAAATTTTTGTACAACTGGCTCTAAGTAAGTATTATTTCTTTCTTAAGAAAAGGGTGTAATATCTACCTTAAAAAGAAATTCGTATGTAATACTATTTCAGAAATGGAATATTGTGCAATATATTCTAAAACATACTACATAGCCAAAAAAAAAAGTTTTCAGTTTTTTTTTTAAGTATTTTTTGAAAAGCACGAGGAAAAATTTTAAGTTTGCCTTTTTTACTTGCTCTATACAGGGCAAGCATTGGTTTTATGTAAAAAAAATTCAAGGTTATGTAATCAAAATTAAACTTCGATCATGAAGAAGTCTTAAAACGTGGGTTCCGCCATACCACGTCCACACCTACGTCCACTGTTGTTTGATCTGGATCCTAATTGGGTGGACAAAGGACCATAGGCATTTTGGGCTAATTTTTCAACATTGCTCAAGAGTGATGAAACTTATGTCATATGAAAGCTAATAGAGAGTACTTTTATTTTATTATTATGGCGGCTTAATTGCAATCGAGTGAGAAAATAATGTTTTTGCGCATTTTATAAAAAAAAACTATTTAAAATGGAAATTTTTTTTTGTAAATGGCAACACTACTAAAAAGTATTAAAATGTTTTATGCCTTTTTATGCGACATTAGGCCATATTTTGAAATATAAGACTTAAGATAATTTTGTTAATAGCAGCATTTGTCCTCAAAAATGAATTATGAATTTGGGGTGTGAAAATTAAAACATCGCGCGAATTTTTCATTTTCTTCTCTTCGGCAAAGTTTTTTCGCTATAGGGTTTGCATTCGAATTTTACTTCACTTAAAGCGTATAGTGGAAAAAAAACTTGCCGAAGAGAAGATCAATTTGGGTAGCGTGAAAGTTAAAAATACGCTCGAATTTTTAATGAATTTAAACGAACAGAATGAACATTGAAAGTTTGAATTAATTATTAAATCTTATATACAACAATTTTCCTTGTACTGTCTAAATTTCTACTAAATTGTACGGAAAACAAAATTCGGAAAGTTGCTACACTCAAGCTTACAGCTACATGAAATTTGGCACTTATGAAAAAATACCCTAAACAAAATACAGTAAAACCCGCTTAAGAGAAACTGCAAAATGTCACAGTCTTTCTTTCACTTAAGCGGGTTTTTCACTTAAACGAACCCCGCTTAAGTGAAAAAAAATTTCACTTAAGCGGATCTAAAAAACCATTAAGTGGAGAATTAATGCTAGAAACAATTGTATTTGTCATTTATTTATGTCATTTATTTAATGTGATTTTCTTTTTAATAAATGTAAAAATACGTATACCTCTTGAGCCATTTGAAATGTTGTTTTGGATTTTTGTTTGAGAGGAAAAAGCAATTAGTTTATAAAATGGAAATGTAAACGTTTATGAAATAATTGGCGTATTCAGGAAAATGAGATATCTGAGATTTCTCTACTTCAAAAAGTAAGAAAGTGAGTCCAAAATTTTTTCCTCAGAGTTTTGATAGCAAAACTGAGAAATTTTGCTGAGGAATACTGTTCACGTAACTGAGATTGCTGAGGGGAGGGCTCTGAGATATCATTTTCCTGAACTTGTCATCAGAAATTCAAATGTCATTTTCGTGGTGAAAATGGTGAAGGTGAAAAATAAAGAAGAAACGAAAGCATTCAGCAAATTTTTCGTTCTGTGCGATTCAATTTTTTTTTTTTCACTTAAGAGAGTTTTTTTTCCATGAAAAATATAAAATTGAACTGAAAGTATGTTTCAGGTATCCGGGTTTTTCACTTAAGCGAATTTCAATTAAGTGGAGTGTTTTAAATGACATTGGTCGAAAAATATTCGGAGATGAAAAAAGTGTTTCAGATAAGAGGGTTTTTCTCTTAAGCGGGCTTAACTATGTATAATAAATGAAATAATATATAAATATATAAAATAAAATAAATACCCCCAAGAAAAATGAAAGAAAGCCCCAAAACAATGAAAATAAATAAAATATTAACAATTTTTTGTTGTTGTTGCTTTTTATATAAATTTGTGGGGAAAATTTTCATTTTTTGTTTGGGGCTATTTTTCAATGAGGCCAAATTTCATGTATCAATTTTGTACCTATAATTTAAAATTGATCCTATTAAGATGTCACTTAAATTCTTAAATTCAATAATTAATTTTTCTGAAGAATTCTAGGTTTCATCGTTAAATTCTACAATTTCCCCATATCGAGGTTTAACCGAAATATATTTACGAAATTAGAGTTAATAGAACGTTGGTTATAAATAAGTCTTTTACTCGTTTTCAAAGGGATTGTACCTACCTGAATGAGTATTTATACAATTAAATGCAAAAAATTAAATTAGTACTTGTAGGTACGTGTACGTGCTTGATATTGTAAACAAATTTTTCTTCAAAATAACTTGCACATAACCAACATTTTGGAAAACAGAATTTTACACATATGTACAGCATTTTGGATGTACAGATATTTGGATATACAGTATTTTTAATACAGAATTCTGAAATACAGAATTTTGGTCGTAAACTATTTTTGAAAATAAAATAAACAGGATTTTGGTCATATAGAATTTTTAAACCCAGAATTTTGACCCACTCCCTTCAAAAGACAAAAGAGATGACAAAAATTGACACAAATTAATCTAACAAATTTCGTTTCTACTAAAGTGCTTTTTATTCCTTATAGTAGATACTTTTGTAAATAATTTATTATTAATTAGACTTTACGAGTATGAATGATTGTGAATAAAATACATTTTCAACAATAATTTTCTAAAACTACAAACAAAAAATTAAAACCCAATTTTATTCTTTTATTACATCCACAAAATTTTCATTTTCTTTATCAAATTTTTATCTAAGAACTTTTCATCATAAAATTTTATGAATTGTTACCCCATCATAAGGCAGCAGAAGGTTGCCTCAATTTTCAATTAATTTTCATTTGCTTTTGATTTGAATTCAATGGCATTTCTTCACTGAGTAATAAAATTCAAAAGAAAAAAAAAAAAAAAACAAGAACAATAAAACAAACACACACACACTATGAAATTTACTTTAATCAAAGTTCAGGTACTCTCCGAGTATATGATGCATATACAAAAGATGGAGATGGAGATGGAGATGGAGTATAGGCTCGTCTACTCGTAAGCTTAAAAATTTTGTCCAATTTTATATAAAACACTCCAAAACCGATGAAAGATGAGGGTGTGAGACTTCGTCCTTATCATCATCTTCATCAAATTTCAAAAGTTGCCTTGCAAAAGGAAAATGAGGAGAAAAGTTAATTGAAAACTTTAAATTGCTATTGGTATACAATTTCGAAACGTGTAATGGAAATTGAGGAACTGATTTCATCAAGTTATCGTCATCTTCGGTCGTCGTCGTCGGCTAGTCATACATTTTCAAAACAAACAACAATTTTATAAAGAGTTAGTGTTTGTGGTATGAGTCAGTTGTACACATTGCAAATTTAAAGATTTCGATTTTAAAAGTGGCAAAATAAGCACAGAGAATGAATTCGATATTCTCAGGATAAAATGGAAGGAAATTTGATTGAAAACGATTTCGGAGAAAAATGTGTGTTGCATTACTTATGAGTACATATTCTCAACTACTATCTCAGCTATGTGGGATCTTAGCACCCACATACATGGAGCGGTTATCAAAGAGCATGGTATTGTCCATCCAAGTTCTCGACACTACCGCTTTTTACTTTTCTTAAAAGAGTGAAATTATACCAAACCACATACATTTTGAGAAAGAACCAAGTTCAAATGGATTTATGCCCTTCTCGAAATTAGTGGTTAAGACCTAAAATTTAATAAATTTTGTTGGCAAGTTTTCTTTTAACAACTTAATCTCTTACAATTTTAAAGGTTTTGAAAAACATTTTCCATGATCATGGTTCAATAATTTGTTCCTTGAACACTTTAGTCAAAGAATTGAGATAAAGATCTTAAAACACTGCCATTAAGCCACTCACAGTCAAAATATGTTTAAACATAATAAAAAATATAACAACCCACTGTACACAGGTAGCTACATCATTCAAATATTTGTTTTACCTCTTATTCTTCTTGCTCTTAGTGCTAAAAGAATTAAAAATCTGACAAACTCAATTTACCCTAGGAGCAACTTTTTGTATATGGAAAATAAGGTTACGCATACGCCACAGTGTCCCAAATCGATCAGCCAAAGCCATTCATAAAACTTTAGTGTGCGGGTTGTCGTCGTCGTCGTCATCATCATCATTGTGTGTCACAGCAGCAAAATTTGGAGACAAAAACCGAAATCGAGAAAATATCCACGCTGCAATGAATACGGAATAATAATTGAGGCTGAAGCTCTGTGGGAGTTGGTACGCGGGCAGGTTTCTGTCAATGTGGTCCCTAATTTCCGCCACTAGGCAACGTAAATCACACAGAGGAGCTGGGGGAACCGAGAGCCTACGTGACTTTGCTTGCTAATTTTCCATAGTTTCCTCTATAAAATCCATTCAATTTTGGTTGTTGTTTTTTTTTTTTTTTTTACTGTAGGAGTGTGTGGCAGTGGGTGTAGATGTATGTGTGAGTGGGTATTATGAGAAGCGTTAAAACAGTATCTCTGCCAGCGTTGAGTCCTTTAAATTTGTTAGCAAACACAGATACTCATACATTTTAACTCCGTTTAGTCATAAAAGAGTCGTAGCGTACACTGTACAGTCGTTCGTTGTAGCCATGCTCTATTTTTGAGTTGTATCCAGATCAAGGACTAAATTGGAAGATTATGAATTTGTCAGCACAATACCAGTGACACTCGGTTAATGTGGTTGAGGAAACCATAGCAGCAGCAGGAGCAGTAGTTGCTATTGCCGAGGGCAAGCGGGGATCTTTCGAGGGAAATATACTCTGGCTCTCTGTTGGCACGTAAATATGCAATAATATCTACCCATCATAGCCGTAGATACAAGCCCACAGAAATATTATACTTGTGTATCTATTTAAATTTTTCTCTATTTTTTGTTTCTCTTTAGTTGTGTTATCTTCTTTATATCTTTCGTTCCAACATTTCGGTGGACGACAGAACGTTAAAAAGTGGTTTTGCCCCTTGGTCCATTTGCCATGTAAAAACCATTGACCCGAAATGAATTTTAACTTAAACATTTGAATGTTCATTGTTTGAATTGAAATTTTAAATTTTCGTTTTGTTACTGCAATGTTTGTTTGATTTTGAAGTCTGTTAGTATCTGTATATATGTATAATATTTACTTGGGTATCAAACGTAGGATATGGCCTATATCTCTATGGAAAATGGATATATGTCTGTATGTATGTATGTATGCAAGGAGATATTAGGAAAGATTCATTGCAACTGGTTGCGTTCTAATTTCGGTTTAGCTTATCAAGTATTTATGACAAATGGAAGATTTACTTTTGCATAGAACAGAAGTTGACTCAAAACAATAAAATTTGGTTGGATTTAAAGTTACAATGTTACCTTAAGAAAATACATTCTAAGGGAAAATGTGGTGTTAGAAATTTTCAGAAAATTATATTTTACAAACTCGATAGAACAAATGTCAATGATGAATTGACATTATTCAGAATGTCTTTTTTTTGGACTGAAATTTTTTCGCAAGCAAGATCAAAATTAATGGACCGACTCCTTTAAATTTTTTTTTTAATTTGCAAAGATTTTCAATAAAATATTTTTGGATTTTGAACAAAAAGAAATTCCACTAGAAATTTCTTCCATTTTAAGTTCCACTTTACCCAAGGTGCAGTTAATACCCATTGAGAGAGATAATTTACTACACTCCTTTTAGTGAAAAAAAAAATGTCATTAATCGAAAATTAGAGCTCCCAAATATATATCAAGCAAAGCTGCAACGGACATTTGAACGACGTTATACTCCATATTTAATGACATACAATATTTTTCATAATAAACTTGTTTAAAAAAATTACGTTTTTATTTAAACAACAAAAAAATAAGTACGAAGGGGATCAACAATGAATCAAAATTTATAAAGGATATAGCCTTTACTTCCTTGTACTTGACTTATCACAGCAAATTTAAATTCAAATTGTTAAAACGTCACGTAGGTTTATAATCCTGTTTGCTATCTACTATCCGTGCTAAAAAAAACAACAAGAGTTTGTATAACTAACTCATAATTTAAGTAGGTACTACTGGTATAAAAATGTATCTACGTTATTAAAAAAGCTCAAGTTTTTTTGCAAAAATTATCTACCTTCCGGCAACACTGCGATGCTTCAACATTTCTTTGTCTTTTAAGGAATGGCATTTTCGGTTTTCATGTACATAGGTATTATAGGTAGATATATAAGTAAAGATCAACTGGAATTTTTTTTATTATGAACTGCGTAACAATTGGGAAGGCATATAAACTCATTAAAAGCAAATTCAACTTAAAAACAAAAAATTAATATCCCATAAATTTTTTTCCAGGAAGGTATGTAATGAGATGAATATAAGGTCCTACATGTCAATCCTGTACGAATAAATTGTTTTTTTTTTTTCATATTTCTATACACAATTTTTCTTATGAATTTGAAAAGGGCAGGTTTTTTTCTTATAAATTTGTCTGAGAAATGTTAACGGCATGTATGTTGTTTATATACAACACTCAACTTCACTTGATTTGGATCGCATAAAAACAAAATTAAATTTTTTTTATCTGTTATACATATTCTATGTACTAGGGGAACTCGGTAATTTGTCTTATTATTTAAAGGGTTTTACCATACTTAAGCAAAAATTTCTTGTATACGATAATTTAATTTATACCCGTGCAAAGGACCCCCACAAAATACTTTCAAAAGTGGCTGCAGTTTTTTGTGCCACAAAATTTATTTTTTTTATGTCAGTTATGAAGATTAAAGAATTTGACAAAATTAAATCTTAACTATAGAAATGCATATTTCTAAACGTCGTCACCAAAAAAGATCCTATCCAATGCATTGTGTAAACATGCTAAAGGCGATCCATAATAATTGAACCAGAAAGCAATAGTTTCTTGAGCATTTTACGCAACGCTATTAAGATAAGCGCTTTGGAAAACAAAATTTAAATAAAAAATATCGACCATTTCAAAATGCAGTTCTTTTGGGAGAAAGCACTTATTCTATTAGGGACCAATCTAGACGACAGAGTGGCCTAGCGCAGCGTTTTTCTCGAATTTTAGACATAAATTAAACTATCCCCAAGGGACAGATTTTTCCCTGTTTTTGACTTGAATTCGCAGAAAAATTTAACTACATTAAAACATTTTTTAAATTAAAAAAAAAAATAAAATAAAACACACGAAGTCCCTCACTTTGGCGGACACTTTTTGGCGGAATCAAAAAATGTTGATATCTGAAATTGTAGCTAATTAAATGCTAATTTGTTGATCAAACAAAAAATTTGTAACTCGCATAATTTCCGAGTTATTAAAGTTTCCGCTAAAATAAGTCTGAAGTTAGCGGACGAAAGTATGAAAATAATGATTTTCTTGGTGTCAAAAATTGTAGCTTTTTAAATGCTAATTTGTTGCGCAAAAAATAATTCGATAGCTTTTTTGGTTCATTTTTTATTAGAATTTAAAGTTTAGAAAGTGCATTGCCGGTCCGTTAAAATAAACCGGAAGTTGGTAAAAAAGTGGAATTTTCAACTTTTTCTTCTTGCCAAAAATTGTTGAAAATAATTCCTACTTATTTTTTTTGTATGAATATGTAATTAAATTTATGTTATACATTCTTTTTAAAGTTATAAAATGTTATAAATGTTTGTCGTGCCTGGGCGAAATGCATTGGACTAAAGGTCGCAAAAAATCTTCCATTTGAATTTAACTCAATACAGTCCACTAAAACAACAAAAATAATTTCCTTTTATTTTTGTTAATTCTCTTCTTCATAAAATGTTTGACCTAATTGAAATTTTAAACCGGACCAAATGTTAATTTTGAATCAAATTCTACTCTAGAAAACCATTTTACAATCTCTCTCGAAATAGTGAACAATTTCGATAAAGTAAATAGGCCTGGTTCACTATATCGAGCGTCTACTGTATATTTATCCATATACATAATGAACTGAAGAATATTTTATGGAAATAAATTGAAATGTTATTATTAAAAATCACCATAATTCGGAATTAATTTAGTAAAAATCTCTTTTTAGATTGTTGTTAAAGCTAAAAAAAAGTACACATTAGAAAAAAAATTCAAAATTTAACTATTTTAAAAAAAAAATTGTTAGGTACACAATTTTTTAGTAGTTATTAATCTTGAGTTAAAAATTAAATTTCGAAAAAATCATTTACCCGTTTTTGAAATATCAAATTTCCAAAAAAAAATTTGAAATTTTATTTTTTAAATCCTATTCTTTTTATTTGGTATGCAGTACCTATGAATTTATGTTTTTAGAAGCTTTTGTATAAAAAAATTTAATTTAAATCGGTTATACAGATAATGAGAAAGACCAAAATAAACAAACTGGTTCTATGAGAGGTACTGATGTTAATAACGGCTAACTGTAAATTTTGTTTTTCTTTGTAGTAAATGATAAACCGGTTTAATATTAGTATTCAGAACAATTTTATTCAATATCGTAGGAGGCATTTTCGATAAAATTTAATTTTTTGTAACGGTATTTTAACATTTATATGAAAGGTACCGTTAATATTGACTATAAGAAAAATGTTTGTTTAAAATATTCTAGATAATGTTGAAAAACCGATCGGTAAGCTTTTTTTAAGAATCAAAAAAAAAAAAAATAAAACGCACGACTGGATCGCAAAAAACTTGCTCTTGTAGTAAAATTTTCTTCGAATTTTAAAGATTGAGTGTGATAAAAGTAAATATTTTTTTTATGGGAGCCTTAAGTTTAAACTAGTATTATACATGTAACTTAGAGCTTAAATTGAAAAATTATTAAAAATCAACATAATTCAAAATAAATTTATTAAAAAAGTCTTCTTAAATCGTTTTGAGAGCTAAAAAAAGTACACCATCTGATTTCTTTAACTTACCTTAGTTTTGGAGAAAAAAAATTAAAATCGTAGAAGCGGTTTTTTTTTTTTAATTATATATAAATAGTTTTTTATATATAAAATTTTGTAAACATTTTTAAGAAAAAAAATTGGTAAAAATTTTTTAAGTATTTATTTATGTTGAATTAAAAATGAAATTTCGTAAAAAATTATCTACCCGTTTTTGAAATATCGAATTTTCAAAAAAAAATTTTGAAACTTTTTTTAAAAATCAAAAACAAAGATTTTTTTAAAAATTTGGTATACAAAACTATTTAAATTTTTCAGAAGATTCTCCATAAAAAAAAATTATCAAAATCGGTTTATTTTTTTTCTAGAAAAACGAAAATAAAAAAAATGGTTCTATGGGAGGTACCATTTAAAACCATTTTTTGGAAATTTAATTTATACAAAAAGGTTGCATATACCTAATAAAATTTATTGATTTTGTTTTTTTTAGAAAAATCTGTCGAGCCATTTTTGAGAAAAATAAGATTTTCCAAAAATGCTAAAAAAAAAATTATATGGCAGGTACCCTTATTTTTGGTCCTAAAAATAAAAGGAAAAAAACGTGTCGGGGTAAATGTCCCGAAAACACTTTATACCAAGTTTAACTGAAATCGGCCCATGGGCTTAGGCTGTAGGCGAGTCCACAGACAGACAGACAGACGGACAGAATTGAATCGGAGGTACCATTTAAAACCATTCTTTTTGGAAATTTTATATTCACCAGATAAAATTTATTGATTTTTTTTTATAAAAATCTCTAGAGCCACTTTCGAAAAAAATAAGATTTTCCAAAAATGCAAAAAATATATATATGAAAAAAAAATTTAAAAAAACCTGTCCCGGGAATGTCCTAAAAACACTATACCCAAATTTAAAAAAAACCGACACATGGGTTTACGCTACAGGCGAGTACACAGACAGACAGACGGATGGAATTGCGAGACCTACTTTTGTAGCCTTCCCTATCATCGTAATGTAAGTTTGATCAAAACCTCGAGTTCGATTTTTTTTACGAATCCAAATCATGTCTTAAATAGTAGTCCCTCGATAATGTGAATTACCGATAATATGAATTTCTCAAAAATGTGAAACGCCAAAACTTTACATTATCATCTCTACACATGCACAAAATGAACTTTCGAAATTTTATGGCTGTAAAATGTGAACTTCTTTTGTAAATTTTGTATATTTTTCTTTTTTCTTTTGGTAGTTTTGCGTGCGATATTGGATACTTTTTTTTAGTCTTATTTGTCTAAATATATTTCTAGGTTGCCAGTTGTGTGGGTACATTTTGTTGTTTCAATCAGTGTCAAAGCACTGACAAAATGTTCAAATAATATGAATTCCTTTAAAATCGGAAAACGCCTTGTTTTAATTAGTTCACTTTATGGAGGGACTACTGTAGTACCTATATATTGCAAGTAAAAATGAGTTGCTAATAAGGAACAACTCGGTTTATATTGTTATTAGAAAAAAAAATTGCAATTAGTTAATTTAAGTCTCCTGTACCTAAATTTAAACATAATCAAACGATGTTGAGTGTATGTGTATTAAATGTGCATCCTGTTAGGATTCAAATTCGTAATTAGTAACTGAAACTCAACTTGGTAGAAATAATTTAATTCTTCAAGTTGAAATCATCAAAATAGCAATGAACATTTCTCTTGAAAAACCCAGAGGGTGTAAGGGTTCTCTCCAAACGAAGATGAAACAAATTGCAAAGGTACGAGAAAGTCGGTTGCTAAGGTATAAGTGAATAGGTGCGAAAAAAAAAGAATAAGGCAAAATTGTTTTCAACAATATTTAGAAAGAATGGCATTAAACCCATTCTCTATTAAATAACCCTATGCGAAGACGAAAACGAAGACGACGACGACGGCTACGAGCTACGACACGGTTAAGGACCTCATTTTTCGTTGTTCACAATGAACCAACTCTATTGGCATACATTACGAACATGTAATGATGGGTTTGAGGGTGGGTATAGGGTAGTTATGTTAGGTTTAGTATTGTATGGGTTCGTGTCTATGGGTGGTTTAGGGTCTTTCTTAAAATTGTTATGTCGTGTCCTAGCATGAGGCAGGTGGATTTATTATTCCTGTGTAATGACATTATTACGCAAATAAACACACGCTGGCAGGCTTCGTTTATAAGAAAGCCCCCTTCATTTGTACTTTCTTGGTGAAGACTGAATTTTTGCCGTTTTTGCCCAGACAATGATGTGTGCTCTTTTATATGGGTGTGTTAGTAAGGAAGCTGTATTAAAGGGCTTGGGGTGGTAGGTAGGTATTTTCATGTATTAAACGTGCGTACAAGGTTTTTTTTTTGTTTTTTTTTGTTTCGGGGTTAAAATATAATGTTTCAAGGGCACACGTCATCAAGAAGTACAAAATTTTTTATATATTTTTTTTAAGAAGACAGCGTGTCGTACAAGTTGTTTTAATCAGTCTCTAGAAGGTTAATGGTGTCAGTTTGGGCAATTTTGCGTAGGATATGCGTCTTTATTTGGCAAAGCAGCAAGTTAAAACGACAATATTATCAAAGTGTGCAAAATTAATGTTCATCATAAGAAGGGATATGAATGTATCAAATCTAACGGAAAGGATTTTGAATTGTTTTAAAGCTAAATAGGTCAAAACGTGCATTGTATTCTAAATGACTAAATTTACACTTTTAGAATAAGATAAATTTAAACTGTAATTTTGAATGCTTCCGAATTTCGCTATCCCTTGTTTATATGTTACTCAAAAACCCGGAAATATGGAAATTCTAGAATATCCCGGTAAAACTAATAATTTTTCAGGAACATTGATAAAAGTCCCAAATGTTTTGTTTTCATAATAATTTATAAGTGGGCCACCTAAAAGTAATGTAGTCCAAAAAAAAAAGGGTTGGCATTAGAGCATGCCTGGTGACTGAAGGGAGTAAAAACTGGGGTTTAAGTCTAGAATATGGCGTACACTGTTTGCTAAGCGAAACATTCTTGAAATGGGATGGAAGTGGGCATAGTTTCTGCGGTGAGTGGGAAGAAAAAAGGAATAAGGAATGCGAATAAGGTTATCTACGTGGATTGATGTTCATTTACTGATGGACAAAGATTATATTAGTGATATAGCGCAACGTTTAGAAAGGGTATTTATTTTCTCAATATATTTGATGGCAAGCACAAATAAGAGTGGGCCAAGATGACTGCCTTGAGGGACGCCTGAGGTGGGTTAGATAGGATCGGATAAAGAACATCTGAGCACTACACTGCAAGGCCGGTTTGCTAAGTAGGATCTCACTTATTGGATGAATAAGGGTGGACAACTAAAGGCATTTGATTTAATTTGGTGAGAAATCTTTTCAAATGCTTTCCTAAAGTCAGTAGTGATCACATCTTTTTAAGAGCACAGAGCGTCATGGAAACAAATTGAGTAAAATTAGTTGTTGTGGACCTACCCTTAAAAAAATCATGTTGTAGAGTAGAAACAATTGACTTACAGTGGAAACAATGATATTCACGAGACGATATACCTTCAAAGAGCTTAGGAATAGGGGAAAGTTAAGCTATTGGATGATAATTATGTGTATCCATCTTGCTACCTATTTTATGGTTAGGGAAAATTAATGATTTTTTGCATAAGGTAGAGAAAACTGCTTGCGACAGAGAGAGTTGAAAAGGATTGCAAGAGGTTAATATAGTACATTTTCGCAATTTTAAGGAAAATGGCTGGAATGCCATCGGAACCAGGAGAAAAGTCTTCCTTAAGTAAGCCGATCTGTTGGAAATTGAAAGACTTAGAAAAGACTAACATCAAGAAAAACCAGTGAAGTATGCGGATTGCTTGCCTGGTACAGGCTTGCCAGATTGTTATGAGGTTATATCGCAAAATCTGAGAAAAATATCGCAAAATCAGCTACTTTAGTATCGCGAAAACCGCAAAAGTAATAAAATGGTATAGTTAATAGTAGAAAAAACAGTGAAATAATTTTTCGTATTTTTTCTTTTGTTAAAAAATGAATTTACAATAAATTCAATTTCACTTTTAAGACAAAATATTTTCTTGAAGTTTTCTCACGTAATCATTGCTCTGTTTAAACTTATATTTGCTAAAAAAAAAAATCACGACTTCTTTCGAAAGGTATGTAAATTGACGTTTTTTTTATTCAAACTGGCTAATTTTCAGTAAATTTAATATCGCGAAAACCGCAAAAATATAAAGATAACGCAAAATCAAATTTTAAACCGCGAAGTTTAAAAAAATATCGCACATTTTGCGATATATCGCGCAATCTGGCAAGCCTGGCTAGGTAGGTAAAATAATCAAGGTCAGTATTATTGACGGTAAAGCTGTAGGACTGACTAAAGAAATCAGCAAAAAAGTTAGTTAGCAATAACATGGGGATATGAGAATGATTCGTTGTTGTTATTAAAATTAGAAGGGAGACTTTTCTTATTATGTACATTTGTATGTACAAAGGTGATTTTATTAACTTCGCCCATTAGAAGTTATTGTATTTGATGCGATTTGTCGAATCGAAAATGTTGACATTTCTCCATATTTCGAGGTTTCTGGAATACAAATTACAATAACGTTTGAACGTTATTGTAAATTCGCACGTATATATGAACTTTTTTTCGTTGATTATATCTTAGAAGAAATAATGCTATTGACTTCTGCTAAATTTAATTCTATACATACTGACGTAATAAAGAATTAATAAGACTTAAAAAAATAGTTTAATAAAAAAAACTACTAAAAATTGATCAAAAACTATTTTTGGCTGGAAGATCTTGAGAATACGCAATATTATGCCGTAATTGATTATCATGTGACAGATTTTTTTTTTTTTAAGAACAAACAAATACAAAATGGTTTGCTAAAAACTGTTGAAAAATGTTTTTCAAATGGAATATCTCAAGAAATGCTATGAAATTGACTTTTGAAAAAAAAAAAGCAATATAAAATTAAAATTGTATTTGTATTTGGCACAATTAGCGGTATACTATACCCTCTGTTTACAATTGTTTAAAACCGTTATTTGAAAATTGAATTTTTCCTGAAACCAACTCTTATGATTTTAAATAAAAATTTTTAAATGATATTTTTCTTACATTCGAAAGATCTAATAAATAACAGGAATACATTTTAAACTAACAATAAACCATTATTAACAGTACTTCTCATAGAACCATTTTTTAAATTATCTATGTAATCGATTTAAATTATTTTTATATGCAAAAGCTTCAAATAAGTTTAAATAATATTGCATTACAAAATTTAAAAAATACAACAATTTTTAAAATTTAAAAAAAAATCAATTTTTTTTTGAAAATATGTACGACATTTTAAAAATGGGTGGATGAGTTTTTTTAGAAGGTGAATTTTCAACTCCAAATTAATAAGTAGGTAAAATTGGCATACAGCAAAATTGTTTGCATAAAAAATTAAAAAAAAAAATTAAGTAAACAAAAAATCCAAAGATTTTAAAATTATGTTTCTTAATTTAGATTTGTTAAAGAAATCGGGCGGTTTATATCACGTTGGTGTCAAAACGATTTTTTAATTAAGTGTCTAATTATATTTATTGTATTTTACAATAATGCAGTTTAAATTGGAAGTTCCATGCATTTAAATTAACAAAATTTTTGGTAGTTGGCATTAAATATAGGCTCCCATACCAAATATACATATGTATATATTCGTTTTAATCAGATGAAGAGGTTTATAATATTCAGCTTTAAAATTATAGACTTCTAAGTCCGTTTTAAAAACGTGCTATACTAAAAGGTTTAATTTCAACTGCAATATTTTTTTATTTTTTTTTTTTGTATTTTGTGGTAGCTTAAAATTATCTTAAATTACTTAAAATTATCAGAACTACATGCATAGGTACATAAGTACATAATTATTTTTTTTTTAATTAATTTGACTTACAACCTTAATGATGAATAAAATTTTAAAAATTGAAAGTGTCATCTCTTTCTTCTCCCCACACGTACATTATGTAGATATATTTTTATTTTGTATGACTGTCCATGGAATATTTTTGAACCTCTTCTTCACTCCGAAATAAAGTATTCGTTACATGGTTTTTGCCTTTCTTTACAATTTTTCCAGGCCATCTGTGTAATAGGAGATATATCTCACAAAAGGCATAGCTTTTTTTAAAACCTTAAATTTCCACTTCTTCTTTGCCAGAAAAACATTCGCCATAAGTAGATATCCATTCAGATAAGGAAAAAAAGTAATATTTTTGAAAGGATTACTTTACAGTTTTGCGTATATTTTTTCTTTAAGTGTCCTCAAAAAAAAAAAAAAAGTAAATTTCAAAGGCATGTTCGACATCAACCAGTAATGAATCTCGAATAAGAAAGCAGAAATTAACATGAAAATACATACAAAATATATACCTATCCCTATATATACAGTTCGAAGTCCTTTTTACTTTTTAAGAGAGAAAAGAAAAAAAAAACTTTTAAGTCTTGTTAAGAGCTATCTGGAAATGCAAAACGATTCCATTGCTTTTCCTTTCGAATTTCTTCTTTTTTTTTTTTTTTTTTTTTTTTTTTTTTTAAGTTTCATTCTTGCATAAGTGTTGTTTTTATTTTTGCTTATATTTTGTTGTTTGTATTTCTTTTTTATTTATTATAAATTCACTCGTAAAACCTCATCACAGAACGGAATGGAAAATCCTTTGTTTCTTATATGCAAAGGGATTTCCCAATGACAGACACAGAAAGTAGGAAAAACACACCAAAAACAACCAAACAAAAAAAAAATATAAACACAAACAAAAAATGTGAAAAAGAAAAAAAAATTATATGGGCTAAGGCCGGCCCCGCCATGTTTTAAATATAAAATAAAAAAAATAGGAAGACGCTCCAAAGGATATCTACAAAAAACATTAGACTCGGGGTCGCTCGTTTGGGGCTGTAGTTTGGATGGGTGTGTAGTGTATTGCATGATTAAAGTGAATAACGGATATCAACTGAGAAAAAGGTACCCAAAATGATGGTAAACCTCCGGTTCTGGTATCTTGCATAAGTCACACAGATATATTCAAATGAAATAGAGCGAGTTCCCCATGTGGCCATTTGGGGATTATGTTTGCAAGTTATGAAAGTAGAAATTGCTAACCTCACCTACCACTCGCTATTCCCCTCCACTAATGGCATTCATACACTATACACATAAACATACATATTTATGTACAGCAACGCCACCGGCTATTCTGGGTTATATGTACATACATATTTATAAAAAATTCTATGTTTATCGCTATAATCCAGATATTCTGTTTTGCAAGTAAACACACATTCTGCTGGATTTGCTGACAACATTATGAAGTGAGAAAAATTTTGCTGAATCATGCAAGCAAATCTCATAAACAAATCGAATAAACGCAAAAAAAAAACGTCTAAGTTTTATGGGATTATATTTCATACAGCCATCACCATCACACATATACAACAACTAATACATTCTTTCCAAAAGAATCGAAACAAAACAGGGCTGCATCGAGCAGCATAGCGACTCATAAGAAAAAACATATAAATTGCTCGAAGGACACGCTGAAATACAAAATGAAATTATACTTACGGCCATATTGTTGGACTTTCTTCAGAGCTAATTTTATTGAAAAACTATAGTTCTATAGGGATTTCGAGACTTTGATTTAGATGTCAAATTATATGAATATTTTGATTAAGATTTAAAAGATAAAAATTTGTGAAAAACCTAAAACTCGAAACGGAAAAACTAGTTCTATAAAGGAACTAGTTTTTCGGTAAAACTAGCTTTGATGAAATTTAATAATATGGCCGTTAAAGTATAATTGGGTTTTTTTTTAATAATAATTATAAAAAGCCTCGACACCTATTCACATATTTAAAAGAAAAAACGGCTACTGCCTCTTGCGAGGAATTGACAAATCCTCCAAGAGTATCTCCTGTCACAGAAAAGTGCTGCTTGTTAGCCGTTCGGATTCGGCAATAAACTGTAGGTCCCCTCCATTCCTGCAGACACGCACACAGGAATGGTTGAGAGTTGTAAGTCACTAGGTCCTAGTTCCTCATGAGCTGTTGTGCCATCAAATTTATTTTTTTTTTTTATAAAAAGCACTTGGGCCCGGAGACGCTTGGTCTAGGTTCGAGCTTCAGTGGGGCAAATGGTTTTCCGAATAAAATTGAACATAAATAGACTAAGCACCACTTAAGAAGTCTGATGATCGGCCTGGCAACCGTGAAATAGCTATACTCCAGCCTATAAAACTTGGTGGTAGCTCACTCAAGTTGTTGTTCTTTCATTCAAAACCTTCAATATTAATATGATGGTGCTTCGCAGTCTACACTGCGCGTGTGTTATCACACAAAAAACTCTTTCAATTATAAAAAGTATTCTTAATAAATATTGGCATTTAAAGATTGGTGATCTTATAGTTTTTATGTTTTAGTAACGGGGTCCCGCAAAGCTCAGCTCTTGGTCCACATATTTTATTTGTAAATTTAAATTTCCCTCCTATAAGTTAAATTGCTGTTACTCGCCAATTTGCTGGCTATACGGATCCCTCTATTATAAAAATAATCATAATATATCCCTTCCCCCTTCCGTTAGGTTTTTTTTTTTTTTTTTAGAGTGATTGAAGTTTGGAGGACAAATATCAGAAAAAAGTATTTTCAAATGTATAATAGATATAAGTTTGTAATTAATTAAGGACTTATTTAAAATATGATAGTACGATGGATTGTCTTGCCAGAGGTCTGGGGTTCAATACCAGCCGCTTCCACCTTAAGTTTTTTTCCGGGCTACTGCCTCTTGCGAGGAAGTGACAAATCCTCCAAGAGTATCTCTTGTCAGAAAAGTGCCGCTCACCAGCCGTTCGGATTCGGCAATAAACTGTAGGTCCCCACCATTCTTGCAGACACGCACACAGTAATGGTTAGTCACTAGGCCCTGGTTCTTCATGAGCCGTTGTGCCACCAAATTTATTTATAATACCGATTTTGCTCCGAAGATGTGCGTTAAATTAGCAGCACCATTTTTGATTTTTGGGAAAAAAAAGGTTAATAAATAATAATATAATAAATTATATTTGAAACTTTAACGTCCGAAAATAAATTTTGCGAAGCTATTTAGCTTGAAGTTAGCAACACCTTTTCGATTTTCAAAAACAAAAAGTTGTGCTGTAATTTGCTTATCTTGTGCTGCCATATTAATCCAGTAACTTTATAAATCAGAAATTGCGTTAGATCCGGTAGTTCTAAATTTTTTTACTGAGTTATTTATGATATTGGGCTCATGAAAAATCCAAGTTTTCAAACTCGAGCGCCGAACGTAAAATGGTTACAAATCGAAAAAAGCGAAAATTTCGTGCTTTTTTTAGTTATCGGCTATTTTAACCCTAAAGGACTAGTTCCTCGAATATAATTTCGCTCTACGATTTCAAATTAATTAAATTTTCTTCAATTTCAGTCCAGAACCATCTGTGTAGACCCAACAGTTTCTAAAATACAGCCATTCAAAATTAAGCAATAATAAAATTATAACAACAAGCAGTAGGTATAATCTGCAGTATAAGTTATAATATTCTTGAAAATGGCATACCTACCAAATTTTTTTTCGAAAAAATTTCAAGAAATTTTATATATAGAAAATTATTTTTCAAGAAAACCGTTCCAACGATTCTCAAATTTCTTTTGCATAAATTTATATTTTTTCAAGAATTGAGATGGCTTTCTTTATTTTCAGATCAAAACATTTTCAGTACTTGTTTTATCAATATAAAGATCGTGTTTCATGCATTATTTCTTAATTCAAATCTCGATTATTCAATTTATTAAATGAAATTATAAATAATTATTAATTAGGTATATGTACTTATAACACTCAAAATCTTTAAAATTCGAACAAAAATTTACTACAAGAACAAGTTCGTACGACCCAGTTGTGCATTTTATTTCCACTGTCATGGAAACGCTGACTAATCATCAGTTAAAGCAAAAGCTTTTATCGAAAAATACCTTGTTACCGGCAGTACGGCTCCACTGTTGATCTGATGGTATATTTTACCGATAAATGGAAATGGTTCTCTACTCCATACAAATTTGACAACAGTACCCTCAACTTTTCTTATTATATTTTCTAGATTCACATCCTTGTCCTTCAAATGTGGAACTAGAGCGGCCGGGTATGATGAGCTCATTAAATTCTCATATCGATTTGTCTACCATGCGAAGCCGAGGCGGCCAGCTAGTAAACGTTTTAAATATCAAACAAAAGTTCGAGAATTATCATTGTCAGAAAATCTTTTATTCTTTAAGCAGCCAGGGTTACCGCTGAAAATTTTCAAAAGGTCGCAAAAAATGTTGCACTGAAAAAAAAAATAAGTGCGTAGAGCAAAATTATTTTAAAAAAAGTCGCACTTTTGACCAAAAAAGTCGCAATTTAAAAATAAAAAGTCACACGACCTTATTAACAAAAAACAATTGTGCAGTAAAAACATTTGAAAATATCTTTTTTATTTAATATCTTTTTTATTTACACCCAAAAAAATAAATGGTATATATAACTAAAAGTTTTGTCGATACTGCGAAAACATTTGTTCATTTGCTCCACGAATGGTTCTCGTACATTTTATAAGCACGCATTTGTAAATTACACGAACGCTATTTTGAAAGTAAAAGGCAAAATATTTGTGTATATCTTGCAAAACTTTCGTATTCCTAAAAAATTAGAAAATGATTTATACAAAATAATATTGTAGAATGAACGATCTAGCTATAGTGTCTTAACGAATACATTTGTACAATTTAAGAAACATTTGTGATATAAGATTCTATAAATTTGTAGAATACAAGATGCCTCTCGTATAAACTACGAATTAATTTGTATTTCAATTAAATTGAATTCGTAGTTTATAGGAATCTTTTCGTGTATTCTACAAATATATAGGATCTTAAATCAAAAATGTTTTTTTTTAAATTCAACAAATGCTTTTGTAGAAAAATTAGTTTACAATCGTTCATTCTACGAGTTTTCTTCATTTATTGGCTGAAATTAGAAAAAATAAAAAACAATAAATATTAATTTCTTTTTTTTTATTGCATAATACACCTCCACAAAGGAGCATGAACCGTTGTTAATATTAACGTTTTATGCATCAGGAGACAACTTCGTTTCTTCTTGTTTTGCAACTATAAAACAAAAATAATGATAATTTTGCATAAAATTTAAATGAAAAAGAAAAGTTTACTTACGTTTTATTTCATTAAGCAGCGCATATACTGGTGCCTTGTTTTACAGGCTTCGCAAGGAACATACTAAAATCATTGAAAAAAAAAAAACAAATCCTTGCTTAGTGTTAATTTTTTTAATTTTAATTTAAGATGCTGAAAAAAATATTAAGAAAATCATAAGAAGCATTAAAAGTTTTCAATTATTTTATTATAATTATTATATATTATACAGTGACAGTGGGTCTTCTAATTAAGTGCACGATATTTTGGGGGATTATTCTTAAAAAAAACTTGTATGTGGGAAAAATTATTTTAAGTCAATTTTTCACCTATACAATTGTTTTCTTAGAACATCGTGCACGAATTATTATTGGACACCCTTCATAACTTAAATAATGAATACACTTACCCACATGAAATTATAAAATGTTTTTTCCTTTCGTTTTCTGTCTTAGCTTCAATGCTAAAACAACTTGAATTTAT